>CM076577.1:201325521-201925521 GCA_034641835.2 Pinus albicaulis | reverse complement strand
GATATGAGATTTAAACTTTCTTAAAGACTTATTAAACTAGAGAAACTGATGAAATGTTTGAAACCAAAGTTCAGTCTATAAACTAGACCGGAGATTGACTGAAGTAGCATTTATTTACTATGCAATTGCAGAGCAAAAGCATTTCAAAGGCTACCTGGCTAATCTTCAGGCTCCGTCTGTAGTTTATAAATCAAACAATAGTAACAATAAAATGATTCAGATCCCCAATGTAGTCGCCACTATGTTATCACTCATATTTTCCTTGAAGTTGTGGAAAAGGAAAGTAAATCTGAGGTAACCACAAACCAACCTTCAGATACAGAATCTAGCCAATCTGTATCCAGAGAGGGCTCTCTCTTTAAAATTTAGCTTTGTTCTTAGAAAATATTAGGCTAGTTATAAGTCCAAGAATTTTGTTTTAATTTAAATGGTGGAATCCGCCAACTAAGGGCACGATTGAGTATTTCAGGCCATTGGGCTATGGAGTCGAAAGATGGCTTTACTGGATTAAGTTTCTACACACAAGATGGCTTTGCAGGGCAAGATAGCCAAACAGAGAACAATTTTAGATATTAAAGTGAATGGAATGGATTTTGAAGGGATGAAAGGCAATTAAGAATATTTCAACATGTCCAAAGAAAGAAAGTGAATGATTACAAATAAAGAGCAATTAAGAATTATTTACTATAGTAATCAAAATGTTTAAACCAGCGAAACAAGAGCAATTAAGAATTCATTGTTTATAACCAGTTTAGAAGAAAACATTTAGAATAATCACAATTGAAATCAGAGTACACTTAAGCAATTTCTGATTGATTCTTTTTTGTCAATTATTTAGAAATGGAATGTAATGATATTATAAATAGATATAAAACATTTAAAACATGAGATAGAGAAGACTTATTGATCTGTAGTTAGACACATGAATCCTGCAAAAAGTCTTGAGCTTCAATTCGTCATCCAGCAAGCCATAAAGAAATTTCTCCAAAGCACTTTATTCCAAAAAATCAATGTTACAGCAAAGTAGAAGAATCCACCCAAAATACTTCCAAGAGTGAAGTATTTATACAAATTCTAAACTAAAATATCTTGAAAAAATATCAAGATTAGTTCACAAATCTCTCTAACTATTTTACATAAATAGAACTTAAGTAAAGGAAACTCAAACTAATGCATCTATTTGGCACTATTTTGTATGGATAGGTGATGACAAAGAGGAGAATTCGAATTTGATTCAACTCTTAGTTGATGATAAGGCATCCAAGTCACTAACCGCTTCATTTCTTTGTGCATTCTGCTCCAACAATTCTGCAAACTTGGGGTTCAATGATATCCTTGTATTTCTCAATCCGTAATAGATATGTAAAAAGTGAAAGAATTTATTGTGTATTAATATGTTGGTGACATAAACCTCTTTCAGTTTCCTAAAATTCCTCTCCAGTTGTGCACAATAGGTTCTGAAAAAATATGTGTAAAACAGAGTTTTACAGAGTTTGAAAAATAGCCTGTAAATATGTGAATGTATCTCTCAATATAAAATCACTGTGCAAAAACTGAGATAGGTTTTTGTATATGAGTTTCTGAGGAACAAAAACCTCCTTAAGTTTTGTAATATGTATTTCTGATTGGCCACAATATTCTCTGCAAAATGATGACTTAACAGGAATTTTCTGCAAAAAGTGCTTTCCAACATTGTTTAATATTTCCAAAACCATAATAGCTGTTAGAAAAGTGAGCGAGGATTTTGTTAATGGTCCTCTAAATAACATAAAAATCCTTCATTTTGGAAAAATTCATCTTGGATTGATCACAATAGTGTCTGCAAAACAATGACTAAAACATGCAATTTCTGCAAAAATATTCCTTCTTGTTGTGTTTTTCATCTTTTCACTTTTTTGTTCTTTTGAATATTTTACTTTCACTTTAGACAAACTTCAATGTTGGTGAAATTATTTTCATTTCCTCTTTTTACCATTTTACTGTCTCTGTAATTACTTTTACTGTTTACCTTTGACTGCTCTTTAACTTCATTTTAACTTTCATTCTGACTCTTACCTGATACACTTTAACCACTGATACTCTTTAGCTGTTATGCTTTCTAACCTATGTTTGAATAGATTTGATAATACTCTTGGAGTAAACAAGTCTTATGACTAGTATTAAGACTGTTTATCCAAGGATGTGGTCTTCTGATCACCTGTAAAACAAAACAAATTGTTAAGAAAGCATTGGTTTGCAGGGGAGGTCGAAAATGTTTCATTTGATTTTTTGAGATATACCGTAAAATTAGATCTAGAATGATTTACGGGAGGTAAACACGTATAGGGTTAACGGAAACGGTGTACAGAGCCCGGGTTACAAAGGAGGTTTTCTTTTAACGCACAATCGGTGAGGATGAGTAACCTGTAGGGTGTCATTGTTTAAACGGAGTAAACGATTTGATATTGACGAGTAAGTTTTGAATGAACGGTGGACGAGATGGCGCTTGACGGGTTTGTTTTTGAAATTCTGCGCAGGACTTTGGTCGTTACTTAAAATAATGAAAACAATGCGGGCAGATTTGTTTTATTGGCAAAGTCAATGGGTGGCGGAATTTTTTATTATTTTATTGGATGATGTTAGCATGGTACAGTGATCATGTCACGAACAAAAAGGTGGTAAGTGGTTTTTATTGCACCACTGATGAGGGAAGGCGGTTTAAGGTGGAAGTGCAGCGATGCGATACAACGACTGACACGTAGCACGACACTATTTGAAAACCGCTTGGCCATCGCGCGTTATCTTTCGTACGCGGATGGCCAGCGAAATAGATGAGGGCCATAGATCTTTGGTGGGTCGATTGGATAGTTGACGAGACAGGGAGATGGCGGAGTTTTAATGGTGTGCACCCGATGTAATTAACTATCAATTAAACTCATCGGGAGGAGTTTTATTGGCGGGTTGGATTACAACCCCCGCCACCCGATTAATTAATCTCGTACGACAGATGGTCGAAATTGTTTGTTTATTTTATTTTTAAAAACACATATGTAATAATAATTTAAACCTTTTCATATATTTTATTATATGATAATTAAACCAATGTGATTTTCTTACCATAGGGGGCGGGAATAGAATTTAAAGTTATATTTTAGCCAAAAGGGGGTATAATGTGGGTTTTTTATTTGAATAAGTGGGACTTAAAAACTTTTGGCTAAAAATTATAATACATGGGTTTTTGGGATATTAGATAAAAGGAGTTATATATAATAGGATAAGATCATTTCTATAAGGATTTAATATATAAATTAGAGTTAATATGACAAGGGAACAATGTAAAATCAAAATACTTAAATATAACCAAGAAAGTGAAGTTTCAAAAGTAAATAGCATTATTATACTTTCATCACTTAAACTTAGAATAAAAAGTGATTTTGAGGGCTTTTTATAAAATATTGAAGGATTTTCCTAAGTAAAATGGGATTTTACTTAAGAAAAGGTTTTTGAGAAGTGAATGAATGTGATAATGGATGATTTCAAGTACTTAGGGCTTTTCAATTATTGGGCTGAGGGTCCGGTCCCTCCAAAAGTCAAGGAAATGCCTTGAGCCCCTTTAATCTTCAAATACCTTAGTGCTTAGGGAAATTAGTAAAATCTTTGAAAATAGGAGGAAAGTTAATAATTTGACTTTGCTCTTGTTGTGAACTTTTTCAATGTAGTATACGCACTTTGTACTTGTGATGAAAATACAATTGAACACATTTAGAACATCATTCATCACATGTAATTAAAGAACAACATCTACCTACCCTACTTACTTTGCCTACCATTTCTCTCCTTTATTAGGGTGCACTTAAGGCGGCAAACCCATGTCAATCTTTTCTTTTACACCTTTGGCAAACCTGTCTAAGTCTGCACGCTACCCATCAAAGGGCTAGGATTAATGGCCAGGCACCTTTTATTAACTCTACCTATCTGTATACGCAAGATTAAAGAGTTTGGTGATTTTATTCTCATCTCTAAAACATAAAAAATGAAGATGAATGAGTCAAGTTTAAACAGTTTCACTCTTCATAAATTGTGGCAAAAGTTTGACAAGCTGCACACAATTTTATTTATTACATCAGAGCAAAAAGTAGTGGCATTTAGACTTGCACACTTTCCTTGGCCTTTCTTTTGGTGGGGTTCATTTTATTTCACTTTTTTTGGCCAATTTTATTTTTTCACCCTTTTATTTTCTTTTAGGGTATACCCTCTTTACATTTTTTAAATTTTTTGGCTTTTTTTATTTTTTCAGAATATGGAACACCTTTGCAATAAGAAAAAGGTTTGAACATATTGCATAGTTCAACAAGTCAATCATGAAAAATGACACCTATTGGTATAGGAGTCTAACAGGTCCTTTGGGCGAATATTAATCTGAATGTAACTGGAGAATCCATGCACGAAAGAAAATATTTCACATCCATCACATTCATCAATAATTTGGTTGTTAAAGGGAGTTGGATAGTTGTCTTTCGGACAAGCATGATTAACATCCCGATAATCGACACACACTCTAATTTTCCCTTGTTTCTTCATGACAGGAACAATGTTAGATATCCAAACTATAAGCGGAACAGGGTAAATAAATCCAGCACACAGATGTTTTTCAACCTCTGCTTTAATGGAAACAACTTTATTTGGGTGAAAAAGATAAAGGTGTTGTTGCATCGGCTTAACATCAGGATACACTTTAATCTCATGTTCAACAATGCTGGAGTCAATACCTGGCATCTCCTCATATGACCAAGCAAATAGATCTATGAATTCATGAAAAAGAGCACGGTAAGTGCCAAGTTCAGATGGAGAACAAGATGCACCGACATGAATGTCTTCTACAATAACGAGTTTGGTCGAAATAACAATAGAAATCGTTTCTTCGATATTCGTTTGGTTTCACTTGGAATCGACGGCGTGGATAGGAATAGAATCCGTCAAGAACTCAACGACAGTAGGGTAATATAGTTCAGATGGATTATCTTCACTGTAATATGGAAGAGGGGATCGTTGATGTGATGATTCCCAAGATTCTTCTTCTGGCATCATGGATTCCATAATGCTCTCATCAGTCGATAGTACATGTGAAAATAGATCAGAAGAAGTACCAAAATCCAAAGAATGATCAACCCAAACGATCGATGACAATGGATTTGTATTGGCTGCATAAGCCAAGAAAATTGATTGCTATGCTAGCTCAATTGGACTTAGCGGCATGATGTTTCCCAACCTAACTACTTCATAATCATTGGGTATCTTCCTTAAGTCAGATGAAGTGGAATATATCATGTTACAGGTCTCTATATGTGCGATTTCCGCCGATGTCGCAGGAAATGGTAATGAAAAGGTTCCCATTAGGGAAGGATCCTTAAAAATTCCTACACTAATGTTCTGAAGAGAAGGTGGGGGTTCGTGAACTAACGGAACACTTCTAGTTGCCTAGGAACCAGAGGCAAAGAACAAGATTTGATCAATGGTTGTGATACTTCCTTTATGGGGGAAGATGATCATACAAAAATAGGTAGATACTACTGCAGCAATAGCATAAACCCATGGTCTTCCAAGTAATATGTTGTAGTTGAGGGGTCCGTCAACAACCTCAGCTTCAACAGTAACTTATTTTCCCCCTATTTCTACTTGCAGGTTATTAAGAATTCCACAAGGCTTATATGTACGACCGTCAAAAGCTTTCAACGTTGTAGGTGATTGTGACAAATTCGGCAAGCCAAGTGATTTCCAGCAACTCATTGAAATGATACAAGTAGATGCGCCTTCATCAATGATAGTGCGATGAATGAGGTGATTTAGGACATGTACTTGAATCAAGAATGTTAAATATGCTGGTAATTTTTTCACGTAGCCTACGTGATTAAAGACTATAAGATTTTAATCCATCAGATCAATTCCACTGATTGCAGACAACAAAGCTTGCTTCTAGGAGAGACAATTCTGAAGTACCTCAAGTGTTGACATAGTAGAAGGTGACTGAGCCAGATCTTCTACTACATTATAATTTTGAGCTGCACAAGTGAGGGTTGAATGTTGATTTGTGAACTAATCCCTTCGGTGGCTTTATTGTTAACTCTGGAAGGATAGGCGGTAGAGCCGAATTAGCTGATGTCGAAGTCGAAGTGGTAGGTTGATCTATAGCCTGACCATTGGATGATGAAAACAGATTATTGTAATCTTTACTTCGTGTTGACACCAAAACATCAATTTTTGGCTTCGTAATAAATAGCATAAGCACTTGCAAACTAGAAGCAGGATTCATAGAACCATATGTGTTCCCGAGTTCAGAAAAGGATCTGTCAACACTACAGATGTGGCAGAAGTCTTAAGAAGCTTTGGGACTTCTGAGCAGTGAGGACAATATCGTGTAAAATTATCCTCATTACATATCAAGCAAGGGTAACGAGGTTCCTGAAAAGAACCAGATGAATCAGATGATTTTTGCTACGGGGGTGAATTTGATTTCTTCTTGTCTTTCCCCTTCTTCCTATTTCCTGTTGCTTATCGCTTTTTCCTTTGTCATATGACATGGCATGGATTTCAGAAGAAGACTCGGGATCAAATGCAGTAGGGTTTTGATTTGAAACAACAAGTGTAGGACCAAATAGTCGACTTGTTGTCGTAGCGCTAGCAGAACCATTCACACCATCGTCGGCATGAATTTCCTGATCGGACGAAGCAGGAGGAATAGTAAAATTTGGTCGCGACGTGTTTGGAATATTTTTGTAGAGCATGCCAGACTGAGTGTAAATCAAATCCAGAGATTGGGCAAGAGCAATGACTTTCTCTTCAGTGACAACATCGCCTTTAGCCATATCCTCGGTGATAGATGGCAACAAGGACTTAATAAACCACTCAGCTAAAATTTGATATAGAACAAATGTTTTAACCATTCAATGATGGTGACGCCACTCATGTATATGATTCGATATATGAGTAGCAGTGGTATATTTAAATCTGGTCAAAAGTTCCGTTCTAGTTTCATATCTGATGGGTAAATGGAAGTGGGTTAAAAAGGTAGTGGCTAAAGTTGTAAAGTTATCAAATTAAGCTCGTGGTAATTCAATGTACCACTTCACAGCCGGACCAGTAAGTGTTCGCTGGAAAAGACGCAATCTAACAAAATCATTATTTAAGGAGTTTGATGAACACCATAAATGATAAGTCATGACATGCGTAGAGGGGTCTTCTCCAGAATTTCCATTGAATTTTGGAATGTCCGAGGGTAATTTATGTGGAATCACTGGCCACCAAGGTAAATAATGAATTGGATCATTTGTGAGATGATTTAAATCCAATAATTCTAATGTTGCAACAAATGGAATTTTTCGATTAAGGTTAGGTTGAGCATTACTAGGATAAGATGGAATCGCCTGAGTAGTAGGCCTTTGCATACAAACAAATGGATTATGTTGTTGGTAACCCAAATAGGGGTAGGCTTGCTGACCAGGTCCTGGATAAGCCTGATACTATGGGAATGGTTGTTGTGGCTGCCATGGTATCTGATAAAATGGTTTCCTGCCAGGATAATTCGGACCCGGTTGTGAATAGATAGGGCCAACATAAGCTTGTGACAAAGGTAAACTAGCCTACGCTTGCAAAAATTCCCAATACAAATGGTTGTTGAATAGAAGCTTGGGAAGACTAAGTCTGTAGACACGAAACTTGAGGGTTAGGGGTGGAAGGACCCTCTTGTGCATACTAGCCAACAACCATAAAAGAAATGGTAGGCATAGTAGGCACAGATGCGACAGGTTGAACTTGTTGATATTGATACACAAAATTTTGCGGTTGAAAAGGAAAAGTAGGCTTCCATTTGAAAATAAGCATTCCAGCATATTATGGACCTAAATATGACAGAGTACTGCCATATGGACCTAACATTTAAGCCCCCCCAGCATATGGAGTATAGGGATATTGCACATATTGACTTTCATATGAAGGGTATCCAACAGATACTGGATAAAATGGACGATAATTAGATGAAACAGCCTGATATTGAGGGTCACGCCGTTCAAAACTCATAATAGATGAACTAAATATAATTCCAGATGATGACATGGGTGAAGTCCATGGACTAGAGGAGACACCATAGTAGGTTCCATGTAAATATTGGTAACCCAGTGGGATAGATGGACCACCATACATATGTTCCTCAGGTGTCGTCGAAAACATCAAAGACGAAGCGACAATAGATGATGTCGCAACTGTAACAGATAGTATAGTCTGGAATAACCCAGAAAATACTCTAACAAATCTATGGGAACTTGAGAGTCAAAAGGATAAATGGAAGAAAAGTCGTTCAAACGAAGAAAAGACTGATATAAATGAAACCCCGACCCAAAATGAGTGGGAGTCGAAGGGGTTGTCTCTTCCTGAAGTTGTTCCTCTATCAAAACTAAACCAAGTGAAAGCACTTCATCATCAAGCTTGAGATAAATTTTAGGCAGTAAACTCTGCGGTAAAGAGGAAGACTCGACGGTTACGGATGGTTGAGGATCAGATGGTTGCATCGGAACAAATTCTTGTTGTTCGACTTCGAGATAAAATACTGGATCAACTTCCAGTTGAACAAGCTCGGGTTCAGGATTCACTATTTCACTGGATTGAATTTCAGTGTCCTCAGGTAATTGTGAGATTTTCATCTCAACAACAGCAGATAAACTGGGATTATTCGAAACGACTCGAGACTCGGTACTCAAAGGATCAGATGATGTAGCGCCACGAGTTCCAGAGGTATCAGACTCGGTAGGGAAAGCGCGCCTTCGTCTACTAGGAGTAGCTTCTGGCAGTAACGAAGGTTTATTCACTGTCCTATGTGAACGATGGGGAAGGGGTTTATCTTCTTCCACGATTTCTGATTGATTTTATACAAAAACAAATAAACAAAAAAGGGTGATACTGGGCAAAAGGTTTACCAAGAAACTGTGAACTGCAATATACTACCTCAGTAAACCAAGGACTTATTATATGTGCAGGAAATCCCCCTGAATGTTGTGTTCGGTGTATCACAGGTACAAGGCGGTTGACTCAGTTACCTATGGATGGTAAGAAACGTAAAGTTGTCCTCCCAAATATACGCGAAGGTACGTGGAGGCCCAATCTATATTAGCATTGTCTAATGCGAAACCGCACAGTGAGAGCATCCCCTTATACTTTTCATACTTGAACACCCCCCTATATACTCGAAAGTACGTGGACGAGCTCCGATATACTTATGTACATGGAATGAGGTATCACACTCGGAATGTATCATAGACAATTAACAACATCTGCTATGTATAAAAATGTCAGAACACGTCTTCTAACCTAAAACTCTAAATGTTATCGTAATGTTACAATATTCCTTAGATAAATTTAGATAAATTTTATGTTGATCTTGATTATTAGTTTTTCTTTCAGGTTCATCACGAGATGTATTGAACATTCCTAGAATGCAATTAGAATGATAAACATTTATTTCGAATTGATTTTCGACAATGAAAAACTAGCTACTAGGGATAGAGGAATCAGATAATTTGCATCATCAATGAGCACATCTAAATGTAATTTTCCCCTAAACTATTCCTCAAGTAGCACTCACGATCCCTGAATGCAAATGCATGTTTTTATTTTCAGATTCCTTTAAGTTCAGATGAATGAAAAATAAACTAATGCATAAACAATCACTCAAAATTTTCATGACAAACGAAGACTGAAACGAAAATTCCTCTTTTCGGAAATAATGAATTGATTAAATGTAAAATTTAACTTTGGAATTACTCAACAATGATAAAGAAAACACAAAGAAACATTGATCAAACAAATCCAAAGTGAGGCAAGAAGAGTAAAGGAAAACTGGTCTCTGGAGGTATTCAGTCACTCAAAACTTCAACAAGCAAACACTGTCATGAATTGGAAAAATACAAAACAGATAGATTTTGGCTGGTCACAGGGGCAAAACACCCTTGAGTGGGAGACAGTACGTTGTAGAGAATTTTCCCTAAGCCAACAGTGTTATGCAGAGCATTGTGTCAAGACCAACAGTGTGTTGGTTCCATAGGACTCTCTGAAAAAGCAAGCAATCACACTACTTTTGCTAAGAAACATTCAAATGACTGAAAATAAGCAGGTAAAGTCTACTAGACGTTGATGGACAAGGACAAAACCACCAGGGACGATCCTTCGTTCCCCAGTATGGTCGCCAATTTGTTTTACGGAAATACAAACCTACGGATAAGTATGCTTTCCCTAAGTGGGTGGTTCACTTAGAACAACAGAAAGAAAGATATGTGACCTTTTCCTTAAAGCGAATAGATAAAGGGAGAGAAACCTACTTGTAATCTATTTGTTTTCCATCGCCTCCCTTCGTCTCTTTCGTTACTCTCAATCCAACTTAACTCACTTGATCGATATCTGCCATGGAAAACGGAAGACAAAATACAACACAAAGGCAATATGATCTATTCAAACTAAACAAATTGAATCGATTAAACTCATTAATACACATATAACATCATTGACACGTGCATTAGGAAAGGAACAAATGTATTTATTATGAAGTAGAAGGAAGAGTACAACCAATTGATCGATTCACTGTCACTCATCTAGCTTGAGTCCCATCCTCATCACATCCAGCATCAACAATCCAGCAACATCACGGTACATGCACAATACCTTCAAGAGTTGATAGCTCACCAACATAACTCTACTTAACACAAATTCTTTCTCTCATGTGCTCTATGTTCAGTGCTCTATTTATAAGTAGATGAAGGTAGTTTGATATAAATGAATCTTTGAATGGATTTCCTAAAAATGGATGAAGAGGTTTCCTTGTTCATGGGAATAGGAGGATAAGAGGTTTAATGAATTCATGGGTTCCAAATTCAAGGTTTTCAGATGAGGTGAAAGATGGAACAACTTCTAGAAGTCGGGGAGATTCACAAAATCCAATGAACAATTGGCTCCCAATCAACCAACACACTCCAAAGTGGGCCTAGATCCTCTACAACGTAGCCTTGCATGGGAGTAGTTGCTTTGCAAAGCAGTTATAGCTGTCTAGGGGTGCGTTGATGGCTCAATGGGGAACTTCAACTGGCATCTAAGCAGTGAAACTTTCATGAAGGAAGACCATCAATGTAATGACTTGTTTAGTGCATGTAGCAACCAATTTAGAGTACGATAGACCCTAATGAAAATTGATGTGTTTTGGGATGATGCCCAAATCGACTTGTAACACAACCATACCTTTGTAGCTATCAATTTCAAAGGAACCATTTATTCCTAATGAAGGGTCCTCTTCTAGACTCGAAACGCCGACTAAAAATGATCACTATGGATCAACTTTTAAACTCAGTTTCTTTAAATTGAAAGGAACTTTTAGCTATTCTAACATATTCCAAAGGTTCTTCCATGGAACTATATCAAATCCTTTTTAAATTCAATGAAATAATAAAGGAGATTTGTTTTATTATCACAACACTCCTTTACAACGATCCTAAGTGTAACAAGGTGGTTAATAATTGAATGATAGTTGTTAAATTCAACCTTGCTTCTAGTTCTTTTTCCATGGTTTTCTAGCCATATGGTTATCTTATTTTCCAACTAATATTCATATCATAAAATGAGGCTAATCATATTCATCAAATAATGAGAGGTATTATTTTTATCTCAATTTTTAAAAATATGGACAATGATATTTTTTGTTTATGGTTTAGTGAAATTTTGATAGACTATTAAGTTGAAGAGCTTGTGTATACAAGAGATGATGATAATAAACCCTACAATTTTTAAGATTTTATCTTAGTGAATTTAAATGTCTTGAGCTTTCCCTTTTATGAGCTACCTACCCCAAACTCTATGTCTTCTATAGAAAAATTTTCATCCTTTGTAGAAATATTATATTTGGAATGTTGTCTACAACATTAAAGAATTATTAAATATTTTAAGGGAAACATATTATTTTCTGTAATTTTGCAAGTAAGAATTTACCTCCAAAAATTCTTAGGATCTATCTTAGATAGAAGAAAAAAATTTCTCTTATATTCTATTTATTTATTACATTTTTCTCTTTTTAATTAAAATTTCGTATCTATTTATTTTATCAGATTTTAAAGATCCACGACATCTCTAATCATTTTTTTAACAATTTTACACACACATAACACACATTGCCATGCAAGAGCCTGGACGAATTTACTCACAACGTTATAAAATAATGCCTTCATACAAAACTTTAAAAAAAATGAATGATATTGTAAGATATTTAATTCAATATTTCCTTAAAAAAAAATCAATGCATATATATATATATATATATATATATATATATATATATATATATATATATATATATATATATATATATATATATATATTTTGTTATTGTTAAAAAGGAAGTGCCTTTCGTTATTAGAATTTTCTTCAATGAAACTAAAAAGTAAGTACCTTTGGTTATTAAAAGGTCCTTCAATGAAACTTTTGTGGATGTCATAGTTAGAGTTAGAGTTTTATCATCAAATTCAAGTTTCGCTGTAATTTTTGAAGTTTAAAATTTGTTATTGGGTTGTATATTTAGTGATATTATATATCACATTGCCATGAATGTCACTCTTCAACCTCTATGGAGGAAATATTGTCTTGCCATGTTTTGGTTAAGTAAATAAAATAAAAATAAAACTACTTTAAATTCATCTAACTCTATATCTATCATGTTTTTAAAAGGATCAAATCTCTTTTGATCTCTTTTTACTGGAAAAGAGATTTGGATCTCAAGAGATTCAATTCTTCAGATTCAGAATTAAGATGAATCTAATATTAATTGATTTCAAGCAATTAAACTAATTAACTCACAACCAAACATACTCATAATTATATTTTCATAATTTCTTTATATTTAATTTATCATAAACCATAATTATAATTTCTTTATATTTATTAATTAAACCAAAAAACAATAATTTCTTTATATTTATTAATTAAACCAAAAAACAAACCGATAAATGTCTTTCAAATTGATTCCAATTTTAACATTATATTTTCACAAAACTTCTTCTTAACCAAAATATTGTTTGAATCTATGCATTTCAAACTTTACCAATAAAATATAACAGACCTATTTATATACCTGACAACATTATCCAGAATACCGGGGGTTAATCTCGACCCTGACAACAGGACAATATCCAGAGTACCCGGGATCAATGTCATGTTCAACCATAATATGCATTTGGATTATGAGAATATGAAGGTTTTAAATAGTGTTGGTCAATTTTCAACGTCAAATTTGGATTTTTAGAAATTGCAAAATAAACTATTCAGCATGTTTTTCTGTTTTTGGGTAAAAAGGAATAATCTTATCTTTTAGTTTTTCTAATAAAAAAGTTATACTTATTTATATTAATTATTTTTTAATATAATTAAAATATAAAATATTAATTTTTATTATATTTGTTTTATTAAGTATTTATTTTTGTTTGATTAAGTATAAATTTGTCATTTACTAATTTTTTTTTACCATTTATTCATAGTTTAACATTAAAAATTTAATTTTTGTTATTTTTATTATTATTTAAGAATATTTATTTGTAAGATGATTAACAATCTTAATATAAATTTTATTTGGTAACTTCTATTTATATTAATTACTAATTTTTTTTGTTTTATTTCTTTTTTATTTAATTTTTTGTTTTTTTGTTTTTTGTTTTTTCTATTATTTATTTTCATGAATTATATATTTAATAAATATATGTATGTTAATATAAATAATATTAATTAATCATATTCTTAATTCAACAATACAATAAAATAAAATTTATAGTATTTATAATATTTTTAAAGATTAAAATAATTTATAAATTAGATGTGTTAAAATAATCTAATCAAAACTTTAATAAAATATTAGTGTTAATTTTTTATTTATTTTTTCATAAATTTAAATTAAAATAAAACATGTTTTTATTATTATAAATCAGAAATTTTAAATTTGAAAAAAAAAATATAATATCAAATTTCAATAATTTATCAAAGTCAAATAAATATATGTATGTTAATATAAATAATATTAATTAATCATATTCTTAATTCAACAATACAATAAAATAAAATTTATAGTATTTATAATATTTTTAAAGATTAAAATAATTTATAAATTAGATGTGTTAAAATAATCTAATCAAAACTTTAATAATATATTAGTGTTAATTTTTTATTTATTTTTTCATAAATTTAAATTAAAATAAAACATGTTTTTATTATTATAAATTAGAAATTTTAAATTTGAAAAAAAAAATATATATAATATCAAATTTCAATAATTTATCAAAGTCAAATATTATTATTTTTTAGATAAATTGTTATAATTGATGATGATGATGATGATGATGATGATGATGATGATGATGATGATGATGATGATGATGATGATGATGATGATGATGATGATGATGATGATGATGATGATGATGATGATGATGATGATGATGATGATGATGATGATCATGATAATGACAGCAACCAGTGTCAACCCAGCAACAGCAACAACAACAACCAGCAACAACAACAGCAACAACAACAGCAACAGCAGTGGTGCGATAAATGAAGACCAATCTTTGGTCTATCGGACCTAAGATTGGTCTCAATGGACGTTAACCACCATCATCGTCGTCATCGTCGTTAGATTGGTCTATCGGACCTAAAGAAAAGAGTTATTTAGTTTGATTTAAGATTTTATTCCTATGCTCAAAAAGCTTGGAGAGAAGCCTCCCGAGCTCACTATAATGACATCTTAAAAGGCGCAAGAGGTGAATTTATGGCGAAGATTATGAAATTGAGCTCTAATGTGTGGTTATCATTGGGCATCTAGAGGAAGTGATTTTCATCCTCGATGTTCATATTCTCACAGAGATGGCAGATCCTTTCCATCCATGGTGTTTTAGGAACTGTCCAACGACCTGTTTCACTATGGAGCTCATGAGAGTTCGTTCTAATCTTGGCTATATTATTTTTCTTCTTTGATCTAGTTAAAACAGATAGATAATTTTGATCTTCTAGGGTGGGGTTGATGACCTCCTTATAACATCTTAATTTTCTTTTAGCTGCTAGATCTTTCTCACACCAAATTTTTTCTTTGAACTTAGGAGTAACAATTTTCTTAATGTTATTAATGTTTTGCAATGCAACATTCTCGTTGATCTCCCAATGGTTTAACCAGGCCATGGTGTCTTTATACCAACCTCGTTTAAGCCTTAGGTGGTTTTGGCTAGAATTTAAAGCTACCTTAGGAAGTTTATGGTCTCCTATGCTATTGAGCTTGTGCTTGTACAACAGAAGCCTAGTCATAGCTAGGCTTTCGTAGGGGAAAGACCCACTTCTATAAGGAGAATAGGATAGGGTGTATTGTTTTTAATTTTAAGGTTATAAGTTATAAAACACTTCTGTATTTGCTCAATATTTCTCCAGGATTCTCTAGAGATTCTGCAACCCCAAACCTCACATCCATATAAGATAACAGGAGTGACTAAAGTTTCAAAGAGGAACTTCTTTACATCATTACGGGGGTTTCCTTTACAGTGGCACAGAACAAATAGAAGCTTACCCCCATTAGTCTTTAAGATGTTGGGTTATGTTGAGCTTGTGATGAATATCAATTCCTAGGTACTTGTAAGAAGACACTTTCTCCAAGTTACTATTGTCATACATAAAATTAGCGTAAGTGTCCTTCTTGGATTTGATAATCATAACTTGTTTTTAATAGGTCATGGACATGCCAGCAGTAAGTAATCCTTAAGAAGTCTAAGTTGATTATCAAGATCAGATGGGCACCTTGCGAGAAGAACAATATCGTCATCATAAAGAAGAAGGATGATGACTATCCCAGCTAAGATCATGCCAACACATCTTGCTTCCTCTAAACAACCTTCTAGCTTGTCGATGTAAATTCCAAATAGGGTAGGGGAGAGGGGGCAACCTTGTTTAACTCCGATATTACACTTAATATCTTTCGACCACCCCTCATTGCTCTTTAACTTGGCAATTACATTCTCGTATAACCTTATAGCGACTGCTCTTAGTTCGAAAGGAACATTTAGCTCTTAAAAGAAATAATTCATATTATAAAAAAATAAAAAATAAAAAATAAATAAATAAAAATAATAAAAAATAAAAAATAAAAAATTAACTTTAATATTTAATTAATGTTATTGTATTATTAAATAAAAATAATCTATATCACAATTTTTTTTTTTAATTTTATATTTAATTAATATTATTATATTGGTAAAGAAAAATAATTCACGTTATAAAAAATAATTTTATAATTTGATTAGAATTTTTTTTTTTAAATAATTTTATAATTTGATATTATTTTTATTTGAGTAGAAGTTTAATTTTCTTAAATTAAATAAAGAAGTTACTCACATTTAATTTTGAAAATTTATTCATGGTAAATTATCAATAAATTATTTTATATAGTATAGCTAATTACCAATAAATTATTTTATATAATATGATTTTCTTTTAATACTATTAATAAATTAGAAACAAATTATTGTTTATAATAATTTAATGAACCCAATTAGTGGTCGTGTAGTGTACGACTTTCTTTCATTCAGGGAACTGATAGGATTGCTAGGATCCTTAAGAAACATAATGTTTCTTCTTCCTTCAAGCCCTTTAACACGATTCGTAGCTCTCTTAAATCGGTTAAAGATCTGGTAAACCCTAGGGATGGGAAAGGTGTCTATATTATTTCTTGTTCTTGTGGAACACCTTACATTGGTGAAACTGGTCGATCTATAAACCAAAGGAACTGTGAACATGTTGTTGACATTAAACATGGAAGATTCCGCACCTCCGCCCTGGCTGAGCATGCGGAAAAGACTAACCATCATATATGCATTGAAGAGGCGAGGGTCATAGCTAGGTTTGACGATTTCCATCATCGTAAGTTGAGAGAGGCATTAGAAAATGAAAAAAGAACCATAAATTTAAATAGAAATGACAACTGGAATATAAGCAGGTGTTCGATCCCTGCTCTATATTCTTAGTGGTCTGGTTTTTATATATATATATATATGTATACAAAATTAGTTTTATTGGTTGATTTATATATATATGTTATTTTATTTTATTTATTTATTATTATTATTATTATTATTATTTATTATTTTATTTATTTATTTTTTTTTTTTTTTAAGAAAGGAAAGTAATATTAATAATTAAATAAATATGATAGAATAGAATAGGTAATAAAGAATATAATAATAATAATAATAATAATTAATTAGATTAAATTAAATAAAAAGATCTCTATATTGTATTAAATAATTAAATAATTTACTAATTAAATAAAACTAGCCGTTATTAATCTATTTGAATTTTCAAAGTCAAACTAGTCGTTATCCTAACGGTTAGTTTAGCCTTTTCTGCATATTTTTAAACTTAATGTCTAGATCTGATCTCTCACCTAGTCCTGATGATGAACCACACTGATTGGTTCAAAACGCATCGACAAAGTTCATTTGAATGTAATTATTACGGAAAGAATTCTATACAATTTTACGATAAATCACACAAACCAAAATTCGAAAAATATAATATTGTTAAAATTTTATTTTAAAATATAATCCAATCTCTATCATTTTAATAAATATATATAAAGATTCATCATCAAAATCTTTAAATTATCTTAAATCTATTATCTTGATAAGCAATTTTTTTACAAATTACTACTATCTTCAATGAATTATATTAAATATCATGTTTCAAAAAATTAATCTTCGATAAATTATAATAAAAATTATCATATTTCAAAAAAATTCTATAGCGATAAAAAGGCCGTAATATAACCAATCAAACAGTAAAATAACCATTACCAATGTTATATCTTACTTACTCACACTAACCAATACACATTTCATAACAATGTAATATATGATATAAATTAAGATATACATATGATATAAATTAGGATATACATTATTAAATTTAAAAAGTTTTAGATTTGATAATGTATATCTCAACCTATATTATATTTAGGTACTATTAAAACTTATATTATTTGTTTTTAATTATATTAATTTATAAAATAAAATTATTAAGTAAATTGGTTTTAAAGTGCTTTAAAATTGTTCGGATTTTAATTATATTAATTTATAAAATAAAATTATTATTAAAATACTAATAATATATATTTAATAATCATATTAATTTATAAAATAAGATTATTATTAAAATATTAATAATGTATATTTATAAAGTAAATTGGTTTTAAAGTGCTCTAAAATTGTTTGGATTTTTTTGGATGCAAAGAAATTAGTTAATGACTCAAAATTCAAAGTTCATTAAGAGTACCAATAAATAATTCTATGTGACATGGTTTTACTTACTTAAATAATAATAATGAGTCAAATTGCATTCAAATAGTAACTAATAATAATGGTATGATTTAAGATGGTTAGAAACTCAATTTTTTTTATATAAAGAAATTGGTTAATGGCTTAAAATTTAAAGAATTTTAGGAACACCAATGAGTAAGTTTCGATGATATGGTTTAACTTACTTAAATAATGGTAATGAGTTAAATAATAATAGAGTAGTTTTAAGTGCCCTTTTTTTGTAAAGTTTTCTGGTTTATTTTTTTATGTAATTTGTCTAGAATTCGATAAGGATTCATTAAAATCACAATTTTGACTGGTGAACTTTCATAATCGAAATGCCTCATGGATTTTTGAGGATGTTGAATTCACATATAAAATCAAAAAACCAGTGTAAACAAGACAAATCAAGATTTGACCACAAATTTATTCCAGCCAATAATCCATCATAAACTTAAAAAATCGCACTTTAAAACTACTACAATAATAATTAATAATAACTATCTCCATTACTAATTTAAAAACCAAACTATAATAATAATTTCTAACATTTTAGAGAAAAAAAATTAAGCAACAAATTTCCAACATTTAAAAGTATAAAAATAATTGAACAACTAAATTATAATAAGATTTCCACTATCTCCATGTAACAGCTGGCTTAAATGCTAACTGACGATTCAGTTTATTGTTAAGACTTTAAGACATTTACTGTTATTATTTTGAAAACAATATATTATGAACAGAGATTAAATTTGATTAAATAAAATTAGTTATGGAATTGGTTCCATAAGTGAAAGACTGATGGTAAAAATAATTATTCCAACTGAGAAGTAGTTGAAGGGAAACACTTTAGTCAGTTACTCTTCCTCTGTGGATAAAGGAAAGATCCATGTGCGGAAGAGGGGTTCTAACTTGAGTGATGTGAAAGTGAAGAAAGGAGAGAGAGAGCATAATTTTCCCGAGCTGGTAGAAACCAATGGAAATACTCTCAGCTATCCTGAACTTCTGGAAGGTGGATTGGACCGGAGCCTTGAGATCCCTTCCTAGCACTGTTTCCTTCTACTTGGATCAGGAGTGGAGCACGGGGTGGGGGGGGTGAGGACGTAATTGCCTCATCCACGGTAGGGAGGAACATCCACAGCCTATCACAGATAAGCAAATATATTGAAATTTCGTTGGTTGATGAAGTAGATTGTTATTGATTAAATAGAAATTTGAGACTCTGGATTTATGTTGTTATCTTTTAAGAAATTAATGAAAAGTCTTCAATCATGAAAAAAGGGAGTTGTTGTATGAGAACTATTAGATTTAATAGTTATGCACATTAGTAAAGAATTACAGATTAAGCAGGAGTGAAAATAACTCTTGTTTTATAGTATGAAAATAGGTGCAATACAACAAACAAATATAGCTATACATTAAAGTCTAAATGTCAAACAGAAGATGTTGCGCAATATAAAAACTGGGTAAATCTAGAACCAAAAAACCTAGAAATGGGTGGATAAATAAACTTTGCTGATTCCAGAGCTCAGAGGTGGAATGCTGGGCACTTGTTCTGATTTCATGAACTATATATGGACAATGAAAATAAATACATTCGGTCTGGTCGACTCCTACTGTTATACCTTGATACAGCAGAGAGAGAACTGGTAGTGGTATAATTGGTTGATTAAAAGCTGTAAATCATAACTTGTTGACAATGTTCATGAGCTGCAATACAAAACATTCTAGAAGAACTGTGAAAAACAATTTACTGACAGAGTAGGAAATAAGAAAAGAATTAAACATTTTCCTAAAGAAAAATAGATATATTCTGTAGATCTTAAATTCTGCGAAAATAAAAGAACAAGAATTGTTGCAATTCCTTTGAATTAAATGAATAGAATGATGAGTTAACATTCAAGAGAACCAATAGATGGAATAGAAGATTAACTGGCATGCAAGTGGGCATCAATGCAAAACTCTTTAAAAGATTCGGACAACTCTGGAAAATACTATCAAAAACTCAAATTTATATGTTACCAAAATTACTATATATATATATATATATAACTGAAGGTAACTGTTTTTCACAGGTTTAAACTTAAATAAGAACAGAGCCCAATACGAGAGAATGGTGACTCTTTTAACTACGAATTTTCAATTCCACCTTTCCAAGAATTCCATTACAATAGAGCAAGTTATAACTGGAAATTAGGTAGGTGGATGCAACCATACTATAAATAAATGGAACTAGTTTTTAATCAAGTAACCGTAGGATTACAACAACATTCTAAAAAAAAGATGGCATGCGTTGCCTTGCATAGCCATGGAGAAAATACTTGAACTATAAAGTCTAGCTTGACTATGAACCAGTGAAGTACCAAAACCCCAAGCCAGGAGTTCAGAGTTCAAAGCCATTTCGCGCGGGAGAAGTACCTGTGAAATCTAAAGGAGAATTAGTTCAATGATGGCCGAAAGAATGTTCACCTACAAGGGTTATCTTCTCCAGCTTCCAGAGAATTTACTTGCACAAAATTAGGTGAGGTTAAATATGGTGTTTTCGAGGAAACCCACAATGTTAAGAAGGAAAAACTTAAGGAGGAGCGAATATGTAACCCTAGCTTACCTAACAGGGTTCATGCCGAGAATGAAAGAGGCGCCAACCTGAAACAATAATAAGAGATAATGTGTGAATGGCGGAGTGAATAAGCAAGTAACCAATGAGCATAAACAAGACAAGTTTTTACCAAAGAAGTTTACCTTTCTTTTTCCACCTTTCGTTCTCATTGCTACAGCAAGGTGGAACCCCGCGACCTCCGAACTGGAGGTAAGGACAAAAACGCATTACTGTGACTCTAGCCAGTGAAAATAGTAAGATTTAACGCAAACATGAGAAGGATTGTTGAAATAGTTAGAAAATTCATAAGTCTAGTAAGCCTGTAGAAGTAATAGTGAAGTTAATTATCCATTTTCAGTGACTAAAAAACATGAACAATACCCCAGCACCGTAAATTATTTAACTGTGGTCATTGCGGAATAGTTTAAACCAGATTGAGACCCGAACCAGATAATGGCAGAAGAAATCAACTTCTATCTCAAAGAAAATGAGACACGGTGCTAAGGGTATCTTCTGCTGAAGGCCGAGGAGGGTTGCCGAGAGTTCATCCGCCAGAGAGACAAAACAGAAAGTCGAAAATTCCAAGGAAGCAGTTAACAAGGCAAGGTCAATACCTTGCAAACCCTAAAATTTATTCATTGTTGGATCTCGAGATAATCATATCTACGGCGAAAATCTTAACAAGTGTATACAACAATGCGTTCTAGCCTGGAGGCAGATCTTCCGAGAAACAAAATAAATTGCCACAATTTCTGAATAGTGCTATACGTACTAATGAATTGAATGTTTAACATAAATTTGGATTCACACTAACATGTGTACAGTCAGGTCATAAAGGCTCTCTGATAACCACAGTACTCACCTCATGAAGCGAAACAACCACAAGCCTGTTATGAAACCATAGTTTACCAAAGGTAGTATGTAATAAACATTTATGCATGAGTATAACTTTATGAGTATAACTTTATAAATGATATATATAAATATGCCTTACAATTATTAGAGATGTGAATACTTGTAAAAGTGTAATGATTAAAATAGATGTTAAGTTGTAAGTATATGTAGGTAGATGTGTAAAGTCAACAAATGTAAAAAAAATTTATGAATGTAACCTTGACTGTTACAAGTGGTATCAAGGCAGAGTTTGTACGTTCAACTAAAATTTTAAAGTTGTGTGTATACTGATGCATAGAGAAATAAAAGAAGTATTATAGGAGACATTATGAGAAGGGGTCAAACTCAACAGCCACCCCAGAACATCGGAGAAACCCAACCCTGATTAGAAATGAATCCGGAGATGCGGGTGCAATTGAGTGTGGACCAGCACCAGTGAACTAGTAGATTGTTGGAAGAGCAGTAGCACCAAACCATCATTCTACTAAATACAGTACAAAAGTTACGAGAGGAAATGGAGAGGGTGCGAAGTGATAATGCGCGATTGATGCAAGAACAAGAAAGGATCTTAAAAAGCTTCTCAGACAAACATAATCAAGGGATTGAACAACCCAGCACTGATAGAGATTTGCTGCAAGAAGGAAATGAGCAACAAGCAAGAGACCATGCCACTGACAGAACAGAAAGAATTCAATCTCAGCAGAGTAATAGAAATAAAAATTACCATGAGGTTGAGTCAGTTAATTTGTCTGATAGAAAGAAGTTAAGAGATAGAAAGTGGAACTACAAGGTGAATTTCAAAAAATAAAACCTCCTACGTTTGATGAAGTAGAGGAGGAAGTGGCTGAGGCATGGCTGATAAATATGAATAAATATTTTCAAGTATACAAATAAAACAATAATCTTAAAGCCAGATTGGCCATTTATCAGTTGAGGGAGAAAGCCACATTATGGTGGGAGGAAGTGAAAAAATTCCGCAGTATAGATGAGCAGGATGTGACTTGGGATTTGTTCCAACAATATTTTAAAGATAAATACTTTATTGGACATTTCTATGATGAAAAATCTAGGGAGTTTCATGACTTAAAGCTGGGACAAATGACAATGGATGAATACATCACCAAGTTTACTTCCTTACTCCTCTATGTTCCTTATTTAAGGGATGAAAAGGCAAAAGTACAGAGGTTCCTAAGTAGTTTGTCAACTCATATGAAGGAACGTATTGAGTTTGTAAATCCCAAAACTATGGACGAGGCAATCCGGAAGGAAAGAATGTGTTACCAGCAAGCTAAAGCAAAAGGAGAGCAGAATAGAAGCTGGTAGACAAAGAAAGAACATAAGGGTAATTCTGGTTTCAAGAAAAACAGAACCAGTAATTTCAAGAGTGTTGCCAAAAGTTCAGTTAGCAAACAATTTGGAAGAAATCATCAAAGAATAAGATGGCCTATAGAAGATAAACCCACAGAAGCTTCTAGCAAACCAGAACAAGCACAAAATCAGAAATCACCCCTACAGTGTTGGGGTTGTGGTGAGGCACACTACTTCAGAAACTATCCACAACGAGGAAGAAGCGAAGCAGTTACCAACTTACAAGAATCTTAAACAGTGGGAGATGTAGCCAGAAATATACCCAGAATTAACGCAGCCCTAGAAGATCGGCAAGCAGATTATCAACCGACAATGATAGAATTAGAAGGTAAATTACTATCTCAATCTGCTTCTATTTTGGTAGACCCAGGTGCAATTTTAAGCTACATAAGTCCCAAAATAATAGAGATTTGTAAATTGCAGAGTCATAAATTCAGAATTCCATGGCTGGTACAGTTAGCTACGGGAGAAAAGAGGAAAGTTTGCGCTAAAATTAAGAACTGTGCACTATAAATTAGTGAACATCAGTTAACTGTAGGACTGCATATATTACCTTTGGGATCCTATGATGTGCTACTTGGTATGGACTGGTTGTAGAAGCACTGGACGTTAGTAGGTTGTAAAGAAAATATCATCTATTACAGAATGCAAGATGGAACCTGTAAGGAAATTCAAGGTATAAAGAAACCTCTACAGCTGTGTCCAATTACAACATCTCAAATGGGTAAGTGCATGAGGAAAGGATGCCAGTTATATGCCATCTAAGTGGGCTTTACTAATTCCAAAGAAAAGGCTCCAATGATGGAAAATATCGCAATAGTGCAAGAGTTTATGGACGTATTTCCAGAAGGAATACCGGGTTTACCACCTAGAAGGGACATTGATTTTACCATAGAATTGATACCGGGAGGATCACCCATTTCTATGACACCATACCGAATGAGCATACCAGAATTAACAGAACTAAAGATGCAGTTACAAGAACTGTTGGATAAAGGGTACATCTGACCAAGTGTATCCCCTTGGGGGGCACCAGTGCTATTTGTGAGGAAGAAAGATGGAACCATGCGAATATGCATGGATTATCGCCAGCTTAACAAATTAACTGTAAAAAATAGATACCCTTTACCGTGGATTGATGATCTGTTTGATCAAGTGAAGGGAGCTACAGTGTTTTCAAAGATAGATCTAAGGTCGGGATACCATCAGATCCAGATAAAAGATGAAGACATCCATAAAACTGCTTTTCGTACTAGGTACAGACATTACGAGTTTGTAGTACTACCTTTTGGACTGAATAATGCACCAACAACATTTATGTTGGGTATGTGTTATATTCTTTCCACGACTAAGCAAGTGCGAGGGGGTAAGAGGGGGGACGATAGCCCCCCTTTGCGCTGGGTGCAAGGGGTTCGGGGCAGCGCCCCGACGAAAATTTTTTGGTCCTTAATTTCTGGTGAGTAGTCCGCGCCCATGGTTTTGTGCATGGTTTTGCACATGGTTTTGGGGTATGATGGTTTTCGGTCCCTGGTATTGTTGTAGATCCGGTCAAGGGAACTACGGTTATGATCTAATCCAAGGTTAATGGATTAGGGTTTATGTATGCTTCGACATGTATATATATGTGTGGTAACAATAAAAGGAATATAATGAAATATCAAGTTGGTCGTCCCGATTTGGGATCCAAGGGAAAATCTCTGTGTTTATCTATTTTATGTTTTATGCTCTCGCTATTGTTTATTTTCTGTTATAAGATTCGTGTGTAGATAATTTTTGTTCAGGGTTAAAACCTACAATTTATGAGACTGATGCATGGTATATTTCACCCATTTCTGGACAATTTTGTATTAATATTTATTGATGACATTTTAGTTTATTCCAATAATGTGGAAGAACATAAAGAGAACTTACGAATAGTGCTGGAAATGCTAAGGAAACATCAGTTGTACGCTAAGTTCAACAAGTGTGATTTATTCAAGGAAGAAATACAGTACCTTGGTCACGTTATTTCTGCTGAGGGTATTGCAGTTGACCCAGAGAAAATCAAAACGATTATGAGATGGAAAGTACCCCAAAACGTGGCAGACATCCAATCTTTTATGGGTCTGGCCGGTTATTATCAGTGGTTTATTGAATGTTTTTCAAATATTTCTTTTCCAATTACTTCCTTACAAAGGAAGGGAAAAATATTTAAATGGACGAAGGAATGTCAAGTCAGTTTTGAAAAGTTGAAATTGTTATTGACTACAACTCCAGTATTGAGGGTAGAAGATCCCAATAAAAAGTTTGAAGTCTGCACAGATGCATGCAAGGAAGGAGTTGGGGCGATTTTGTCACAAGAAGGTAAGGTTTTTGCCTATGAGTCTCGAAAATTAAAAGATCATGAGCAAAGGTATTCAACTTATGATTTGGAGCTGACAGCAGTAGTACATGCACTTCGGGTATGGAGGCACTACTTACTTGGAAAGAGATTTGTACTCAATATTGATCATAGCAGCCTAACAAGTTATTTTAAGCAAGCTGACCTTAATTCTCACCAGGAAAGGTGGAATGCCTTCTTGAGCGAGTTTGACATTGATATGCAACATGTGAAGGGTAAGGAGAATAGAGTAGCTGATGCATTAAGTAGAAAATTGCATAATGTTTATGAGCTGTACTATAATCAAGTTGAGTGCAAATTTTTGGAGCAAATAAAAGTAGAAGCTGAGAAAGATCCTGAATACCAGTTTATGTGGCAGCAACCAGAGGAGTTAAAAAAAAAAAGGAAAATCTGCTGATTACGAAATTAGTAAAGATGGGTTGCTAATTTTTAAAGAAATGATTTTTGTTCCAAATCGAATGGAGTTAAAGGAACTGATTCTAAATGAGTATCACCGAAGTAACTACTCTGGACATCCCGGGTATCAGAAAATGCTAACAGCAATAAGGAAGAATTATTTCTGGCCAGGTATGAGGAGAGATATTGTGGAATATCTAAACAAGTGTTTAGAATGCCAACAAGGGAAAGTGGAGCACCGACACCCAGCCGGGTTGATGCAGCCTATACCGGTACCTAAGTGGAAGTGGGAGGTGATATTGTTAGACTTTATCACTAGATTACCAAGGTCAAAGAAGCATAATGAATCTATAATGGTAGTGGTGGATCGATTAAGAAAATCAACACATTTTATACCTGTGCAGTCCACCTATGAGATGGTGCAGATAGCGGACATATTTATGTGAGAGATCTTTAGACTACATGGAATCCCAAAGACTGTTATATCTGATAGAGATGTGAAGTTTACTTCAGCATTCTAGAAAATTTTATTTACAGGATTGGGAACTCAAATTAATTTCAGTAGCGCTTACCATCCACAGACGGGCAAACAAATGGAGCGAGTAAATCAGATCCTAGAGGATATGCTACGTATGTATGTAATGCAACAACCAACTAGGTGGGAAGAATATTTGCACCTAGTGGAGTTTGCATAAAATAACAGATATCAAGAATCCCTTAAGATGATTTCGTTTGAAGCCTTATACAGATGGAAATGTAGAACTCCTATTATTTAGAATAACCTAGAGACCAAGTTAATGCTTGGACTGGAAATGCTAGCTAAAATTGAGACAGAAGTAAAGAAGATCCGACAGAATCTAAAGGCAACTCAGGATAGACAAAAAATATATGCTGATAAAAAAAGAACTTATCGTGAGTTTAAAGTGGGAGACCATGTGTACGTAAGGATTAAGCCAAAGAAAATCACTTTAAGATGGGCCTCTTGTGCCAAGTTGGCTCCCAGGTTTTGTGGCCCTTTCCAAATATTGGAAAGGGTAGGACCTGTGGCTTACCGATTGGCCTTGCCAATCATATCCAGGTGCATAACGTCGTTCACGTGTTGTTATTAAAACGATACATACATGATCCAAAACATCGAATCCACTAGCAGAATATTCAGATAGGATATGAAAGCCAGATTTGATTAAAGATGCTAAATTTTACAAGGAACCTAATTCAAGTTTGTTGATTGCAGGTTGAACCAGACGACGAGTTTCTAGTCGAGTCTCAATGTATAATTGATCAGAGAGAAATCATGCTCTGGAAGCGAGCCATCACCCAGGTTAAGGTGCAATGGAAGCACTTTGACTCGGATGAAGCTACCTGGGAGGATGAATGCTTTGTTTGGGAAGCGTATCCAGAACTATTTGCTGGAGCAGAATGAGAACATCGAGGATGGTGTTCACTTCTAGGGGGGAAGCTGTAATAGCTGGCTACTGATGATTAATTTTATTGTTAAGACTTTAAGACATTTACTGTTATTATTTTGAAAACAATATATTATGAACAGAGATTAAATTTGATTAAATACAATTAGTTATGGAATTGGTTCCATAAGTGAAAGACTAATGGTAAAAATAATTATTCCAATTGAGAAGTAGTTGAAGGGAAACAATTTAGTCAATTACTCTTCCTCTATGAATAAAGGCAAGATCCCTGTGAGGAAGAGGGGTTCTGACTTGAGCGCTGTGAAAGTGAAGAAAGGAGAGAGAGAGCATAATTTTCCCGAGCTGGTAGAAACCATTGGAAATACTCTCAGCTATCCTGAACTTCTGGAAGGTGGATTGGACCGGAGTCCTGAGAGCCTTTCTTAGCACTGTTTCCTTTTACTTGGCTCAGGAGTGGAGCACGGGGGGGGGGGGGGGGGTGAGGACATAATTTCCTCATCCACGGCAGGGAGGAACATCCACAATCTATCACAGATAAGTAAATACAATGAAATTTTGTTGGTTGATGAAGTAGATTGGTATTGATTAAACAGAAATTTGAGACTCTGGATTTATGTTGTTATCCTTTAAGAAATTAATGAAAATATTCAATCATGAAAAAAGGGAGTTTCTGTATGAGAACTATTATATTTAATAGTTATGCACATTAGTAAAGAATTACATATTAAGCAAGAGTGAATATATGTTGTAGAAATTCCTACTATAAATACCGTATAAGTTACCTCGCTTATCACATAAATTTATTTTTAAAATAACTCTTTGCTTTTTAGTTGTGAAATAGGTGCAATGCAAATGCATATATATAGCTATACACAAAGTCTAAAATGTCAAATATGATGTCACAAGAAATACAAATCAGGTAAACTGAACCTAAAACCGTGAAATGGGGTGTGGATAAAGTATCTTTGACGCCTGGGATTCCGCAGCTCGCAGGCTCGAAGGTCAAAGTACTTGTTTGATTTCATGAACTATACACTCGACTATAAAAATAAATACAATGTCCCATTGATTTCACTATTATGTCTTCCTGGAGAAGCAACATCCACAAGTAGGGAGGAACATCCACAATCTATCACAGATAAGTAAATACAATGAAATTTTGTTGGTTGATGAAGTAGATTGGTATTGATTAAACAGAAATTTGAGACTCTGGATTTATGTTGTTATCCTTTAAGAAATTAATGAAAATATTCAATCATGAAAAAAGGGAGTTTCTGTATGAGAACTATTATATTTAATAGTTATGCACATTAGTAAAGAATTACATATTAAGCAAGAGTGAATATATGCTGTAGAAATTCCTACTATAAATACTGTATAAGTCTCTCAGTTATCACATAAATTTATTTTTACAAGAAATAACTCTTGTTTTATAGTGTGAAAATAGGTGCAATGCAACAGACATATATAGCTATACATTAAAGTCTAAATGTCAAACATAAGATGTTGCGCAAAATACAAACTGGGTAAATCTGGAACCAAAAAACCTAGAAATGGGTGGATAAAGAAACTTTGTCGATTCCAGAGCTCAGAGGCTCTGGAATGCTGGGCACTTGTTTTGATTTCATGAACTATACACGGACTATAAAAATAAATACAGTCGGTCTGGTCGACTCATACTGTTATACCTTGATACAACAGAGAGAGAACTAGTAGTGGTATAATTAGTTAATTAAAAACTGTAAATCATAACTTGTTGACAACGTTCATGAGCTGCAATGCAAAAAATTATAGAAGAACTATGAAAAACAATTTATTAACATAGTAGGAAATAAGAAAAGAATTAAACATTTTCCTAAAGAAAAACAGATATATTCAGTAGATCTTAAATTTTGCTAAAATAAAAGAACAAGAATTGTTGCAATTCCTTTGAATTAAATGAATAGAATGATGAGTTAACATTCAAGAGAACCAATAGACAGAATAGAAGATTAACTGGCATGCAAGTGGGCATCAATGCAAGACTCTTTAATAGATTCGGACAACTTTGGAAAATACTATCAAGAATTCAAATTTATACGTTACAAAATTACTAAATATATATATAAACAAATATAACTAAAGGTAACTGTTTTTCACGGGTTTAAACTTAAATAAGAACAGAACCCAATACGAGAGAATGATGACTCTTTTAACTATGAATGGTCAATTCTGCCTTTCCAAGATTTCCATTACAACAGAGCAAGTTATAACTGGAAATTAGGTAGGTGGATGCAACCACACTATAAATAAATGGAACCAGTTTTTAAGCAAGTAACCAGAGGATTATAATAGCATTCTAAAAACAAAGATGGCATGCATCACTTTGCGTAGCCATGGAGCAAATATATGAACTATAAAGTCTAGCTCGACTATGAACTAGTGAAGGACCGAAACCCCAAGCCAGGAGTTTAGAGTTCCAAGCCATTTCGCGCAGGAGAAGTACCTGTGAAATCTGAAGGAGAATTAGTTCAATGATGGCCAAATGAATGTTCACCTACAAGAGTTATCTTCTCCAGCTTCCAGAGAATTTACCTACACAAAATTAGGTGAGATTAAATATGGTGTTTTCGAGGAAACCCACAATGTTAAGAAGGAAAAACTTAAGGAGGAGCGAATATGTAACCCTAGCTTACCTGACAGGGTTCATGCCGAGAATGAAGGAGGCGCCAGCCTGCAACAATAACAAGAGATAATGTGTGAATGGTAGAGTGAATAAGCAAGTAACCAATGAGCATAAACAAGACAAGTTTTTACCAAAGAAATTTACCTTTCTTTTTCCACCTTTTGTTCTCATTACTGCAGTAGGGTGGAACCCCGTGACCTCCGAACTAGAGATAAGGAAGAAAACGCATTACTGTGACTCTAGCCAGTGAAAACAGTGAGATTTAACGCAGGCAGGAGAAGGATTGTTGAAATAGTTAGAAAATTCATAAGTCTAGTAGGCCTATAGAAGTAATAGCGAACTTAACTATCCATTTTCTTTGACTAAAAAACATGAACAATACCCCGATGCCGTAAATTATTTACTTGTGGTCATTGCGGAATAGTTTAAACTGGATTGAGACCCGAACCAGATAATGGCAGAAGCAATCGACTTCTATCTCAGAGAAAACGAGACACGGTGCTGAGGGTATCTCCTGCTGAAGGCCGAGGAGGGTTGCCGAGAGTTCATATGTCGGAGAGACAAAACAGAGAGCCGAAAATGTCAAGGAAGCGATTAACAAGAGAAGGTCAATACCTTGCAAACCATAAAATTTATTCACCGTTGGATCTCAAGATAATCAGATCTACAACGAAAATCTTAACAAGTGTATACAACAATGCGTTCCAGCCTAGAGGTGGATATTTCGAGAAACAAAATAAATTGCCACAAATTCCGTATAGTGCTATACATACTAATGAATTGAATGTTTAACACATATTTGGATTCGCACTAACATGTGTACAGTCACCTCGTGAAGCGGAACAACCACAAGCCTCTTATGAAACCATAGTTTACCAAAGGCACTATGGAATAAACATTTATGCATGAGTATAACTTTATGGTTGTAAATGATATATATAAATATGAGTTACAATTATTAGATATGTGAATAATTGTAAAAATCTAATGATTAAAATTAGATGTTAAGTTGTAAGTAGATGTAGGTAGATGTGTAAAGTCAACCAATGTAATTTTTTTTTTTGTTATGAATGTAACCTTGAGTGTTACACTCCATTACTAATTTGGAAACTAAATTATAATAACAATTTCCAACATTTTAGAGAAAAAAATAACAAGTAAATTCCTAACATTTAAAAGTATAAAAATAACATTTAGAAATATAACAAGTAAATTTCCCAGAGTTAAAAGTATAAAAAACATTTAGAAGTATTAAAAATATGTGATTATTAGAAAATTTCCAACATTTAGAAGTATTAAAATAACATTTAGAAATATAAAAATATGTGATTATGTTCATTTTGTATTCAAAATGAATCACACTAGTTGGTTTGAAGCTTCGACAATTCATGATCATATGTGATCATTACTAAAATCAATTATTTTTATACCGCATAAAAATAATTGTGAAAATTAAATTAAAATAAAAATTTTCAATATTTTAAAAATATTAAAATAATAGCCCATGTGGTGTAGAACAGTCGGTGATGGGGTGCACTGTTAAGGCACTCCGTTCTGTAAGGTCACCGGTTCGAAACCCATGGGTGAAATGGAAGGAGAAAAAAATGGAAAGATTAGGATTAGTCTAAATGAGCAAAAAAAAAAAAAATTAAAATAATTGTGAAAACTAAATTAAAATAAAAATTTCCTACATTTTAAAAATATTAAAATAATTGTGAAAACAAAATTTAAATTTTTTTTTTTCAATATTTTAAAAATATTAAAATAATTGTGAAAACTAAATTAAAATAAGAATTTCCAACATTTTAAAAATATTAAAATAATTGTGAGAACAAAATTAAAATAAAAATTTCCACCATTTAAAAAAAAGAGTAACAAGTAAATTTCCAGAGTCTAATAGTATAAATAAAAAATAAAATAAACAAATTAAAGCTTTCACGTGTTTAAACAACGATTTATCTTTTCATTAGCCTTGTCATATAAAGGATGGGTGGAAAGGTAAATGTCCAGCTGACAAGGTCCACGTGAACGTGCGCTGTCAGAAGTTCACCTGATCAATACAGGCTGGAGCCTGCCAGCGTGGCGAGGAGAATATGAGACGGGACATCGTTTTCTGAGCACCAAGTGCCTTCCAGCTCAGCGAGCTGGAATCAATCGTCCCATGGCAGTTTTGTACACTGTGCTGCACAGACTGTCTCCCCGGATTCCCTCTGACCGGCTTCAATTCAATTCAATTTTGCCCGTTGGGAACAAGCGAGCGGTGGAACCGGGATCCCTGCCCACTTCCACGAATTATTTTTAATGAAAAAAGAGAGTGAACTTCCATATATTCACATGGCTTGTCCGGCACTACATCAGAGAACTGAGAAGCGTTTCTACGCTGATTCTCTCTGGTCCGAATTTGAACCTGGGTCGAATTGTTGAAGAAAAAATAAAAAAAAATCATGGCGAGGCACGCCAGAAGATCATACATTTCCATACCTGCACAGATGATTGATAACGCTCTCGTTGTCCCGCCGAAGAAGCTCGGCCCCAAGCAAACCAATGGTCAAGGCCACTGCAGCTTCTTCAAAGTTGCCGTGAGTTTCTGGGCGTCCCTGGTGGCTCTCTGTACCTTCATAACCATGCTGTGCCTATTTCTGACATGGCGTCCCAGTCTCGGGCCCATCCACAGGCTCCCCTGTTCCACGCCCAATCTCCCCCTCGACCACGACCACCATCAACGGTCCTCCTCTGCCTCTGCCCTTACCTTCCTGCCGCCCCTTCCTGCCCATTCTCTGCCTCCGAGCCTGACGGCCGAGGAAAGGCACTTCTGGGCTCAGCCTGATAATTTGGGCTACAAGCCGTGTGTTGAGTTCAGCAGCGACTACAGGCACTCGTCGCCGGCCATCGTGAAGGGAAGGCGCAGGTATTTGATGGTGGTCGTCTCTGGTGGCCTCAATCAGCAGCGCAATCAGATCGTCGACGCGGTCGTCATTGCCAGAATTCTGGAGGCTTCTCTGGTTATTCCCATTCTGCAAGTCAATGCAATTTGGGAGGACGACAGGTAATTCATTATTCTGATTCCGCTCAAACATATTCCATGCCATGCCAGAACCTTTATTTGGGCATTCTATGCTAAATGTGATTTTTACTGTTGTAATGCAGTGAGTTCTCTGATATTTTTGACGTCGAGCATTTCAAGAAAATTCTCAAAGATGACGTCCGAATCGTCTCTTCGCTGCCTTCTACACATTTAATGTCAAGGCCAGTGGAGGAAAAGAGAACACCCCTCCATGTTAGTCCCGGTTGGATTCGATCTCGTTACCTCAGGCGGGTAAGCGCCTTTTCAATCATTGCACTGTCTTCTTGCATTTTCATTCAAATATTTAGTGCTAATAGTATTCCCATGGTAACCGCAGTTGAATAGAGAAGGCGTTCTTCTTCTCCGTGGACTGGACTCCAGGCTTTCCAAGGATCTGCCCTCCGATCTTCAGAAACTTCGCTGCAAGGTATGCCAGTTAATTCACTTCCTCTGTTTCTCAAACCGATACCTTTGCAAAATTTGTGACCTGAAAGGGGTATTGTTCCATTTTTTGTTCTGCCAGGTTGCATTTCATGCATTGAGGTTTGCAGCACCTATACAAGCTGTGGGGGATAAGCTGGCGCAGAGAATGTGGAAGCAGGGCCCTTATGTGGCTTTGCATTTAAGATTGGAGAAAGATGTATGGGTACGAACTGGATGCCTCCCTGGTTTGAGCTCTAAATACGACGAAATAATTCGTCAGGAGAGGAAAAACCGGCCAGATCTTCTCACAGCGCGCTCCAACATGAGTTACCATGAACGCAAGCTTGCGGGCCTATGCCCCTTAAACGCCAAGGAGGTCGCCAGGTGATTTTCTGATCCATATATATATATATATATATATATATATATATATATATATATAATACAGGCAATAACATTAAGGTCATTAGGGGATTTTCTTTAACCTGTCTACTTATGTAATTCCAGGCTTCTGAAAGCTCTGGGCGCACCAAGAAATGCTCGGATATACTGGGCAGGAGGAGAACCACTAGGAGATCAAGAAGCTCTGGAACCATTGAAGAAACATTTCCCTAACTTTCACAACAAACAGAGTCTTGCATTGCACGGGGAGCTGGATTCTTTCAGTGGGAAAGCATCGCTTCTTGCTGCAGTTGACTATATTGTTTCATTGAACAGCGATGTTTTCATGCCATCGCATGGAGGAAACATGGGCCATGCAATTCAGGTACCAATCAAAGTGCTAAACTGCATCTACTTGCTTTCAGTTCTCTGCAGATTTTTCTTGTTCCACATTTATGCTTGTTAAGACCAAAGGGCATCCTTTTAAAATTATTCTATGCAGGGTCACAGGGCATATGCGGGTCACAGAAAGCATATAACACCCAACAAAAGACAGATGCTTCCTCACTTCCTTGACAAAACATTGTCTGAACAAGACTTCAATAGGATTATCAGGGAACTGCATAATGAGTCACTTGGTCAGCCAGAATACAGAACAGATAAACCAGGCCGTGATGTTATAGCTTACCCTGTTCCAGAATGCATGTGCAAATCTGAATCAAAGTCCTCTGTTCCGCTCACTTCCATGGCATAAATTATTTTCATTTCTGGGTTGATCCTCATAAACCCATAAGTATACAAGTATCTGAGTACAGGGGTCTAAACCCTAGTTACAGAATTTCATAGTATAAACTCAATTCTTCTTCTGGGAATGGGCGTATCAAATTGGTGGATGAAAGTTATCCTAAGCAGCTTTGCTGCATTTTGCGGTCTGGACAATATGTGAGATTGTTAGTTGGGATGGGAAACCGATTCAATACAGAGATGCAATGCTCCAAAGCTAGCTAACATCCATTATTTCTGGTTGATAGCTGCTGCTCATCCAACGATCATAAAGAGATATGATGATCTTACACTGGATTGGAATCCTCAACACAGGCAACATTAAAGGGTTATCCATACACCATTCGGTTCAATATGGTGGTTATTATCGGGCAGAGAATCCAACTTTACTGCTGTAAGCCTCTAGTCGGCATTGCAAAATTTGACCATCTTCCTTCGTGGACCCATGCCTAGAACTGGACAGAAACTTAAAGGAAGGAAAGAGGTGCTAGGAGCAAGATGATGGTATCAGTATGCCTGCTAGGATTTCCAATGTATTTATTCTGTTACTGCTGTTGCTTACAGATAGTTATGAATTATCTGCAGAATAGGTGGGAATTTTTGCTGCTGCACTGAAGTTTATTTGAACAAGGCCCACCATTCACATTTTCTGCTCGTCTTTGTTTCAATTGTTAACCATAGGAGATTAATAGGGTCTTTCGTATTGTTGGTTGTGAATGCAAAGCACACGAACTGTAAAGGCATCTGAAACATTTGAAGGTAAGGCATGGGAATGACTAAAGCACATTAATTCAAGTATTCATGGTTGGTCTGGCTCTATTCATAGTTCTTTGACATATTAATTCAACCCCAACCCATTAGTATGCAAATATTTTAGCACATAATTATGATTTTATAAGGAACGTAAAACGAAGAGATGCTGAGAGAATAACAGACTTCAAACCTTCAAATCACGGGTTAAAAAAGGACAAAAGCCTCATGTTTCCTACAAAATCCTTTGGAAAATGTTACACAAACAGAGATGCAATGGTATATTTCAGGAATCCCGATTTTTAAAGGTAGTTTCAGAAATTTAAGCAGCTATCATTCATGGTTTGGGCCAAGTCTGCTATTTTCCGAAAGGTTGCAACTCACTCGAACCGAAGAACTGTTCTGGAACATTTCCTTCTTGTACGTTGTGTATTTCTATAAAATTATAGATGTTGCATTCTCCCGGAAAAATAAGCAACAGCTTTAGATCTCAGACCTTTTGTTGTTTTATTGATCTAAAATCAAATTTTTATTAAAGAAATTGTACACACAACATGGCTATTACCACTCATGAGACTATATCGAAATGGAGCCAGGAAATTGTTGTTTGTTTGTCTAGGGTGCAAATAAAAATAAAGGAAAATAATTAAAACAATAATTGAAATTCTTCAAATCCAATTTTCCATATAACTTTGACCAATTTTCAAAGTAGCTAGTTTCAGAATCATTACGATTTTGATACAGCATCTGCAAGAAGTTTGTTAAAATCTCTTTGAACATGTGTGGTTTGAACTTTGTCCGATGCAGACCAAGTTCTCCAAGTAATGGAAGTATACTACACATGTCGGAATCACCTCTGATGTCCAGTTTATCCAAGCCCTTTTGAAAGTAAATATAAAGTGCCACTGCTAAGGCTTTCAGTTCAGCTTCGTTGTTAGACATTTACCTGTCCCAACGCATGAATTAAAATGATTTTACGTTGACATTTTGTATAGTTCCTCCTTCTCCCACTTTTCCAGGATCATCGCAACTCTATCAAAATTTTCATTTTTTTGTACCGCATATTTGGTGGTGATCAAAGGTTCTATTCACTTCTAGTTGCTCTGTCGGGATGTGAATCTGATGCAACTGCTTACAATTAAGGTCAATTCGTCATCCATCTTGTATACTCTAAAATTTCGACCACTTTTATCTCCACGATTTTAATATGGACCTTGCCATCATATTTTTTTTAAGCCATGATGAATTGGTAATTTGTTCGGTAATCTGCCACGATCAAACCTTCTAGCTATCACTGTAACAAGAAAAGTATATCCAACAACAGGCAAGTTAGATATTCAGGAATTTATGATTTAATAAAAGCACAAATCAGATATACTAGGAATTTATGATTTAACAAAAACCGAGACATTCTGAACCCAAGAAAAAACTTTATCCCAGAAATTACCTATGCTTCTAGCCTTATCACAATAAACCAAACATATCTCGAAAACTAAACCAAGGTGGTGAGAATCCTGAGCAGTTTTCCCCACCACTTAAGCAAGCTAAGCTAAACACAAGGGACTTGGGGACTCGCCATCATATTTGTTTTTCATCGTCCTGCCATCATATTTGTTGGCAATAACTCTATTATTTGTTGAAAGGCATAATTCTTCCCAAAAATATTTTCCTTTTATTGATCCATGCCTTTTTTTCAATCCCAAAAGAGATCTTTAGGGTACAATGACTTGCTCATATAAATTCGACTTTGCTTCACAGAAAGGGAAATAACAATGTACTGGCTTGCCTCAAAGAAAGGGATATAACAATGTACTTGCTTGCCTCACTGAATATGTTGAATGGTTTTTTTACTTCCATGAATAAGGAGCAATAAGAGGAGCCATGACATCCTTCAATCCAAGTTTCTGTTGTCAATATCTTGTTAATACCCTGACCTAATATTATTTGGTCCTCCCTGACCAATATTATTTGGTCAGGGAGGACCAAATAATATTAATACCCTGACCTAATATTATTTGGTCCTCCCTGACCAATATTATTTGGTCAGGGAGGACCAAATAATATTAATACCCTGACCAATATTATTTGGTGTTAATACCCTCCTAATATTATTTGCAAATATACCTTACAGAAGGGGCAATACAATGTAAATGTTAAGTGGTTTCAACTTTCTTTTGTTTCCTTGTATAGGGCACAATAGAAGGAGCCATGAGATACCCTTTTTATTGAAGTTTTCTGTCAAGATTTTGTTTCTTATGGCTATCCAGGTTAAAATTCCAATTTTCGACAAAAGTAAAGTTAACCAGCATTTGGCCCAGCACAGAAAGCTTTCTTCTTCATTTCGCACGGAAGCAGACTCTAACCCTCTTGTACCAAGTAGGTTCTTTTATTAGGGTATCCCCATCACATCGTATTTGGTCCTGCTTGACCAAGATCTCTTTGTAAGCATATGTTAGAGATTAGGTTCCATGGCCGCACATTTGGGTGTTTCCATATCTTTGAATCACAGGTTCTCATATTGCCTTCAATAATTTCTCGATCAGGGAAAGCTGCTACTCTGATAATTCTAGCTCTTTGGGGCTCTTTTACATGACAAATATTTTCATCTTCTAAGATGGGAGGATATTGTCCAAACACCATCCCCAAAACCAGTGGTTTTCTCATCTCTAATTTCCGCCTACAAGTTTCTTGATTAGAATACTTGAGAAGTTTTTTATGGCTGACGAAATTGAAGATCCTTTGATTCCTGAGAAGTGCCTCAGAGCACCAGAAAGGCCGACTCCTGTTAAGCATTGTTGCATATTTTTCCCACTTCGGATGTATAGTGATTGGGTTCTCATTCATAATTGGCTTTAAAATTCCCAATCCTACTTGACACTTGATTTTGTGAACTGGGACATGTCGAACTTCCTTTCTTCCCTGTTATATAGCCATAAAAGGCATGGATTTAAATATTGGAATAGTTCAGGCTCCCCAAAACCTTAAGTCGATGTATAACGCAGAAGGTTGCCCACCTTTACACCTTGCTTTCCAGAGTTCATTGCAGAAGCTGTGATTTCATTTACGTCAATGCAGCAACGGGCTGCTTATTCATCGTGCACAGTGTTTCTTAAAAGCAAACAAGCTCATCAACAATAAACTAACACATCGTCACCACATGAAGAGTAACAATAACAGATCACATTATTAAACACCCAGATTTTACAGTGGACATTACACCCGAGCACATTTTCATTAATCATTAAATCAGCGCAATAATGGGCATCAGCGAAAAGTCCTCCTACAGTTCTTGGAGGTGGTCAGACTATTTTTGATTTAATAATACATCAATTAATCATCTCCATATTTGAATTATTCTTCCCAAACATGTCCTCCAAGTAAATTCATTTCCTTGGTTCTCCGGAAGATTTTTGTTGTCTTCCGATATTCTTGGTTTGATCTCTGTTTGTAAATTGAAAATCTGAACCCTTGATGTACGAATCCCCATTATGTGCGGACGAGTTAAAGTTGAAAATGTGATAAATGATTGGTTTAAGTAGAAATGATAGCACCCACCCACCAGAAATTGAGATATGTGTTATTAATATTTAAACAAAAACAAATAATATTGTGTAAATATCTTTTAAATTATATTCGTGTTTTAAGTATTAAGAGTACAAATTATACTAGAAAACTCATGTCCTATAAATTATGTGTCAACTAGAAAACTCATAAAACCATAAATCTTTCCAAAATGGTCTATTCCAGAAGTACACCCAAAACCCAAAACCCAAAACTTCAATAAATGACACCCAACCCATTCTATTTCCCATTAAAACAGAGCAAAGCACATGGATCAACAAAAACAAATTCTCACCCATTAAATCACATCCAAATCAATCCAGAGTACACATGCAAAATGAAGCCATTGCAATCCATGCCCATTATTGCCACCAATTAAATTCAAGTGCAAAAAACTATAAAAGAAGTTCAACCACTATTGAAGTTGCATGTTTAACATTCAAACTATTCACCAACTCTGGAAACAAACCAACATAGAACATTTCAAAGTATATCCAGGTTAGTTTTTTCAATTACAACACAATTTTCTTACACTTTATTTTAGTTTCAGATTTTTTATTTTAGTTTTCTTATAGTTTTATTTTCATGAAAAAATATATTTTTTCTATTTTCTATATTCTGAATCATAAAAATTACACAACTATAATGCAGCGTATTGCCTAGTATGGCTAGCTACAGATGGAAAAGAACTGAACTAATTTATAGTTGAACATCAATAATTTTCTACAGTACAAATTCCAAGTGAGAAGGATTTCATCTAAAGTTCTAGACATTCATCCCAAAGCCAAAACAATGTTATAAAAACTAGTTCCTCAATCAGAAATAAGCCTCCTAGCTACAATTTAAGAACACCTAGATGACCCCTGAATTAACAAGGAGACTCCACAAATTTTTTTCAAAAGGTTATCTAGGCTTTATAGCATAAATTGATGACACGAGGAAATAAACAGTGGCAAAGAATTTAGTGAAAAATGACAGCATGTTCTTGCTCAACTGGCTATTAGTGACAAACTTGGAATGGCAAAAATAGACGTAGAAACTCCTCTATGCTTCCCTTCCTTCCAATACTTGTCATATTTTGTTGAGACATGAAACCAATCTAGATGAAATTTATATTAAATTTATATTGAATAAGATGAAGATCGTCATTGTTTTTAGAAGATGTAGTGAACTTTGTCATTTCTCTCAGTTGCATTCAAAAAGGAAATTTCTATCAATTGTTTTTCAATTGTTTTCCCTTGTAACATTTTCATAATCACTATGTTTCTTTATAACCTACTTACCTACTTAGCATTCAAATGCTCAAGATACAAGATATTTCATCTATCTTTCATATTTGCTTAAGCCCATTCCCTTCATTAACTATGACATCTTCAAATACAAATAATGTACAATAAGTTTCTCAATGTGATGCTCTTCAAAAACATCAGCGAGTAAATGAACATCAAAATATTGAGCTCACCATTATGTCTTTTTTTTTAGAACTCATTGATGAGAATGGGAGTGAAAAAATTTGGCAAATTTTCACTAATAATTATTTTTGGCTACCATTTATTCATAGAGCATGTATAATTTATTGGAAGTAAAAATTTTGGTAAGCATTTTGCTCACGCTGATATATCTGCAAGGGCTTTATGATACATATGAGTGTAGTTGGGTTTCACTAAATCATCTAGGAAATGATATGAGGGACCAACTCAATTCATTTTAAGTTTGAACATATACATAACATCATAAACCTCTGGCCTAACCGCAGACTTTAAATTTGATATACTTGAATCTTGACAAATTATATCTTAATCTTATTGCAGGCCTATGACTTAGTGCTCCAAATCCATATAAAGGGCCATTGTATAACAAAATTAACTAGATTACAACAAAGGCTACCCTAGGTGCGAGAACGGAGCTAGGTTCAAGAACAGAGCTAAGGCTACCCTCAACAACCAAACAACTTGCAAAATTACCATGTCTTCCCAATCCAAACCTAGGATGTCTGTGAGTGTCTCCAACCTTGTTAGACTTTAAATGGAGACTTTACAGTTTTCAAGATTTAAAGATTTAATTTAATTCAAACAATAGTAACTAGAACAGATCAACAACTTAACCAAAAAAGGAACCATGTGTCACTTCTGTTAGTTGAAATTCCTCCTAGAACTTCCTTCATGTCTGAAGAGTGTTATCTATAGGAATACCAGTATTGAAAAACACACGGAGGAATATGTCTCGCAGAAAAAATACAGATTGTTGACTCGCCTTTGGAAAAACTCAGAACCATTCCTACAATAGGAGAATCACAAACCATTACTAAGGCAAGCCCAAAGCTTTTATTTAGCTACTAAATCACTGTAGCAAGGCAAGCCTACAACTTCCTCCATACCTGGATGTTGTGATGATTAGCAATAACAGTGTTCACAAACATGAGGCTTAACCATTTAATGAAAAACAACAATGACTAGACCAAATCAACATCTTATCTATAGGAATACCAGTATTGACAAACTTAGAACCATTCCCAATCAATAAATTTGACAAACTCAGAACCATTCTCACAAAGGATAATCACAAACCATTACGAAGGCAAACCTAGAGCTTTTATTTCGCTGTTAAATTCCTGTAGCAAGGCAAGCCTGCAACTTCCTCCATTCCTGGAAGTTGTGATGATTAGCAATAATCATTAGGAGAATTTTGAGGTCTAAAATGAACCTCATAAGGAAATAATAAAATAATAGATAAACCAATAAAATAATATTTATGAATGTTCAATTCTCTTTTTGCATCACAATCAATGTAACCATGGTTAAATTCAATTCAAAAGTTGTACCAAAATAAAATTTATAAAAAAATTGTATTGATGTGACTATAAATAAGAATGAATTTTTCAAGAAAAAGTCATTATCATTGAACAACTAATGCATTTGTCATTTGTACTTAAATAACTTAAAATAAAATATAAATATAAATTTATAAATTCTTAATTATATTATATGCTATTAATTAAATTGTATAATAACATGTAATTAATATACTATATAAAAATAATATAATATAATATAGTATAATAAATGTATAGGGATATGCATTGTTTTTTTCCAGAAATATGAAATGACAATAATATATTTTTATTCAAAAAAAGTGAAATGACATTTAATATGAGTACTTTACTTTGACTTTAAAAGTACTTAGAGCACTACCATGGTTAACTATGAATTTTTATCCACCATTGACAATGTGACAAGCAAATACTTTTAACTCAAGCAATGCCACTTCAACCATTAGGGATGATGTCATCACCTAAAATGTTATTGGCTCTCATAAAGTGAATTTTGATTGTACATTTTCCTTAGGAGGCCCATTTTAGACTTCAAAATTCCCCTAATGGTTCACAAACACGAGGCTTAACAATTTCAATGAAAAACAAGAATAACTATATCAGATCAACATCTTATCTATAGGAATAACAACTTTTGTATCTTAAGAGAAAATTCCTTGGCTGTGGAAATGAATCAGTGCTCAAGACATTTTTTGAAAGTGTGTCACAAAGTAATTATATCAGGTGGTCTTTGTTCAATCCCCTTGGAAACTAATTCTTTAAAACCATTAACAACCCAGTATAATGAAAGAATCTACAATCCCATTAACTGCTGATATCTGAATGGAAAGAAGCATTGTAGAAGAAACTCAAAATGATATGCTGTAACATAGAATCTACCACTCCAAATCTCAGAATGAATTTATGGAGTGAGAAAAAACTCAAAATAATATGATGTACATATAGAATCTATTACTTATAAGTTCCAAAGAGAGTTTATGAAGGGAGAGTAAATGGAGTGAAGGAGTGCAAATTAAGGTTATTTAACTCTTACTCATAGATGTAATTAGGATATCGACTATTACATTACTTCACTTCATTCAAATAAGAAGGGACACAAAATGGCACGGGAAGAACAAATGACCATCAATAGTTGCAGGAACTTGATGCTTCTTTCATTAATTCCTCATAAAGGTAAGTACCACAGTTTTAGTCTTCTAGAGGTCCAAAACTCAGAACCACTCTTCTTTCTTTCTATTTTGCTTAAACACATCAAAAAAAATTCATAACTGCTAAAAATTCTTGAAACTACTTCGACTACCTAAACTGTTAAACCTACTTATTAAATTGCAATTGAGGACATCACTATAGCTTCAATCTTAACTTACAAAGAAAACAAATTAAAACTTGAAATATCATTCTTTTTGCTGAATCTGATTTGTTGTTGATGCGTCTCCCTGAAGTGTTGATGTGTCTCTATGACAGATCGAACATCCTTGCCCTACATCTTTTCTAGAGTTCACAGTTTGTATGTCTTTTCTTCCTGCTGTCATGTATTTTATTTTTCTGATGTTGTATCTGAACAGTTAAGCAATAACGCCTCTTTTCCCGACTTGACCCCGCTGTTGTGATTCAAACAGTACCACCATATGCTCCTTTTCTTGACTCTACCTATGCCTCTACGCTTCAAACCATGTTATCCTGTCCCCTTCTGCCTAACTCTACCTCTTCCGCTCATGCTTGCAGTGTTTAGTCTTCCATTTATTTACAAAGTGTCGCCGCATACAACTCTGTTCTGCACGGGCCAGGCGTTACCCGAGTCTACTACCCGTGTTCACGTTTCTTCATAAAACCAACACAATTGCACATAATCTTGGAATTTAAATAAATTCATTTTAACCTTTGAATGGTATCGCGTCTGTCTTTCAATTTCATTTAGGCACTTCAACGTTTGTAACATAATCCTTAGCGCTTTCCTCTTGAACTTGCGACGTGCAACGATGGGAAGGTGACATGGCAGGATGGAAGTGGGGACGACCGCAAATTGAAAATCGGCATATTCCTTATAAGAAACGGGATGTAAGTGTTAAAAGTCACGAAGTGCAATGTGTGATGTGCGAGAGGGATGACATGGCAAGCAATGGTGGAGCCAATCGCAAATTGCAAATCGACAGATTTGCTATAAGAAACAGGAGGTAAGTGTTAAAAGTCGTGAAGTGCAATGTGCAAGAGGGATGATGTGGCAAGCGGAGGTGGGGCCAATCGCAAATCACAAATCGGAAGATTTGTTATAAGAAACAAGAGGTAAGTGTTAAAAGTCACGAAGTGTGATGTGCGATGGAACCTATGGCCGACACGTGGCTTCTCTTCACAACCTCCGATCAATCTGACTTGCATTTATGTGCTATGATCTTCGCCATCCATCTCTTCGCTTCAATTCTGCGCTTTGATCCTGATCGTCGATTTTCTCCTTTACGCTTCTTCTAAAACTCTTAAGTTTTTAAGGGAAAATACGCTAGTTCTCTGCCTTCGGGAAATCTATACAATTTCTTCGATAATGAACACAGTTTCATTCAACAGGCTTGCATACGTTCCTTTAACGAATAAAAGATCTTGATTACCAATTTGTTTTTCTCCACGGTGTAACCCTCCTGAACTTATTCAGTATTCTGTAGCGCTAGTCTCTCCTAAGCTCGCGAAAAATCCCGACTCGACCCACCTTCACATCTCCACACATAATGTTAATACAACAACGTATAAATCAAAATTCCTTTTCGACATAAATTTTTTTTTCATTTTCTAATATATATGCTTTTTTAGTGTTTTGAGAAATATTTAAAAAAGTAAATGCAAATGAGCCACAACATCTGGCTCCACCTGGGGATAGTGTTTTTTTTCTATGAAAGCTCTAAGAACCGCAAATTAGTGCCTTATCAATTGGGCATGAAGTCAAATATTTCTTGGTGACACATGAACAATGAACAATCCTGTATTTACAATGGTCCAAACCGTGAGGTGACATGATTGAAAAAGAGTAATGCAGTTGTTTCGCATGTGTTGTTGAATGTAGGCACCGCTTCGGCCCACTTGGTAAAGTAGTTTACTATGAAAATAATATAACCATGCCCCTCAGATGAACGAGGGTTGTAGGTCATGAAGTCAATGGTACATTTTGAAAATGGTCCCACAATGATAACATGATGCATCGGTGTTGGCGGTTTGCGGAATTTACGATCAAATATCTGGCACGCATGACAACTTTTGACCGCGAGGATGCAGTCACGAAATGTTGTAGGAAAAAAGTAATCAACACAGAGTATATTTTGCGTGGTAGCGTATCCAAAAAAGTTTCCACCACAAGCCCCAACATGACAATCATTTAAAACCTTCTCGGCCTCCTCATGAGTGAGGCACCTCCTTAAAATCATATCGGCACCACGACGATAAAGTGCATCGCCAACGATCATATAATCCTTGGCTTGGTATCGAATATGTCATTGTTGAGAGCGAGAGATATTATGCCGAAAATTCTGGGTCTGGAATAAATGATAAAATCCCCATCCTAAGGATCAGATGATCCGATCAAAAATAGAGACTCATCAGGAATTGATGGTTTCGATGTAGTAGCAGTACTATCAGAGGAAAGGTCGCAGAAAAGCTCACCCAAAACTAAAGACTTCTTTGACTTGGATTTGATGAATTTCAAATCAAACTCCTGCAAAATGACCATCCATTTTGAATACTTACCCCCCAAAAATTGACGTGACAGAATGTAAGTCAGGGGGTTGCAATCCGAAATGACAATGGTCTTCCGAAACAGGATATAGTGGCGAAATATTTGGATAGCTTGAACGATCGCCAAGGCGATATTTTCGACATATGAATACTTCACTTTCATATCATTGAGATTACGACTCAAATAATATATCGGATGTTATGTCCCATCTTCTTCTTGGACCAATACCATAGAAATGGTCGTATCAGTCGCGACGATATATAAGAAATAATCACTCTGATAATTGGGGGGATACATTAATGATGCCCGAACAAGTGTATCCTTGACATCATCAAAAGAAGCTTGTGCAACCTTATCCCAATGGAAGTGAACCCAAATTTTCAAGAGCTGAGTAAATCCTTTAGCCATTTCAGCGTAGTTGGGTATGAACCTCTTTAGAAAGTTAGCCTTTCCTTGAATTTTTTGTAACTGAAGCAAAGTTGATGGCGCAGGAAAATCAAGAATAGCCCGAACCTTTAGTGGGTCAGTTCGAATTCCTTCTTTTGAGATGAAGAATCCTAGCAAACGACCAAAACCAACACAAAACACACATTGTTATGTGGATTGAGGCGTATTTTCTAGTGTCGGTAGCATAGAAAAATAGCTCTCAAATGCATCGGGTGATCCATCTGGTTTCGTGAATGTGCGGGTAAATCATCTAGATAAGGTTGAACAATGTGCTTGATGTCATTGGAAGCATAATCCATTTCTCTCTGAAATGTTTCCGCAACGTTCTTTAGACCAAACGAGAGTTTCCGATAAGTGAATGAGCCCCAGGGACAGATGGATGCTGTCTTATATTGGTCCTCTAGGCCGATATTGATTTGATTGTAGCCAGAAAATCCATCCATGAACGAAAATATTTCACATCCAGCACAATCGTCAATAATCTGGTTGATAAAGGGAGTAGGATAGTTGTCTTTTGGACAAGCAATATTGACATCTCGATAATTGATGCAAACTTTCATTGTCCCTTGTTTCTTTATAATAGGAACAATTTTGGTAACCCAATCAATTAACGAAACAGGGTAAATGAAACCAACACGCAAAAGTTTTTCAACTTCTGCTTTAATGACATCGACCTTCTTCGGATGATCAGGACGAAGGTGTTGTCGTACCAGTTTGACATCATGGTACATTTTAATGGTGTGTTCAACGATACTAGTATATATGCCCGACATATCCTTGTAAGACCAAGAAAATACATCATGAAATTCACGAAAGAGAGAGCGATAAGTTTCGAGTTCTGATGGAGAACAAGACACACCCACATGAATGTTTTCTATGATGCCAGGTTTGGTCGAAATACCGATAAAAATGATTTCTTCAATATTTGATAAATTTTGCTCAAATTTGATTGCATTAATGGAAAAGAATTTGAAAATAATGTTTTGATCGATGGGTGATATAGTTCAATAAGATTATCTTCTTTGTAATCCTAAAGACAGGAATGATGATGATGATCTTCCAATGGTTCTCCTTCTGGCATCATGTATTCCACAATATTCTCATCTATCAAGAAAGTGGATGAAAAAGGATCAAATGGAGTACCAAAATCTAATGAATGTTCAACCCAAACGACTGACGACAATGATTTCAGATTCGCCGCCTAAGCCATGTAGATTGATTTCTATACCAACTCAATTGGGCTGGGCGGTAGAAATTCATCCAACTTGACAACTTCAGAACCACCCGTAATATTCCTTAAGCCAAATGGAGTGGAAGATATCATGTAGCAGGTCTCTATGTTTGCAATTTCTGCTGACGTCACAGGCGGTGGTAATACAAAGGTTCCCATGAGGGAATAATCCCTTAAGAGTCCTACACTAATGTTCTGAAGTTCTAGTTGGGGTGCCTGGACTAATAGAACACTTCCATACCTGGGAACTGGAGGCAAAGAAGGATAGTTGATTGATGATTGTGATAACACCTTTATGTGGAAAGGTGACCATTCTAAAATATGTAGAGATGATCGCAATCATAGCATATACCCATGGCCTTCCGAGTAAAATGTTGTAATCAAGGGGTCTGTCAATGACTTCAACTTCAACATTTACTGTTTCCCCCCCTAGTTCAACATGCAGGTTAGTGATGATACCTCAAGGCTTATATGTACGTTTTTCGAAAGCTTTCAACGTCGTAGGTGATTGAGACAGGCGCGGCGAGCTGAGTGACTTCCGACAGTTTAGAGACATAATGCACGTAGATTCTCCCTCATCAATATTAATACGATGAATGAGGTGATTGAGAAAATTTACTTGGATGAAGAATTCCAATTCTGCTGGTAATTGCGGCACATAACCCGTATGATTAAAAACTACAAGATTGGAATCCGTCGAATAAATTCCACCAATTGCCGGCAAAAAATATTTTTTCTGGGAGGGATAATTTTGAAGTAGCTCAAGCGTCAACATAGCTGAAGGGGATTGAGCCAAATCTTCAACTATATTATAATTTTGAGCAGCTCGGGCTCGAGCACTGAATGTTTATTTATGCACGACTCCCTTCGGTGGCTTTATTGTTAACTTAGGAATAGAAGTTGGTGGAATAGATTTCGTAGATGGATTCGTGGTCGAAGTAGTAGGTTGATCAGTAGCTTGAATATCGTAATATTTATTACGCGTTGACAATAAAGCATTAGTTGTTAGCTTCATAAGAGAAAGAATAAGCACTTGGGAACTAGAAGCTAGATCCGTAGCAACCAAATTTGCATATGGATTCAGAAATGGATCTGTCAACACATCGGATGCATGCGAGGTCTTAATAAATTTTGAGACTTCGGCGTGGTGAGGATAGTCTCAAACAAAATGCTTCTCATTACTGATTATGTAAGGGTAACGAGGTTTCTGATTTCCAGGTTTTTGATTAGATGATTGTTCCTGCGGGGTAGAAGTTTGATTTTTATTTGATTTCCCCTTTTTCTTACTTCCGGGTTGCTTGTCAAATGGCACGGCATGAATTTTGGAAGAAGGTGCAGGATCAGATGTAATAGAGCGATGTGTGCTTGCGGTAGCGATCATACCGTCATCGACATGAGAGTCCTTAGATGGAGGAGGAACAGTAAAATTAGATCGTGTTGTGTTGGGAATTTTCTCATAGAGCGTGCCAGACTGAGTATAAATCAAATCTAAGTACTGGGCACGAGCAATGACCTACTCTTCAGTGACGACGCCACCCTTAGCCATATCCTCAATTATAGATGGTAACAAGAACTTAGTGAACCGCTAAGCAAGGAGCTGATTAGGAAAAAATGTCTTGACCATTCTATGACGATGACGCCACTCATGAATATGATCAGAAATGTGAGTAGCATTAGTTTGTTTAAAATTGGTCAAAAGTTCCGTTCCAGTTTCATGTCATATGGGTAACTGGAAGTGGGTCAAAAAGACAATATATGGGGCAGTGAAATTATCGAATGAATCTCTTGGTAACTTACTGTACCATTTCGCGACCAGACCAGTGAGTGTATGCTGGAAAAGACATAGTGGAACAGAGTCATCATTTAAGGAGTTAGATGACAACCACAAATGATAATTCATAACATGCGTCGATGGGTCTTCTCTAGGGTTTTCATTGACCTTAGGAATATTCGAGGGAAATTATGAGGTATCACCGACCATGAAGGAGCATAGCTGATTGGATCGTTTGAAAGGAGGTTTAAATCTGGTAATTATAAAGTTGCAACAAAGGGTAGCTATCGATTTAAGTCAGGCTGAGCATAGCCAGGGTATGATGGAATTTCTTAAGCAATATTCCTTTGAGCACCAACATAAGGAATCAGTTGCTGGTTACCCAGATAGGGGTTGTTTTGATAAGAAAACGCTTGTGGATTATGTTGACCAAAACCTGGGTACACTACTTCTTAAAATGAGGGTTGTTGCATTTGTGCTTGTGGCTGCCAAGGTGTATGCCCACCAAGTTTAAATCAAAATAGAATAGCTTGGATTCGGTTGTGAATAGGTATAAACCGGTTGTGGCTGCGACATCCCATAATATGGTAATACAGCTTGTGAATAAATAATTCTGGATACAGGAGGTTGTTGTAAACCAACTGAAGGAGTTGGAGTATAAGGGCCCAATACTTGAGGGTATTGGGTGGAAGGACCTGCCCGAGACAGTTGAGGTAGAACAGTTTGAGCCTGTAACAGGGGTAAAGATGTATTAACAAGTGGAGTAGATGTGGGTGCAACAGGTTGAACCGGTTGATATTATTGTACAACCATTTGTGGTTGGATGGGTAGAGTGGGCTGCCACTGAAAAAAAATCATTCCGACATTATGATGACTAAATAATGAAGGATTACTGTCAAAATGGGTGACCATAGGTCGCCCCCTAGCATGAGGAGTATAATAAGATGGAAAATGATGTTCTCCAAATGCTGGGAGTCCAGTTGAAATTGTATTGGATGGAATATACCCAGATGGACCAGCTTGATATTGCCCTTATGATGTATATAAAGGATCAAGCCATTCAATACTCACTAGAGATGTACCATATAAAATACCAGATGATGACATTGGTGAAGTCCATGGGTTTGAGGATGCACCAGAGAAGGTTCTAGATAAATATTGGTAACCAGGTGGGACAGAAGGGCCACCATATAAATGTGACTCTAGTGATGTTGTGAATATTTACGGGGTAGAAAGAGTAAGTGATGTCGCAACTGGAATAGATAGTACAGCCAAAGATGTTGACTCAGGCATGGTTATGCGACCCAATGCATACCCTACAGGATCTATAGGAACTCGAATAGACACAGGATCAAAGAAAGTAGTGTGAGGTGATTGAGGAAAAGTCTCGTAAAGATAAAGTTCTGATCCAAATGGTTTGGAGTCAAAGGCATTTCTTATTGTGGTATTTCTTCAATCGAAATCAAACTAGGTGGAAAGATTTCACCGTTAGGCCTGAAGTATATTTCAGGAGGTTGATTGCGCTATATGGGAGACTCAATGGCTACAATAGTTTGTGGGGCAACCAATACAGGAACAAATTTCGGTTGTTCGACTTCGGGATTCATATGTTCTGGTAAAAGAATGACAGGATCTGGATCAACGTCTAGTAGGAAAACGTCGGGTTTGGGAGGTATGGTCTCACTGATTGGATGGATCATGACCATATGTAGCTAATAGGACTCTGTCTCGACAAAAGAGATGAACTAGGATTTGTAGAAACAACTCGAGACGACTCTGGTATATGTGAGGATGATGTCGCACTAGAGGTACTAATAGTACTAGTTTTGGTAGAACGATGTCGCTTTTGCTGACCAGAAATGGCTTTTGGTGGTAAAGGTGGTTTAAGTGCTATTCTACATGAATGAAGGGGAAAGAGATGTTCTTCTTCCATGATGACTGATTTATTTTATGACAAAAAAAGAAAAAAGAAAAAAAAGGGTAATTCTAGGCAAAAGGTTTACCAAGTAATTGTGAACTGCAGAATACCTCTTGGCGAACCAAGAAGTACGGGTAGGAAATATCCCTGAATGTTGTGTTTGGTGTATCACAAGTTACAAGGTGTCCGACTTAGTTACCTATGGATCGATAGAAACCTAAAGTTGTACTCCCAAAGGTACGTGGAGGCACAAGTCCATATTAGCGTTGTCTAATGCGAAATCGCACAATGAGAGCACCCCCTTATACTTTTCGTACTAGAACGCCACCCTATATACCCGAAGGTACGTGGATGAGCTCTGATATACTTACGTACATGGAGTGAGGTATCACACTCGGAATGTATCGCAGACAAGTTAGCGAAAAATTCTATGTTTAACGACGGTGGAACACGTCTCTTAGGTAAATTGATGTAAATTTTATGTTCATCTTGTTTAAAAATTTCCGGTTGAGGTTCACCGCGTGATGTGATGGAAATTCCTATAAATGTAAACTAAATGATAAGAAATTTTTTTAATTTATTTTTTTTAATGAAAATCCTAGCTACTAAGGGAAAGAGAAATCAATCGCGACGATGGTCTTAACATTAGCAACACTTGGAAACCCCTAATCCATCACACCTCTTGTGACATCAATCCTAACAATAATGAATCCAAAAAATGATAATGTAAATTAATAATAATAATAATAATAATTAAGTAAAAAAATAAATAATAATAATAATAATAATAATAACAACATCAACTATAATAATTTAATGAATTAGTTATTAAACAAATTTAATTTATTAAATAATAATAATAATAATTAATAATAATAATAATAATAATAATAAATAAATAAATAAATAAATAAAATAAAATTACTACGCCTCTAACCTTTCAGTTCTCAACATAACATAATAAAAAATAATAATAATAATAATAATAATAACAATAATAATAATAATAATAATAACAAAAAAAATAAAAAATAAAATAAAATAGAAAAAAAAATAAAAAATAAAAAAATAAAAAAATAAATAAAAATTAAATTAAAATAAAATAAAATAAAATAAAATAAAATTAAAAATAAAAATAAAAATAAAATTAAATAAATAAATAAATAATAATAATAATAAAATAAAATAATAAATAATAAATAAATAATATACTAAATTAAATAAAATAAAATTAGAACAATAATAATAAAAATAAAAATAATAAAAATAAAAATTTTAAATAAATAAATAATCAAAATTAATCTAAATAAATAAAATTATTAACCTTTCTTACAAACCGACATCATTATTAAAAATAAATTTTCCTCTAAAATCACTATATATATCATTACTCCCTTGCCCTAAATTCTCAAAATTTTCAAAGATATCTGAGCGTTTATCCCTGATGATGGACTCACTTATGAAGTCTGAAATGTTGGATTAAAAAAATCATAACAGGTTATTCCTCCACTTTGATAAAAACCAATTCACCTGTATGGAATCACTTTTTAAAAAGAGAAATCACTTTTAGAGAAAACAAAAAAAAGAGCACAGAATAAAATATAGCTTTCCTAACTTGTTCCTATGCAACACACACAATTCACTATATGCACATTCATGTTTTTCTTTTCAATTCCCTTAATGTGAATGCAAGAAAGGAAACTATATGCATCAATCAATAAAACAAGTGTTTTATTCTTTGAGAAACGAGGAATGAAACAACAATTTCTCTTTTAGGAAAATGAAGAATGGATCTACAATTTTCCTATAGGAAACGAAGAATAAAACAACAATTTCCTTTACGATTTTTTTATTATCAAATGCAGAAATTAAATATTTTGAATTTTATTTTCTAGTGATGAAAAACACTAAAGAAACATTGAACAAATTTAGTTTTCAAAGGAGGAAGAACCATGAAAGTTTATTGGTCTCTAAGAGGTATCAAACATCTGAGAATACAACAAACAAATGGCTGAGAATGATAGCAATGACAAATTCAGGTGAAATTTGGTTGGCTAAGGGGGAAACACAGTCTCTAAGGGGAGACAGTGCATTGCGGTGCACCCCTGAGTGGGAGACAATGCACTGCAGTGCACTATGTCTTGACCAACAGTGTGTTGGGTGCAATAGGGATTGAAAAACCAAGCAACAAAACACACTTCTAATTCAATTATTTCATTCAAATGTCTAATAATTGAAAGTAGATGCTAGTGATGAGGATAAGCAGAGGCAAAAACACTAGGAATGATAGGATACTCCCTAGTATGGTCGCCAATTTATTATGCGGAATTGTGATCTACGGATGAACCAAATTCCCTAAGTGTGGTGCTAGTCACTTAGAACAACAGAGGAAATAATTACTATCATTTTCTCTAAAACAAGCAGATATACAGAATAGTGAAAGAGCCTACTTGTGATTCAATCGCTTCTCCTTCTCCTTTAGTCACTATTTTCGTTGCTTTCAATCCAACTCAAAACGCCATATCGATTCCTGCAAACACAAACAAAGAACAACAAACAGAATGCAATATACAACTATCTACTTATCTTAATCAAATTGATTAGATATGAAATACATATATCATTCAAGAGTCCATTGCACAAGAAATAGAGACATATATATGGGAAAATGAACAACAATATTTATTAAAGAGTATAAGGGGGAGGTTACAACCAATGATCGATTTTTTGCCAACTAGCTCCAGCTTCATTCTAGCCTCATCACATCCAACATCATACCAACAACATATTAGTACTTTCACTCTCTCAAATGAGAATCCAACAACATAACTTTTCCAAATTTATTCCTTCCCTAGCACTAGAACGACTGCTCAATTTATAAGGGAACTGATGGTAGTTTCTCAATGAATGGATTTCTAATAATAGGCAAGACATGTTCCCAAGTTCAGAGGTGTTATATGGACACTTGGATTCGAAGTTTGACACATATGGACTCTTCTAGAAGGCACTGGCCATGTGGAGACTCCCAGAACAATGAGAATTCCACTCCCAGGTGTCCAACGCACTCTTGAATGTCGGGAAGTGCATTGCAGTGCACCCTTGAATGGAGGATTTTTCATTGCAACACAGTTAGTCCCTTTAGAGGCTATGTTGGTGAGTTAATAAGTGATATAACATATACTTCAAACCTTTGAAATCTCACAATAGAAGCCATGAATGAATTTTTCTTCTCTTAGGGCATATAGAAACTGAAATATAAGGGGATGATAGACCCTATTTCATTGGTCCTGGGGATGATGTCCAGTTTGACTAGGTCATGGGGGATGATGCCCAAATTGACCTATAACAATTACTAAGGCAAACCTAGAGTTTTTATTTATCTTCTAAATTTCTATAGAAATGAAAGCCTGCAACTTCCTCCATGCCTGGAGGTTGTGATGATTAGAAATAAATATATTGAAAAACATGAGGCTTAAAAATTTAATGAAAAACAATAGTAACTAGACCAAATCAACATATTATCTATAGGAATACCATTATTGAAAAACTCACAACCATTCCCACAAAAGGAAAATCACAAACCATTACTAAGGGATGCCTAGAGTTTTTATTTAGCTGCTAAATTCCTGTAGAAAGGCAAGCCTGCAACTTCCTCCATGCCTAGAGGTTGTGATGATTAGCAATAACAATATTGACAAACATGAGGCTTAAAATTTAATGACAAACAACAATAACTAGACCAGATCAACATCTTATCCATAGGAATACCAGTATTGAAAAACTTAGAACCATTACCAATCCATAAATTTAACAAACTCAGAACCATTCCTACAATAAGAGAATCACAAACCATTACTAAGGCAAGCCTAGAGATTTATTTAGCTACTAAATTCCTGTAGAAAGGAAAGCTTGCAACTTCCTCCATGCCTGGAAGTTGTGATGATCAACAATAACAATGTTCACAAACACGAGGCTTAACAATTGAATGACAAACAACATTAACTAGACCATATCAACATCGATAATCACAAACCATTACTAAGGCAAGCCTAGAGAATTTATTTAGCTATTAAATTCCTATAGAAAGGCAAGCTTGCAACTTCCTCCAAGCCGAAGTTGCGATGATTAGCAATAACACTCTTCACAAACATGAGGCTTAACAATTTAATGACAAACAACATTAACTAGACCATATCAACATCTTATCTATAGGAATACCAGGATTGAAAAACTCAAAACTATTCCCAATAAATAAATTAGACAAACTTAAAACCATTCTATTGAGCTGCTAAATTCCTTTATCAAGGAAAGCCTACAAATTCCTCCATGCGTGGACATTGTGATGATTATGAAGAACAATAATGAAAAATATGATGCTAAACAAATTAATTCAAACAACAGTAACTACCAAATCAACATCTTAACCAGAAAAGGAAGCAGATGTCACTTTTTTTAGTTGAACCATTCTGTTGAGCTTATATAGAATGTGATGAAACTAAACAATATTGACAAACATGAGGCTCAACAATTTAATTCAAATATCATTTTATAAAAAAAAACTAAACATATAAACATCTTAACTAGAAATATCACTTTGTTAAGTTGAAATTCCTCCTATAACGCATTCAACATTTTATCCAAAACATATATTGATATAATTGAAGACATACCACCAATTCTAAGTCAATTTCAACACATTGGCAATAATTTTCCAAGTACAATTACATTCATGGTATTTTAAGTGTAAAAAAAAAGTTATCAAAACAACAATCACTTATATATTTGAAGACATACAACTAATTCCTTCTATAGATTTGATTTTTCATGGTTGTTGTCAAAAAGGCATATGTATGAAAATATCTTAAGCTGCTACTAACATACATGTGGATAATTTCCTATAATAAAGCAAAAATATTTTTTTCTTGTATGAAAGCATATTTTTCAATTATTTTAAACTAAATGCATGCAATAATTATGCAGGCAGTTTCATCATGGAAATATTTGTTTATGTTTCTCGTACAAGGATAAGTGGCAGGAGAGTGACCAAGGGTGCCCAGCTGCGATGCCCTTCGTCATATGAGGACAAGATAGGTGATGTGAATGTAAAAAATGCTCCAAGAAATGTTATCAAGGGTGACCATGCGACTGAAGTTGATGTTGTCACACCATCACCCACATAGCCACCGTCAACCATAGTCTAAGGGGAAAGTTCAACTAAAAATATCAACACTATAAGAGGTTGGAAAAAAAAGAAATGTTAGCTGCAATTGATGACATAGAGTTTAGTGGATATTTAGTTTGGGCATCTGGCAAAAAACATGGTATTCCTCCCTCATCAATACTTTATTGGATAAATGTGCTCACCCATACAAAAAAACAGAGGGCCTCTTATAGTTATGATTGAATATGAGGCCGAGGTGGTTGAGCGGTGTAAAGAAATGTCCCAATTGGGACATGGGATAGAGTTGAAACAACTCAAATCCATAGTTGCTCAAATCTATCAATGGAGGCCAAACCCATTCAAATATGGGTTTCCTGGTCAATTGTGGTGGTTTGGGTTTAAGAAAAGACATTCAGACCTTGTATTGCATACAACTGAGAGCCTTGACACAAACAAAGCATTAAATTTGCTCCAGGCTACAATTGTATGTAAGTTCTATTACACTCTTTTTGGTGCATATGATAAACATTCTTATGGTGCATACCATATATGGAACTGTGATGAAACAGGTTTATAGGCAGGAAGGGATTGTGGCATGCGGGTAATTTTCAATAGAGGGAGTCGAAATGTGCCAAATATTTTTCCTAAGAGCAGGGAGTGGATGACTGTTTTATGTTGTGTTAATGCAATTGGTCTTTCAATCCTAGGATTTTATATATTCAAAAGTAAAAATCAAGTGAAAAATATATAAAAAATTGTGAACTAGGTGCATGCATGGTTGCATATCCCCATGCATGAATGACTAAAGAAATTTTATTAAATTGGCTTTGTCATTTTTCTTCATCTGTACCAGGTGGTGTCACCTAATAACAAACACCTATTGATATTAGATGGCCATGGAAGCCACATTGTTTTATAAAAAATTAAGAAAGCAAAAAATTTGGGCATCGACCTGTTAACATTGTCTATTCATACCACGCACATATTGCAACCCCTTAATGTTAGTGTATTTGGCCCTTTCAAGAACTATTTCAGGTCAAAGCATGTTGCATGGATGGCAAAGAATGCGGGGGTTGAGGTGAAAAGGTTCGAGCTAGCAAAGCTTGCAAGTAAAGCGTTTAAATAGGCTTTGACACCATCAAATATCAAGGTTGGCTTTAGGAGGACATGAATCTAGCCACTGAATTATGACTCTCTTATGCATGATACTGGTTGTAGCTAAGTGTTTCATGTGGATGGTCAGGAAGAAGGGCATGCACAAATAGGTGTTGAGGTGCAAGAAGAAGTAGATGAATAGGATGATGTGGTTGCAACTGGTAATTGTAGAAATTTTAATACAAATTATGTATTTCCTGGATTCTCATGATATAAAAATTATATGCCACTATTAAATACAGAATCGCTTCTACAAAAATCTTTGCATAAGTTAAAACACGATCGCCAATTGCAAACACATGAAGAAAGATAAATCACACATAACACATATGTTTTTACTAGGAAAGCATAAAGCTAAAAACCCCACTATAATATATTATGTAGATATCATGGATCATGAAAAAATCTCATACAAAAGTCTAATCCAAGATCTCTTAGTACAATATACAATCGTCTCACACTGTCATACAAAAATTGGCAAATACATGCGGCAATTTATTGCCTCCTGATAGCCTGCCTCCACTGCGCAATCCCTGATGGTGAAGAACCTTTGAATGAATCATTCTAGCTTTCCTTTACTGCGCAATACTCATAGGAACATCCAATGTGTGTGTGGTTGCATGTGTGCACCCACTAATGTCACAACTGATAGTCAAACTGTCCCTTTCACCCACATCTCAACTGGGTCTCCACTGGATCTGACATGCATGTAATTAACAATAGTAAATCTTCAGTTTCATGTGAGATCACTCCACATGAATTAATTTAATATTTAATTCACTGATCTCTTACTAGTGTATCTTAAATTACAGCTAGAACAACTGAGTTTAACTCACTTAACTGAGTTAAACTACTTTACAACTCACATAAATACACATCTAACTCTGTTACAACTTTTAATCACTCAGTTACAACTAATTCCACTTGCATGTGCCACAAACCAACCTTTGAACTCGAAATTCCTTCAGCTAACTGGTTTTCCACTTCAATTAACTGATTTCAAGTGCTCCATGAGAATAGATCAATATTTATTGTCCAAATATTATTAAATAGTCGACATGCATCTATAAATAGACACGTGATCTATAAATAGAATTCGCACATAAATCTAAAAATAGAACATAATCTATAAATATAATTTTCTCACCATCTATAAATAGACATCATCTATAAATAGAATTTTCTCATGCATTCTAAAAATATACCTCCACCTAAAAATAGCCTGTGTGGGCCCCACCTAGTGTAGGTGCTTAATTTTCACTAGGATCACGGATGTTGTTTCGGATGCCAATTTCACTATTTCTTGTTGCAACCTTCAACACTCCCTCTCAACAAGAAGGAATGTCTTTGCATGTGACATGCAACTCCATGCATTTTCCCTGCAACCTTTGCATGCAACACTTCTCTAGTGTTTCTCGCACATGAAACTCTTGCATCAAACACTTCCGAAACTAAATAGCCTCCAAACAACTGAATCAGTATAATGCATCTGTCATCAAAGTCTTCTGACTTTTTCTGGTACCAAATGCACATGTTTTCTGGATCCACTGCGTTGTTGACCTATGCATCCATGCACTCTGCACTTGTTGTAAACTCTGATCTGCGCTCCAGTATTTGACACTGTCACTTTGATTTCATGTCCTCACGACATATGACTACATCAATCCAACTGATCTTGCTACTGCTGTACTGTGGGCTCCTCGTAGCCAGGTTCAATTCACGAGATCCACACCATCTCAATGAATCTTGCCCAAAAATTTCTTCCTAGGATTATCCATGCATGTCGCCCCACCTCTCACCTAATGGTATAGTTGCATGCACTCCCTCTGCCCATCTGGCACGAAATTTCTCTGCATGAGTGGTTGCTCCCACTCCATGATCCTCATATTGTGGCTACTCCACATCTCGAGGTTCACTCTTACCTGCATGCAAATCTTGCTCCCTCTCAAGGGTCAATTGCATGGCCTTCTCACACTTCCCAACAGTAGGAAGCTCTGTAGAAATCCCATCTACATCAAGTCTATAGAGATTCTTAACTCGAATCTGAACCTTCTTGGCTTTCCTGTTGCTTTGTGTCGCAGGAAAACTTTTCCTTCACTAAAGACAACATCATAGCCTCTATACTCTAACACTGCGACTAAGACTAAATTTTTCTTCAAACCTAGAACATGCATAACATCTTCTAAATGAAAAATTTTACTTGACGCCCTTTGAAAGGTAATGGTACCAATGCCAATCGCACTATATCATCCATCGTCACCCAACTCAATATGCATCTAGAGATATTTCTCCTCCAAGTCATTGAAAAGTTTCTTATCTCCTGTCATGTGAAAGGAAGCACCACTATCCAAGTACCACCCTGATCCCAATGCACTTGAAACCATGCATGTGATTAATGAGAAGTCAAGCTCAAATTGCGAGGAAAGAGACTCACCAGTTGCAGCTCCAACAACCATCTTGTTCTTCTTCTTTTGTGGAAAATTTGTGGCAATATGTCCATACTCGTGACAGTGAAAACACTTCACTTTGGACATGTTGTGCTCCTTGCCATCTTCACCAGTCTCAGATTTAGAATGGAATTTCTTCCCCTTCCCCTTCTTTTCCTTGGAAGCCAAATAAAAATCCTCTTCATCATCAAGCTTTGATGAAGAGCCATCTCTGGTGTTCCGCATGAACTCCTCCTACACTAGATCCAACCACAGTCATTCCCAATCTGGCAGTTTTTCCCATCCGTTAACGGAGTCTTCATAACTGTGTCGACTCTTAGGAAGTCCCAAGAGAGACAAACTCACCGAATCATCATCAACAACACTTACTCCTGCACTCCCAATCTCATCCTTGCATTGGAAAAAATTTGTTAAGTATACCTGAATAGTGTCATTCTTTTCCATCTTGATCTTCCTGAGTTTATCTTTCAACGCCAATTTCCTATGGTCGTTGCTGCTTTAGAATAGATCCGTCAAAGCCTTCCATATAGAATATGGTGTGAATTTCCCATGAAGGCTTGAGACAATGTGGTCTCGCACTCCTTCCAAAATAATCCTCCTTACCCTTGCTTCTTTCTTTTGCCATGCATCAAGTAATGCAACATCTATCAAAGTGGGCTTAGGAACATCACTGTTAATGAATTCCTTCAAGTCATTATCTTTGAGCATCGCCTCCATCCTGTCCTTCCAAGAAATGTAGTTTGAGCTGACCTTGAGTGCATACTCTAGTCACAAGCCATTTAAAGCCATTTCGATGTTTACTCAATTGTATAACCAAGAAATTCTTGCAGCAAATTCAAATTGTTTCCACCAACAAACTCAACTCATGCTTCAAAATTGCAATCTTCTGTACTCCGATACCATGTAGAAATTTTAATACAAATTATTTATTGCCTAGATTCTCCTGATCTAACAATTATATGCCACTGTTATATACAGAATCACTTCTACAAAAATATTTGCAGAATTTAAAACACGATCGCCAATTGCAAACACATGAATAAATATCAATCACACATAACACATATGTTTTTACCGGGAAATCATAAAGATAAAAACCTCACTATCATATATTACATATGTATCATGGATCATGAAACAATATCATACAAAACTCTAATCCAAGAGCTTTCACTACAATATACAATCGTCTCACACTTTCATACAAAAATTGGAAAATACAAGCGCCAATTTACTGCCTCTTGACAGCCTGCCTCCACTGCGCAATCCATGATGTTCAAGAACCTCTGAATGAATCATTCTAGCCTGCTTTGACTGCACAATACTCATAGGAACATCCAATGTGTGTGTGGTTGCATGCGTGCACCCACTAATGTCACAACTGATAGTCAAACTGTCCCTTTCACCTACATCTCAACTGGTTCTCCACTGGATCTTACATGCATGTAGTTAACAATAGTAAATCTTCAGTTGCATGTGAGATCACTCCATGTGAATTAATTTAATATTTAATTCACTGATGTATATTTAGTTACAACTAGCACAACTGAGTTTAACTCACTTAACTGAGTTAAACTACTTTACAACTCACATAACTACACATCTAACTCTGTTACAACTTCAAATCACTCAGTTACAACTAAGTCCACTTGCATGTGCCACCAACCAAACTTTGAACTCGAAATTCCTTTAGCGAACTGGTTTGCCACTTCAGTTAACTGATTTCAAGTGCTCCATGAGAATAGATTAATATTTATTGTCCAACTATTATTAAGGGATAATAATAGTCGACATACATCTATAAATAGACATGTGATCTATAAATATACTTTGCACATACATCTAAAACTAGAACATAATCTATAAATAGAATTTTCTCACCACCTATAAATAGACATCATCTATAATTATAATTTTCTCATGCATTATAAAAATAGACTTCCACCTAAAAATAGCCTATGTGGGCCCCACCTAGTGTAGGTGCTTAATTTTCACTAGGATCAAGGATGTTGTTTCTGGATGCCAATTTCATTGTTTCTTGTTGCAACCTTCAACATTAATATGATTTCCCTCTCTCAATGAAAATTATATGGTGATGATGATGATGAACATGTATGTGAAACAAAGTATAATCATCAATAAAGTGATAGTAACATGCAGGTCATTATACCAACTCAAGCACATGGAACTTCTGTTGCTGATATTGTTAATGACATTGTTGAACATGCAGTTGACAATGAAGATGTAGTTGAAAATGAAATTGTTGATATTTTTAATGATATTGAAAATGAAAAATTGGCATTTACAAGCCAAGTAACCCTACCATCATGGCTGGCAGAAGCCATGATTAATTTGAATGAACATAGTCTCTCAAGAACGAGTGAACAAAGCATGAACATGCCTTCATAACCAACTGAATTGAACAATGGAATTGTTCATTTTTAGAGGACAATAGATCAATGGAAGAAGATGAAGCACATAATGAGGCATCAGATGAATATAACAATATAGTTCAATCAATTGTCTTTGATACTGAAAGGAAAGTGGAAAGCAATGACATGCAGATGGAGGAAGGGGGTGGGGGGGGGCGCTGAAGAAGTTACTTGGTCGGTTCCTAAAGCTACCAGTAGAGAGAGTGTCAATGAAAAAATAAGAAGGAACATCGGGTAGTCTTCGTTTGGGATGAAGTTAACAGTTATTCACATCATAATACTATATAAACATATTAGTTGAGTCTGAAAAAAAAAGAAAACTGAAATTCAGGAATTAAAACAGAAAAAAGAAGGATATAACCAAGGAGAAGAAGGCATCAAGGATTATTGTAGCACAACATTGAGCAGATGAAAGACTTGAAGAGAGAAAGAAAGGAAATAGAAGGAGAAAAAAAAATGGCAAGAAAGGAAAAGGAAGTAGGAAAGGCTAAACAAATGCTTGAAAAGGAGCAAGGGATGAACAATATGGTTGACAATGATGCAATCATAGTTGATGAAACCATTATTATTTCAAACACATTGGACAATATTTCATATAATACACTATTATTCCAAGACCTCATAAGCATTCAAGTGCCTCACTATCAAAATGGGGGTTTACCCAATTGCCTTATTCCTAACAAAGGAGGTGTCAATTATATGTATGCTCATCACACACATCCACTTAATGTAGGGGTTAGTAGCACAAGTGTGAGGTATGAGTACTCAATTCCTCCATGGTTGGAAGGGGAAAATTGGACTCAATCATATGGCAACAATAAACTACATCCTAATCAATCATTTTTAGGTAGGCCAAATTACTTGGCTCAAGCATGAAACTCAGGGTTTGGCACTGAAGATTCTTAAGGCCATAAAGAATAGGGGTGCCATATGTTTTTGGTTGTAACCACATTATGATGTGGATTTTGGATTGACTGTCTCTTTTTCTTGTCACATGAATATTCTTGCTTACAACCTAGGTTTATTTATTTCATATTGTATGTGACATTGTAACCAAAATTGATCTTAGAAGGAACATATATAATCTATTATAATGGAGAATTCTGACACAATGACAATGTGGGAATGTTGTTAGTTTTTTGATACCGTGTGCTCTTATTTTTCCTGAACACATAGGATGACATCACTAAACACTACATAACTCAACTAACAACACATAACAAACAGTGAATAGTTTTAAAGCAACGCCAAGATATAGTCTATTATAATGCAGAATTATGAAACAATGACATGATAATGCAAATAATAACTTCCATTATGCTTCCACACAGAAAATTATTAAAAAAACATTTATAACCGAGTTATCTTAGAAGACAATTAGAAGACAAATAGAGTGCATGTACGATGAAGCATCAACAAGCCAAATAATGCATTAACAAGCGAAGAGAATCATTAAATGGACATTTCCCATCCCAAATCAAGCCCAATAAAGTGTCAGTCTTGACACATTCTAGACTCGAAAACCAATGCACAAATTAGCTCCGAATAAAACTGCAATACCCCTTAAAGCCGAAATTAAAACCCATTCAGAATGCATTGTCATCCATTGTGTGTTCTTAGTTTTTCTTGAACACATAGGATGAAATCTCTAAAAACTACATAACTCATCTAATAGCGCAAAACAGACAGTGAAATTTTTTAAAGTAGTGCCAAGACACATCTATAGTCTATTATAATGGATAATTTTGACACAGTGACATGAGAATGCAAATAATAGCTTCCATTATGCCTCCACACACAAAAGGATTAACAACTCATTTATAACTGAGTTATCTTAGAAGAAAAAGAGAGTGCATGTGATGTGAAGTATCAACAAGCCAAATAATGCATCAACATGCCAAGAGAATAATTAAATGAACATTTCCCATCCCAAATGAAGCCCAATAAAGTGTCATTCTTGACACATTCTGGACTGGAAAACCAATGAAAAAATTAGCTCTAAATTAAACTGAAATAACCCCTTAGATCCCAAATCACTAAAAACTACATAACTCATCTTACAACATTGAACAAACAATGAAAAGTTTTAAAGTAGCACCAAGACACATAACTATCCATGTTTTTTCAAAAAATTCTGTCAATGGAAGAAAAGAAGACGTACACGAATTTATGGCATATCTTAAAATGATCCTTCTTTCCTGGCTCTAGCTCAGGTGTTCCGTGCTTTCCTCTATTGGATTTCAAGCTCAAGCTCAAGGAGAGTAAATTGTCAGTTGTGACACATTCTAGACTAGAATACCAATGCACAAATTATAATCAAATTGTAATTACCCCTTAAAGCCAAAATCAAAGCCCAAATCACTAAACGCTACATAAATAAGCTAAAAACACAAAATAAATAATGAAAAGTTTTAAAGCAATGCCAAAACACATAACTCTCCATGTTTTTGAAAAAAAATCTATTAGTGGAAGAAAATAAGATGTGCATGAATTTATGGCACATCTTAAAGTGTTCCTACTTGCCTGACTCTAGCTCAGGAGTTTGGTGCTTTCCTCTGTTGGATTTCAAGCTCAAGCTCAAGGTCAAGCTCAAGGACAATAAAGTGTTAGTCTTGAAACATTCTAGACCGGAAAATCAATGCACAAATTAGAATCAAACTGCAGTAACCCATTAAAGCCCAAATCAAAGCCCAAATCAATAAACACTAAATAAATCAATTAACAAAACCAAACAAACAATGAAAAGTTTTAAAGCTGCGCCAAGACACGTAACTCTCCATGTTTTTGTGAAATATTCTGTCAGTGGAAGACAAGAAGACATGAACGAATTTATGGCATATCTTAAAGTGTTCCTGCTTGCCTGAATCTAGCTCAGGAGTTCGATACTTTCCTTTGTTGGATTTCAAGCTCAAGTTCAAGGTTAAGCTCAAGGAGAGCCTTGGCTCTTAATGGCTTCCTGCTTGCCTTTCCTTGCTCCAGCTCAAGATTTCGGAAGGAGATCCTGAGTCCCAAAGCTTCTTGTTGTCCATCCTAGGAATACGAGTAAGAATGGGTCCTTTCTATGCAACAAAAATAATGAATACATACCCTAATCAGGATGAGAGGCTACAAACAGTGTTTGCATCAAGTTCGAAAATAAACCAAAATGAACCAGAAACCATTATGACCAAAGAAAAAATGAACCAGAGCTAAATTCCCAACAAAAAGTTCAAGTGCTCAAAAACACATAGTGGCTGGTTAGGACAACACCTTCACCTTTAATTTCGAAAACACAAAAACAAGGCCCAAGTACGAAGCAACCCAAAAAGCAAAGCAAATAAAATTAGCAACCAGAGCTAAATTCCCAACAACAAGTTCAGGTGTTCAAAAACATAGAGTGGCTAGTAGGATTTAGAATCCTACTAGAGAACTATAGAAGCCACCACCATGTCACCCCAAACCTTTCCAGACCTCTTCAATGCCAGCCATAGAAAATACCTGCAACAACAGAGAAAAAATAGAGTTTTTTTTTTTTAATCAAAACCCACAAAAATTACAGGAAAAATTTGCAAAAAAACAAAATATTGCAAGTCGACCACCGACCTACATCTCGAACATTGAGGTAACTCGAATCTCCCACTGTCTCCTTCGCAAACCATTGCTAACCCACCCATGAAGCAGAATGAATAGACACAGGCACAATCATAATCTCTTAACCAACATCTGCAAACAAAAATGTTGGGTGAGCAGCACAACGATGGAGGACCCATACACCACCAACCAAAATATGCAAACAACAATTTCGGGTGAGTATCACAACAATGGCAGATCCATAAACCCCAAAACAACCCCTGTAAACAACAATGTTGATCGAGCAACACAAGAATGGTGAACCCATAAACCCCAAACGAACCTCAGCAGACAACAATGGCGGGTTAGAAGTGCCACAATGGCGGACCAGGTAGAAAGGTAATCGAGATGAACTGAACCATCGTCGGCGGAGCAAAATTCCCACACACAGGGCCTGGACAAGAATAAACAGGGTGGCAAAGACATTGTACAAAACGGGCCGGGGGAAACCCTAAAGCCTCATATAACTGCAATATTAACAACTCCCACCAACCATGACAAGTGGCACAAGTACACGGTGATATGTCGTACTCGTGAATTGGGGTTGGCCACGTGTATTGGCATCGTGGAAGGGAGGGCATACATGTAATGGCGCCCCTCCCCCCCTTTTTTTTTGAAGTATTAGTAGAATTAGGAAACTTGCCATTTCCGAGGCTTTGGAGTATAGTGGAAGGGACTGCTCGTATATATCTAACCCTGATGCGATCACCTACCAACCATGGGCAGTTAACTGAATTTTGAACTTGGGCAAGACTAGGCAAGACTCCGTTATTAATCAACAAATGACAAATGCGTTATTGTATAGGATATCCATCATTCAACTAGCTCGATGAGATCTCCCTACTCTTTCTTAGGCCTCACATCCTTGATGTAGCTAGGGCACTATGGCCCAGGTATTGAAGCCTCTTAACCAACACATAGAAAAAAATGAGGTGATGTTGACACAAGAAAGTTCACTAGATATAAGTTTGGATCATATCTCTGTAAACAAGCCTGAATCATATCTCTGTAAACCAGCCTAAGATACATATCATGAAGTAATAAATGCAACGAGCTAGCCAATGAATAAGAGATTCTAAACTTTCCTTGAATGGAGCATAAATGCATTTGATCTCCTCACGACTATTTCCAAAGAAAATATAAGTGATAATTAGGAGGACAAGAAAGTCAAAATTTAAAACTATTTATTATGTTTTATGGTTTTTTAAATAATTCATATATTAGAATAGTCATATAAATTAAAGGCTCAGTCTAACTTATAAACAAAATACATTTTTCACTGGAACTTGGCGATACAATTTCATGCAATAATGTGATTTTTTGTTGCTTAAAAAACATTTTTGAGTGCATAAATAGGTTCAACACCCTGAAAAACTACTAGGACATTAGAATTCTAGAAATTAAACAACTTAAGTTTTAAAAGTCTCTACCAGATTTTGGTTGAAATTAATCAGAAAAATGAAAAATCCTAAATGAAATGTCTAGTAAATGCTGATAGATACTAATCCACATAATAAACATCAAAATGCTGATAGACGCTAATGAAATGTTTTCAAAGAACTTTTGACGTCTACCCCTGATGATGGACTCACAGAGACAGTCTGAAACGTTGGGTTATTAACAAAAACTCAAAAACAGGTTATTCCTCTCCTCTTTAAACATCAAAATGCTTAGTTCATGATACATCTCACCTTAGTAAAATAAAAACAATAAATAATAAAAAACTAACTAAATTATAATTTTATTTTACGTTATTATTATTATTAGTTATAAAAAGAATTAATATATAAGTTAAACATATATACATTTAAAAAAACATGGGACAATACTCTTAATCATGGAGATTTACTTCCACTTTACCATAGAGATTCTTAATGTGTAAATATGTTTTGTTACAATATCATGAGCCAATACTATGGCTTATCAATACTACATGCCCAAAAACTTATTAGTCACTCCATATGATACTTGTTCATATGATAATTTTTTAATTAAAAGGGTAACCAAAACATAAATATTTTGGAGATAAATCTCAACCATTGATTTGTATATAATACTATGAATATTTTAAAATATTCTAGAATGTTAAATCCATTCCATTCACTTAATAATTATTAATAATTAAAAAATTGAATACCTTCCACACACTTAATAATTATTAATAATTAAATTAAAATTCTAGAAGCTCCATTCTTATAGACATAATAATTTAGAATTGTTCGAATAATTTTCTATAATAATTTAGAATTGTTAAAAAATATCTTAAACATTGGATATGGCATAGTTTCTCTATTTTGAAATTTAAGGATTAGAATTTCGCAACCGTGTTTATAATCAATTAGAACATTAAGACCATATACTCTTCTCACATTTTCAAATTAGTGACCACCTTATTATATAAGTAATGAGATGACGTTGTTGTACAAAGTTTCTATGGTCAAATATAATCACAAGTGGAATGCTATATACTCACAAATTGGTATGATGCTCAATGCCTTTGAATTGGGTCCATTATTGGTGTCATGTGAACCAAGACCGTTAATTGGACATCTTCCGTAAAGCGATTTTGATTCTGATTTCTTTGGTCTCCAAACAACAATTCATGGCTATACCATTCCACTACCATTCAAACATCGAAGTTTTACTTGCTTCATCACACGTAAAGTATACTCGACAAGATTCACCATGTGTAAATATTTTATAAGGCTTACCTTCAACCAATGTAGGGATATAAAAAGAGAGCCATGGGTGAGGGTGATCTACATGGAATAGATTCTAGGGTCATTTTATTCATTTTACATATTATGTTGTTTCAAGTGATTTTCTTTATTTTCATTTTCTAAGTAATTTGCAATGATTCTTACATACTATTTTGTTTTTTCTACAAATATTTTCATTTATCCCTGGTTTTATTGTAAAAATTTGGTCATTACCCTTAAATTTAGTGTATTTCTTAATGATGCACTCGTAACAATATATCATAACTAAATAACTCGACAACACTCTTTCAAATTTTCACTTCACTCTCAATCAAATTTAACCATAAATGAATTTTGTATTATAGTTTCAAGTATAATTTTTTTTGAGATCCTTCCATCTCGTCAACTTCATAAATAATTGGCAATCACTGAGAGAGGGTGGAGAGAGGGAGTGAATCAATAATTGTTTATTGTCAATTATTTTATCAGTTTAATTTTCTCTCTCAACTATTTTCTTTGCAACTAATGGCTTATGTACGAGTTCAACTTTTAATTGTTCTTTTTGCAGTTACTGGAGAGACATTGACATATATAATCATAGTTCAAAAGCATTCACACAAGAGAGACATTCAAAATTAAACACATGAAGGCAACATATATATGTGGAAACCCATAAAGAGAGAAAACCATGATTTTTTTGGCTGAAAGTGATCTGAAGGCAAACTCCTACTCCCCTATTACATCAAATTTTCCGTAGGTTTCAACCTACATGAAGTTGCTACCTCAAGGAAGCTCCAACTGCTACAAATTCTCTGTAAGCTACAACCCACATGAGGCTCCTACCTCAATAGGAAACATGTTCTTTATCAAGCTACAACTTGAAAGGAGACTACAATCCCCCAATCAGATTACAAATTGCATTTGTTGGTTACCTGGTCTTTGTCTCTATTCTGAAATAAATATATGTTCTCTTTTCTACTGCTTATCCTCTTTGCTTATTTTCTTCAAATATGCTCCTCTTCTACTACTCTTTCCCTTCTCTCTTACCAGTTTTTTCATAAACTCTCTCACTCAAATGCTTAGTTCACAAAACTTCATTTTCATTCAAAATAACATCTTTTATATACAAAGAGTTGTTGATTGTTTGTATTCCATGCAGGTATTCGAATTGAAGTGTTATCACTTAGTCTTCTAAGTTGTTTACAATATTCCTCTTTGATGAGCTCCATCATTAGGTATAATAGGAGGGATTAATTGTCACCTTTTTAGACTTATTAGTCTCTCTTTCTCACATTTAATTATATTATGGTCATATGTTGCTAGTGTAGATGGTGATTAAGGCTTGTCATACTTCAAATGCCTAATATGGTTTAAATGCAGGATAATCATGAAGATGAATACTTTTGTTGAAGATTTTTCAATTAAAGCTCAGAGTAGACAAAAGGGAGAGATTCTGGGAGGGTTGTCCACCTCCTTAACTCCCAAAGGCAACCAAGGGATCCTTGAGATTCCCTCCAACATCTCGAAATCAAATGAAACCAAGAATGTGGGAGATCAAGTGCACCAAATCTCCACTTCTCTTGCAGTCAAAGGGGATACATCACCTAATTTTTAGGGAGATGTTGGTAGCTACCCTTTAGGTTAAATAGGGAAGAGCAAGAGCTCATTAGGATTCAAGCTTTGAAGGAAGCTAGTAGACTCTTAGCTCTTATAATAGGTTTTTGAGACTTTTATGATTATGTAATGAAAATAATTTTTACAATAAGATGAGTATTTAGATTGTCCTTCACTGATTTAGTTTCAGAGGACTAGGCTTGTGGGTTAGGGCCAAATCCATTGGCCTTAGTCTCTGTCTTGTGTATTCATATTTATCTTTCTACCATTGTAGCTAGTTTGCTTTATGAGTTTTAGCTAGTTTGTTTACATTTCAATTTAATGTTTTTAGTTTGCTTCATTTTATCCTTTTTGTAGTTAGGCATGCATAGATCTTGGTGCAGTGGCATATAAACTTAGAAAGTTGTGTGTCAAAGCCTCCCTCTCTCATCTCTTCCAATGGAGCTTGAGAATGGCATATCTCCACCACAAGCCAAAATTTTCTCTTTAGTTTATGATTTCTTGGAAAGAATAGATAGGGTGTTGTAGTGTCATGAACATGTTGAGAATATTGAGTTAGATTTATATTTGAATGATTAAGTAGGTTTTCTTGCCAAATTCAGCTCATCTTTTCCATCTTCTTCATCATATATTTGCCAATGTTTGTTGCATGACCATGTAGTTTGCTTTCAGGTTCAAGCAACACAATAGAGGAGGACTTCACCAACACCCCTAGTTTCATTTCTCACCTTTCATCAACCTTATTTCAACCAAATTTCCTTCAGCCCTCTTTTTGAGATTTTCACCTTCACACCGTGATCAACCCTAGAAGTGCAAGACGACCTTTGCAAAAGGTTCCGAGCTTGTCCAAGGGGTTGGCCACCTTCCATCCATCCAAGTACACCTTCATTCCACCTGTCCTAAAATTTTCTCCACCATTTTGGCCTTGAATTCCCCTCGGCCTATTTCCTGTAGTAATTTAGAACTTTCATGTAGCACTACAAGAAATATGTATACCTTGTAATAGCACCATTTGGCCTCAACTTCAGCCCAAAAACCATCATCAACCTCATATGGAATTGCCATAACCATCAAGACAACCTCAAACTTGCATCCATGAGTTTAAGACCTTCCTAAGCCACCTTAGCGACTTCTCCTCCTTGCTGCAAAACAATGCATTTACAAGCATAATTGGGTCATGATTGATTGCATGATTAAAAGCATGATAGTTAAAGCATGAAGTAGTTAGAGTGTGTTTATCCATTTTTCCAAAAATGTGTGATTAGATTAGTATCCTTTTTGCAATTTCATTTCAACACTTTACTTCATGAATGTTGCCTAGTTTGCTTCTATTTCTTGCCATAGCCTACATTGTAGATTGCTTTCTTTGCAGAATAGCTAGATGTATCTTCTTACTTTAGAATAATCCTTTGATTGTTGATAGAGTAATGGTTTTGAGTTTATTGTAGTTCGAGGTCTAATTCCAAAGTATGACAAACTTCACTCAGAAACCCTAGAAATATCACCCTTTTGTAGGACTCAGAAGAGGATGACACAAGTAGAATGCATTTGATGTGTATATAACACTGTCACCTCCAAGTTTGTATGAAACCCAGGTTGATAAATTAAATTAAAGTAGCCTATGGGAGTTGCATCACTCTTTGTGCAATACTAGGGCTCACCACTTTTTGGCGCCGTTTCCGGGGAGGTGTCTAAGTAGATGCTTTGATTATGTTTTAGCATTATTTTCTGTTTTTCTTTACATGCAATTTCAAAAATATTTAAAAATACAAAAAAATTGATTTTCCTGCCTCGTAGGATTAGGGATAATCAAGGAATTTTTTTACCAAAAAACCCCCACATCCCTACACAGTCACCTTTCACTCTTCTTCAGTGGCTATGAGGTTGAACACACCATAGGTGAGCCCTTTGAAAACTTTGAAGAACCTATTGGAGAAGAAGAAGAACTTGTTTCACTAGAGGAACTTACTTCACCAATCCAAGCCATGGCTGGGACTGGAACCCAAGGAGTCTTTCCCATTAGAGAGGCAGATGGGGAAACTAAGATGAAGAACATCATTCCCTCAGCCCTTCCACATTTCCATGGAATTACCTCTGAGGTCCCTCACACCTTCATGTTTGAATTTGTTGCTCTCTGTAGGACCTATGACTATGCCTCATATGATCAAAAGCTGAAGCTATTCCCATCTACACTCAATGATGCAACATTATGTTGGTTCATGGGTCTGCATGGGGACATCATCACTACCCGAGCATAGATGAAAGAGGCCTTCAACAATGAGTATAGGGACTACCGTAGGTCCAAGGAAACTAAAGAGGAAATATTTAGGATGAATTTAGAGCCTGATGAATCCCTAGAAGATTACGAGGAAAGGTTGGAGTTAAATTACAAAAGAGCCAACTGCACCCTTGATCCCAGATCACTTAAAATTTTACTTCTTCGAGGGATCAGGGAGGAGGTGATAAAAACCCTCAATATGTTATCAGGAGGATATATCTACCAGCTCCCTTATGAGAACATCAAAACTGTCTTCAGGAACCATTCTAGGGCAGCTAGGAAGAAAGGCAGAGCTAGCTAAAGTTTAACGAATACCCCTTCCTCTTCCACCTCCATCAAGCATGATATTGGAAATATGTTGGAGGACTTCAAGAGTGATATGTTTCACACCTTTTCTTTTCAAATGGACACAATGAAGATCAAGAGGAAGCAGGAGGAAGCAAAAATAGCCTTGGCTATATTCTGTCCTAGTTGTATTAGAAAACACCCTTGGAATGAATGCCCATTGAATGTCATAGAGGTTTGCTTAGTATATGAGGAGAATCATGCCTTAGATAAGTGTCCCTCCTTACCTGGACTCAAAGCTATGTATTAAGGCATGGAAGTAGGACTGGAGCAACTCTGTTTCATCAATCAAATAAGGCCTCAAGGTCCTCAGTCATATCAACAGGGTATGTAAGGTGCACCTTACTCCTATTATCGCAACAATCAGAGTGCACCAATGTAGTCTTGGTGCACCTCCACTCCTCCATCATGGCCTAAAACTCCTACTTGGCCTTACCACCCTCCATATCATCCTCAACCAATAAACCAACCATTTCAGCAATATGGTCCTCAACCACCTTAGTGAAGCAAGCCATCACAAGGGTGGAGGCCTCAACATAATCAGCCACTTGCTCTATTGCCTCCACCCCAACCTCAACCTCAGCTCACGTATTCTGATCCACCCAAGCTAACTCAAATGCCTGCATAACCCAATCCAAACCCAAACAATAGGTAGGCATAATAGGTTTACAGTGGGGGGACATCCTATCCAACTTATGCTGTGGAGATACAGGAGATTAATCTCATGTTGGGAAGAGTAATCCCGAAAAACTATCCTCCATCTCCACCTGTAGAGGTTGAGGAGGAAAAGGAAGAATATCACACTCAGATCCAACAACCTCCTTTTTCCTGAGTGCTTGATCCACTCTAGTCAACACACCATAGAGGAAAATGAACTTTTGGGATAAGTGGAAAATTGGTGTGTAAAAATACGCCTTCTCCAAGCCATTAAGGATGCCCCTATTTACAATAGGCTCATCAAGGAAAAGTGCTTTAAGAAACCTAGGAGAAAGAATAAATATATCCCCACCATCAATGTAGTAGGATAATTGTCCAACTTAATGTTGGGAAGGGTGATCTTCCTAGAGTACCTAGACCTTGGTAGTCCAGTAGTATATGTGAACATAGATGGTGTCATAGTCCCCAATACTTCGATAGATATCGAGGCTACCATCAATGTAATGAGCAAAGAAACTATGCTTAAACTCAATCTCTAAGGGACTTTGAGGAAAACCACAATGATTCTATAACTTGTGGATTAGTCCACAATAGCTCCAGAAGGAATTGTTGAGGATGTTATGGTTTCAATTGACTATTGTGAGTACCCTATAGATTTCCTAGTTCTCCAGCCAAAAACCAAGTTCAATGGGTATCCTCTCATTTTAGGGAGACCTTGGTAATTGTCGGGTCAGGAACATGACTATCAAGAATGAGCCCTTGTCTAGACAACTAGTATTATATCCTCTAGCCCAACCTTCCATTGACCATGATCTACCTTTATGTTTGGAGGAAGAAGAAGAAGAATATGAAGTATACAACACTACATCCTACCCCATTTGTACCATAGATATTGTTCTTAGAGGGGGGAAACTTGATGAAGATAAATTCATCGACCAAATCATTCAGAACCAGTCCACCACTGACACTCCACTTGAAAATATATTCAAAGAGTCTGAAATCCACCCTTGGATATACTGCACTTAGTTTATTCAACCTATAAAACCACCAAGGCTGTGGAATTTGGTCCATCAAAATCTCTAAAAATTAACTCAAACCTCTCAGATAGAGAAGAAGAGCTGCTATGCTAAATTTGAAATAAACCTAAATGCATTTGCTTAGGACTACAAGGACATGAAAGGGGTGAATCCCTCAATGTGCACACATAATATTTATATTAAAGAAGGGTGCAGGCCTGTGCTCCAACCCCAAAGAAGGATGAACCCAACTCTAAAGGACATAATGAAGGAAGAACTGCAAAAATTATTGGAGGAAACTTTCATCTATCCTATATGAGATACTGAGTTGGTATCTCCTCTTGTCTTAGTCCCGAAGAATAATGGAAAATGGAAAATTTGTGTTGATTATCGGGAACTCAATAAAGCCACCAAGAAGGAACATTTCCCTTTTCCCTTTGTAGATCAAGTTTTGGATGGCCTTGCAGGGAAAAATTTATTTTCTTTCTTAGATGGGTTCAGTGGGTATAGCTAGATCCAAATTAGCCTTGAAGACCAGGACAAGACTACTTTCACATGTCCTTGGGGTACCTTTGCTTACAGAGTCCTATCCTTTGGGTTGTGAAATGCCCCAACTACTTTCAATAGAGCTGTCTTGAGCATTTTATCTAAGCTAGTCCATGACTCGATTGAAATCTACATGGAAGATTTCACACCTTATGGGGATGAATTCCAAGAAGCTCTCTCCAATTTGGGAAACATTTTGAGAAGGTGCATTGAGATGCATCTCTCCCTGAGCCCAGAAAAGTGTGAATTCTTAAAAAGAGCAAGAGTAGTATTGGGCCACTCAATATCACAAGCAAGAATACAAGTGGACCTGAACAAAATCACCATCATCAAGAGAGTGTCTGCTCCTCAAAAGCAGAGAGATGTCAGAAGTTTCTTAGGTTTAACTTGTTACTATAGAAGGTTTATCAAAGACTTTAGCAAGTTGGCTTCACAATTATTTGAATTTTTTTCCAAAGACTTTGAGTTTACATGGTCCATTCTCTATCAATAAGATTTTGAGCTCCTTAAGGAAAACTTGACTACTCCCCCCATTCTACAAGGTCCAAATTGGGCTCTGGCATTCCACATCCACATAGATGCATCAAACAAAGCTGTGGGGGAAGCCTTGGGGCAGTTAGAAGAAAAATTTCCTTATGAAATCCATTTCATTAGTAAGAACTTGTCCAAGGCTGAACTCAATTATACTGTCACAGAAAAGGAAATGTTAGCCATTGTCCATGATTTAAAAAAATTTAGACATTATATCACTGGTTATCAGAAATTTGTGCACACTGACCATGCAACCATCAAATATTTAATGAATAAACCTGATGTTAATGCTAGAATAATTAGATGGTTGTTGTTATTACAGTAATTTGACCTAATCATTGTTGATAAACCTAGGAAGGATAATGTTGTTGCAGATTTTTTTATCCAGGTTATCTCTGCCTGCAGATGAGGAAGGAATGATGGATGACCAACTTCTAGATGAATGCCTATTTTCTATCTCAACACTCTCTCTCTGGTTTTATAACATATTTAACTACTTGGTTGCTGATAATTTCCCTCCAAACCTCTCATCCAGGGAGAAAAGCAAGATCATCATAAAAAGCACCCCTTTCACCTGGATTGGTGGAAATCTCTTCAAGCTGGGCCCTGACCAAATTCTCAGGAGATGTGTGAGGGAGGAAGAAGTTTTTGAAATCCTCTCTGCATGTCATGATAGTCCTTATGGAGGCCACTTTGCTGTAAAAATAACAACCTTCAAAGCTTTGCAGGCATGTTACTATTTCCCTACCCTTCACCAAGATGTTAGGAGATACACTAGTAAGTGTGACTAGTGACAAAGGATGGGGAAATATACATGGAGGGAGGAGATTAATTTTCACCCTCAGGTGGCTCTAGATCCATTTTAAAAGTGGGGCATAGAATTCATTAGACCCATTGATCCACCATCCAGGCATAAAAATTATATCATAGTTTGTACTGACTACCTGAAAAAGTGGGTTGAAACAAAGGCTGTAAAGGTAACAACTAAGGATAAGGTAGCATAATTTATGAGAGAGAATGTGTTATACAAGTTTAGATACCCTAGATAAGTATTCACTGATCAAGGGGATCAATTCACATCTCATCTCATTGAAAATATTTTGAGGAGGCACAAGATAAAGAATAAGACTTCCACTACCTACCATCCTCAAGAAAATGGCCAAGTGAAAGTGACCAATAGAGCCTCAGAGAATATCATCACCAAGGTTGTGAGAAAAAAAAAAAAATATTGGGCAGACAGATTGGTATAAGCCACTTGGGCCTACAATACCACTTGGAAGACAACAATATGGTTCACTCCTTATGACTTGGTCTATGGGAATAAAGCTCTGCTTTAAATTTTGTTTGAGTTCAACACCTTGAGGATGTCCACTGAGTTAGAATTGGATATCACAAAGGCCCAACAAGAAATGTTGCTATATTTAAATGGCCTGGATGAGTTTAGGATGTAGGTAATCCTTCACACGGAAGTGATTCAACTGCAAAGGGAGGTCTGGCATGAAAGCATATTAAGGAGAAGACCTTTCAAGAAGGAGATTGGGCACTGCTGTATGACTCAAGGTTCAAGGATTTAAAAGGAAAATTAATGACAAGATGGATGGGACCTTACAAAGTGGAAAAATTCTATGATAATGGTGCAGTTCAGATCATGATTATAGATGAGGAGTGGATCCCCTGCTTGTCAATGGTTATAGGCTCAAAGTTACAAAAATCCCCTGTCTAGGGATGAGTTTATAAATTCCATAAACAGGGAGGTGTATGTCATTGGAAACTCCATAGTTTCAAGCACCTCCACCTCCTAGAAAAAATAGAAAAGAAAAATAAAGAAGCATGGATGAAAACCTCTCTAAGGTACCCAAGGCCAACTCCAGGGTTGAAAACCGACATGAGGAAATCCTGGAGCAAAAAAAATAAAGAAAAGAATAAAATATCCTTAGGTGAAAAAATTCTTGAGGTGCCCAAGGTAGGCTTGGGGGTTGAAAACCTCTGTGGAGGTAGCCCACCTGCTTTCAAAAAAAAGAGAAAAAGAAAAAAGAGAAAATGATACCTATGCACTCACTTGTTTTTTTTTTGCACGTTGTTGATCAAAGGAGTTTTTAGATCCAGGTGAGCAGTTTCTTCCTCTATTCTCTCTCCTCTACTTACACACTCCATGGACAAGTTCAACATGCACTCATTCACTCATTTCACCTTTCAAGTAGGCATAAAACTCATTTTTTCCTCCTGACTGTAATTGCTATAGAAAAGTCCTAGCAGCTACAGGATTCCTGTAGCACTGTAGGAAGCCCTGTAAATGCTACAGGAAACTTATTTACGAGGAAAATAGCTCTCTAAAAGGGTTCTAAACTTCAAAAAGAGCATGCTAATTTATTTTTTCCTATACCTACCACTCTTAACCCTCACTTCACTCCATGCATAAGGATTCACTCTCTAAACCCTATGTTGCACCCCTAACAGCGAGATCATCTATCCCTTGGCATGAAACCTCTATCATTACCTCTCCATAACTCCACTCATTCCATCACTCCATCCCTAGCCTACATAAACCATTTCCATTCATCTTCAAACAATTTGGAGCCCCAAGAAGCGGAGAGAATATTTCTATAGGAAGTTGAAAAATTTCTTGTAGAAATTATCTATATGGAACAGTAAGGTCAAAATATAAGGATAAGATGATGAATATGGCTTCAAGGACCACTAGGAGAATCTGGGAGAATGAAACCACTAGCCAAGGCACCTCAGGACTTCCATGTAGCACCTGAAACAATAAAAAACAAATAAAAAGGTTAAGCAAGTAGGTTAATAAACTCACTGAGAAAATAAAATAAATATATAAAAACGCAACAAGAGAAATATAGCCATGGCTTCCACCAAACTCCACCTCCCTGCACCAGATCATGTCTGCAACACACCAGCAACAGGTTGGCTCAAGTATTGCCCTTCACCTCTTGCTATGAACTCATATTGATCAAAATTATTTAATGTCAATATTTAGAGACTAAAAAGGCAAAAAGGTGGCCAATTAACTTGGTTACCCTCATAGAGTTAAAGTAGATGAAAATTTGAGTGTACATGCCACCTTGGCAAGTAAAATCAGTCAAGGGGGAGTTAACAAGGAGAAGGAGGTGATTACGAGGCATGGACAATGGTTAATTGGAGTGGGACCAATGGTACCAAAAAGGAAAACTTGTGCCTAGTACAAGTCAACACTCTACTCCAAATTTGGTTAAGAGGCCATAAAGGTAAGTTCTGGCTCATTATGCCCTCTCTTTAAAATTTCAAGAGTAGTGGGCGCAACAGAAGTGAAAGGAGCCATCAAAGAGCAAAGCATCGAGTCTGAGCTTGCATGCACCCTCGTGCTATAGGAAACAATGAAGTTCTACAAGAAACTTCATAGGAATATCAACATGGATAAGAAAAAAAAAACAGAGACACTCTTGGGTGGTATTAACTCCTAAGACCACCATTAACAAGAAAATACACCAGAGGATAGAGGTAAGTGGTTTCCCACCTCCATAATTGCAATTTATCCATGAAATTTATATACATTCAGTCATAAATTGGAAATTAAATGGTGAAACCTGAGTTTGTTTAAGACCATAATCTCCAAGGCGCCTCTTCACAAGTAAATCTCAAACAAAATCCATTCTACCACCTTATTGTCAGAGTCGAAAAATGAGAGAGGGATTTAACATAAGGGAGCCCACTAATATTAAAAGAATAAGACTACACCCTCAAGTAATGGAGATTTTTAGGAACCACCAATGGCAAGGTGTCTTCGAGCTTCTAAAGGGTTTTGATGAGGAGATAGCTTGAGAGTTTGCAGTGGCTCTGCAATCACACTCAGAGGAGAGAGCCATCACTGTGGTTAGAGGCCTAGCTATCACACTTTCAACTAAACTAATTAGCAGAATCACCAATTTCCCTTAGGATTCAAGTGTATTAAGGGAGATAGGATGCCCAACATTGCAGCCAAGAAAAATTTTCTTTATTCCAGGAGAAGACTTCATTGAGGACAAGAATGGAGTGAGGAGAGAAAAGCTTACATATCCCTGGGATTAAGTAGCCTTCCACATCAGTAAATTCATTTCCTGTGAGGGTAGGCTTAGTGTAGTCTATGGATACCATTTTAGGTTGTTGAATGAACTTACATTTCAAGGAGAACTCACTCTAGAACAAATATTGAGCATCCCTAATTTCCTCTTGAACTCAACCACAAACATGAGGAAAAAGGTGAGGGAAAGGAAGTACCAGCATTTGGCTCATCATGGCCTCATCAAATTGATAGTGAGTGACTCTCTGAGCAGATTAAACCTCCCTGTTTCTTGGTCCTCATTCATAGACATGAATAGGGAATCCTTCATAGCCAACCAAAATAGACAAACCTATGCCTCTAGTCTTGGAGAGAGGGAAATAGAAGAAGAAGAAGAGGGAGAGGCTAAAGAGATATAAGGGGAAGATGATAAGGAAGAAGAAGAGATTGATGATGAAACATAAAACACAGAAATATTAGAACCAGAGAAAGGGAAAGAAAAATAAAGAGAGAGAGATGAAACAGGGAAGAAGGAAGAGAAGATAGAGGAGAAGGAAATATTGGACCCTATGTTAGGCATTGATACCTCTCCTCAACAGAACATCATATCACATGAGATAATAGAGAAGGAATTGGCTACTACCCTAGCCACTTTGAGCACACTAGTGAAAGCAAAGAGGAAGAGACAAACATCCATGTACTTCAAGACTAGGAAGAGTTAAAGGGTAAGGCAGAGGAAACTACAAAATCCAACTAAAAGCCCTATTACCATTGATTATTCAACCATGAAGGATGATGAAGTAAGGTTAGAATAAGGAAATGTTCAAGAGGTCATCTCACTTGTGAGGACCCCTGTGACCTACATAATAAGACATTCATCAATATTGGCATCCCCTACACATCTACCAACCCCCACAGACCCTAAAAAGACAGAAAATATGGAAAAAATATTAAGATAGGGTTTTCAATAGGAAAAACAAAGTTTTATACAAGAAAATTTGTCTTTGCTACAGGAAACTCCAGTAGGGAAAAAATAAAATAAAGAAGCCTTGGATGAGGGATAAAATACCCCCACGGGTGGGAAAGAGGCCCAAGAAGTTGAGGAAAAAGTACATGATGAACGACAAGATGCAAAATGGGAGGAAGAGAAAGATGAAAATGAGGAGCCTACCTCACCAAACCTGTCCCAAAAGATATATCAACAATGTCACACCCTAGCCCTAAGCTAAATCTAAGCTCCTACTATACATTTATTGAAGGGGGCAGATTTATTCCTCAGAATTTTGCAGTCCCTTTATTTTGTCAGTTAGAAAAAGAAAGAAAGTGCACTCATCATTGGATGAAAATTGCTACAACAGAAGCCCTTTATTTTGTCAGTTAGAACAAGAAAGTGCGTGCACTCATCATTGGATGAAAATTGCTACAACAGAAGGTGTGCATGACATAGGGATCATGGAGGAGAAGGTCATTGAGTTGGGAAGGGATTTTTCTAATGTTAGGCTCATAGAATCCATGTTGAAAGAGTAGCTTCAGGAAGCCTAGGCAGAGAATTGAAGGTTGCAATATTAGCTTCAACAAAAATACAAATAAATGGAAACCATGGTAGATTTGTGTGTGGAGGGCATTCAACATAGATACCCATCAGACTCTTATGAAATCTACCTCAAAGAACAGTGGATCCATTTTCAAAAAGGACACTAGCCTCTCATGAGTCGTTGCCTTTTCAGAACTGAAGACAATTCATTGAATTTTGCAACCCGTCAAGCATGGCACAGAAGGCAAATATGGAAGAATTCTACATGCACAATATTTTGTTGACAGACTTAAACATTTGGGACCCAAACCTATAGTATTCCAAAATTGAAATATCAGCAATACAAGGCATAATAATGGAAAACAAAACAACTATGAACATATCATAAGAGGGATCAATATTCAGCCATCATTTTATTCATATATCAACAACAATATACAAAATGATCTTGAGGGTCAAGCCATTCAAGCAACAAGAACAATCCTCCCATGAGATTTGCTGCTACTGTATAGAATGCCGGAAAGCAGTGATAACACTGTCTATATTAGTGTAGCTACTGCTGCAATCATACATAAATGTAATATGGCTGATAGATACAAAATAAATCCACAGAAAATAAGATATAGGCTCTAGTACATGATTTCTAGCCAACCTAGAAAAGATTGCTAGAAATACCAAGAAAAATATACAATGTGGCAAATAACCCTAGGGTTGATATGTCACTCCAACCTGGAACTGAATAGAATGAGGCTATGACATATATAAAATGATAGTGTCCTCCTCCAATGGTATTTCTCAATAGAAGGCTGATCCCTCCATTCATAAATAGACCCTCCTGATGAGCTCAATGAACCTCCCAGCAACTGCCACTAAAAATAACGCAGATCTGCACTGAAACTACGCTATGAGGGAAGGTAGATGGTTTTACTAATGTAAAAAATATAGAAATATGCCTAGGATCTATACTTGCTTATCCTCCAATGGATAGGCTACCTCTCTATTGAAAAACAAGCCCAAAATTAGCTCTATGTGATCTTCTTTTGCTGCACCTTGCAACATAACCCAACTCTAAATAGAAACCGCGCTGTAGCTGAAGGAGGTAGCTTGGTTAGAATGCAAAAATGGGGAAATGTAGCCCACTGAACCTCTCCTTCCTTGAGGATGAGGTAGGGATTCTCGATCAGGAACACCCTTGTGCTAAACAACACAGCAAACGATGCTAAACAACAAAAGGATGCAAAGTATAAACAGACCAATATCAAATAATAATCTCAACATGAATAAAAATGGCTACCGTCCCCTCCATATATAGTGTGTGAGCCTTCTCACATTGGGTACCATCCATAAAGGCCACTAAGCTTATGCAAGTTTTTCTCCACAAAAACTGCGCTATCTCATGATAAATGCCACTCCTCCATGACATTGCTGTTGATTTGGTCAAATTTGACCTATTCAACATGTATCCCCTCCAATTCACACCCAAAGGTGCTTAATGCAACTACTTATTCTTCCTCCTCTCACATTAGGAGTGTTATTATTCCTCCTAAGGAGGTTTATGGGCCTCCCTACCCACTTATTCACCTACCTAGTGATAAAACAAGCTATAATATTCCATTTAGCTAAAGGCTAAATTTTGGAATATTATAGTCCTCCCATCCAAAATGTTGTTTGTCCTCAAGAAATTGCAAGGATATGGAAAAATTCTCCCTCCTTCCTCTTGTATCCTCCTCATCAAATAGTCCCCACTACTACTCAAAATAATCTGCAATAAATCTGCCCCCCAATGGTTCCTTCCAAGTATGCAAAACCAAATGGCTCACATCATGAGAAAGTGGAAGGTGTAAGTGGAAACCTTCTTGCTATCCAATGGCATCTTCAAGGTAGGAATGCTAACAAGTAGAGGGGATCTCATTCCCAATGAGATACTCCCATCTCCATGCTATCATCCAAATGAAATGAACCATCCTAGGTATCTCATCAAAGAAATCCTCAACCACCGGTTCTTGTAATGCATTGGGGCTGTATGGAGAGATTATATTTTTCCACCCATGTTGTTTCTCTCTCCATTTATGATATGTATGGGGCTGCTGCTGATCTTGGGCTGAAATATTATGGTCTCCAAGAATGTCCCAAGTTACCCCACCAATCGAAACACCCATGAAGTGCCTGTCCCAAGAACTCAAGCGCTCCAAATGGCTCCTCCCACATGAAGACAAGAGATACAGTGTGGAAATAATGGTTTTCCCATTTTTTCTCCTAAAAAATGCAACATATGAAGTAGGGAGAATCATACTCCCAATGGGCACCTCCAACTCTTGTGCCATCCCCCCAACAAAGCTTCTCATAAGAATAAGAACATCATCAATATATGGAAGCAATAACCAATAAAAACAAGTTTCCATATGACAACCGAGAGGTGGATCATAGTTCCAAATGTGGAACCAGCACAGTGCATCCCCTACCTGCTTCAAAACAAAGTATAACAAGTGTCTTTTCAGCCACTTGTTTGCTGCCACAATCATCCTACAATATGGGATCATTAAAATAAAATTTGGTGCCAATGGTGCATACCAAGAATCATGTGGCATCTCCCACAAACCACCAATAGAATGGCCAACATCAATGCTACAAATGGCCTAAAGTACATCACAATACAATATACAAGAAGGAATGATCCTCCTTGGTACAATATGATGCTCACAAAAAGTAAAGGAGTACAAATCACAATGCATAAATGTACATCCCCTACTATGTACTTTAGTCATTGAGCTAAAATGGTTCAACTGAAAGTTCTCCCTCACTCTTAATGAGTAGGGAAGTGGTTGTGACAACCTCTTCATCATCATTTGGGCTATGCATCTCTCCATATGCTGATATACATCCTGTTGGATTCCCTCCCAAGTGAACTCCTCCATCAAGGAATGATATGCATCAAAGTGCATGGAAAGAAAATCCACATGTGCTGCATGTAACAGCTTCTCCTTGAGCTCAGAAGCTCTAGTAAAGAAGACTCTGCCATAAGAATATATGACATCATCATCCACCATGTATCTATCATCTCCCTCAGGGTCATCAAGAATCATGCAAGCACCAAGATCCTTGGAGTACTCTACCAAAAGTTGAGACCTCCAATATGGATCAATCTTCTTAAGATACAACGCTGAAGATATGAAATGTGAAGCTCCCCACGTGCTGTTTTATTTTCTTGTGACATCCCTCATGCTAAAGTCATCCTCCAAGGTTCTACCATGCCCATCATGTAGCTACTCATGCTCAATTAGAAGTGGTGGCCTTTGGAAGCTGGCCTCCCATGAGAAGCTACCATCCAAAAAGAACCTCCTGATCTTGGCCAATGTAAGCATGAGTGGCCTCCATATATTCCAATATATGGAGGATTCCTTCCTTAAGGGAAGTACCCTCTATTTCTCCAAATCCATGGAGCAGCTTCCTTGCACCATGGTGGTGCCATTCTCCACCACTGCAACAACTTCTGTCATCGCAGAATATGTAGTGAGAGTGGGTAATGCTGAAAATGGGAGAGTGTATCCCTCCTCCTTGAGTCTATCCCAGACTCTTTGTGCTGTACTAGACCCCTCCAAAGTCTTCACCCCTCCAGAATCTAAAAGTGGTGGAAAAAATTGTAAGATGTCTCTCACCAAATCTAGATCTAGTGGCCTCCTAGGTGGAATGCCCCCATGTAGTGAGACATCAAGATCTAAAGAAGATTGTATATATGAGTGGAATGATTTGTCCCTCCTTTCACTGAATAATACAGTCTCCTTCTTCTGTGAAAAAACCTCCTAAAATATATAAGGGTGAATGATTATCATCCCTTGATGCTGATCCTTATTTTCTTCCCCTTCCATCTACCAAGACTCACAATCCACAATAACTGATACATGCTGCTCCAAAATTGTGCTTTGGTTCCCACATGTTATATCATTTGGAACTCCTTCAAAAGACACAAGGGCTCCTCTAATGGAAGCAATGGATCCCTTTCCACCTCCACGTGGTGGATCTTCTCTTGGTGGTACAACGTTGTTAGCTCTTCTTTTCTCATCCTCTTCATCAATATGAGAGAATGCCTCATCATCAAGGAGAGACCCTAGATCTTGGTCTTCCCTTGAAGGAGGAATATCCATGTCTTCATCTATAGAAGAGGGCTCTTTAAGAAGTGGGAATATTTCCCTTGGAAAGGTATTATGCATGTTTTTATCCCCTTTAATAGAGATATGGAGTGGAGTTGGTAAAATAGATCCCTCCAACTCATGCAAAGGTTTTGAATTTTTGGTTTCAACAAAATATGTTTCACAATGTTTAATATCTAACAATAAGGCGTCTGGAAAAACCACGGGACTGGCCAATATAGAACATGCTGGCATAAACATGAGCCAGATAAACAACATGATAATGAAGCCCACATACATATTGTGCCTGGGATAACAGCCAGGAATTGTACAATGATATCTGAGTACATGAGATATAAATGCAACCCATATGCCCCTAAAAATAGGAAAGGGCTCTGAAAATCTGACTGATACATGCAACAGAAAGGCATTGCAAGCAGCTGAGGCCGACATCATCAAATGTATGGAGCTACATCAAAGGCTGTAATGAAGAGGTCATCCGAGTGTGTGGGGGGCTACTTGTAGGGCCACCCCCTCATGAGGGCTGAGACATCTCACACACACCCGGGAATCACCGATATAAACTGCTGCCTCACTGAACCATCGAGTATATGGATCTCGATCATGCTGAAAGGAGCTAGAGCTAAGAAACAATCAAGTCAAAGGGAAATAAGGAGTCCCTTTGCCTGATCCGAGGCACCGAACGAGAGTGGAAGCTGGAACCAAGGTACATCGCTCTCTAGACTTGTCTTCTGGAATGAATGAGTTGATGTCGATAGAAGGAGGTCCACCATAGGTGAGGCAATAAGGGATCCTCAACTAAGGCACGAGAGAAAATAGTAGAGTGACTGACAAACTGACACCAATGATGATGATGAAATGGGGGGTATTAAGTAGCGAATGGACGACTTCCCTTGTTAGAGCATAAATGGCATGGATGACCTGGTAGCGACTGACACAATATCATGAGGGATAGGGGATAGTGGGACTAAAGGCCATAGTGTGCGACACGAGAAGGGACCAAGCAATGAAGGATAGAGGACTATAGCGGGATGCAAAGGGACTCGGGATAGATTCCATGAATGCAATGATGACTCAACTCGGATGCTCTAAACAAGGGTGACTCGATGGTGCTGTCACACAGAAAAGGTCCAATGGGGACCATACAAAAAATTGTACAAGATGGTAACTCATGAAGAAAGTCAAAAAGAGCATGGAAAATTATGGAGGCAAAGTGGTGCCCCTAGTATGAGTGTTGCAAGTGAAAAAATTCGATTTTGAGGAGGGGTGAAGTGACGCTTCATGGAAAAAATGTGTCTTGGTGGAGTATCAAGTCACTAAAAACTAACAGATATCTATTTGAGGGCTCAGTGAGAAATTTCCAATGGTATAGACGGTTTGTCTAACTGAGCTACGGTTTGGCCGCAGCAGGCGAAAGAAAAATCAGGGGTTTTCTTTTGATAAGGCATCCCTCCAAATTCACTCATTTGCAGGTGGAGTTGTGGTGAATGTAGTGGGGAGAGAAGGCCCTAAATCTTGCGGTGATCATAGCAGAAAAACTGACCATTGGAATTGAGATCCATCAGTTGCAGGTAAGATGCCTAATCCTTCTCTTTCATTTCAATGGATGAAAGTTCAGTTTAGGTAACCAGAGCTCATGAACAGGCCAAGTCGCACTTTTGGGGGTCTATTCTGCGACCTAGGTTGCAGGTACTGGGCAGAAAACTGCGCCTTGTCCCAGGAAATGACTTGAAAAGTGTGACCTGTCAGAGAAAGGGGGTTTCAGTGCTATTTTTGGCTGAGATATGGGATTTTTATGGTTGAGAGGCATAGGTGCCCCCAAGCATGTTGTGGTCATGCCAAAATGAATTTAGAAAAAAGGGGAATCTAAACACATTTTAATGATGTGGTGCGCCATTTGTTTTCGTTATGGTTATGCAATTTGAGAAAGGGAATGGAGGATTACCAATCTCTTTTGGTACTGCATATATGAATCAAATGGACTTTAATTTTCCAGATTGGCATACATGGTGTCACTATCCCAAAGAGAGGATTTGGAGATAATGAACTGGTGCTCTCCCAGAAAACTCGCAGGTTGGTTAACAACAATGTCGAAGGGACTGGGTTGTTTTTGTAATATGAAGGAATGATGAGGGGTATCATCCCTAGAGTAATCTGAAGTAATATGGGACTCTAGAGGTTCTTCTAAGTGTGGAAGAAGAATGGTACTAGAGTCGACACGACCAGATACAATAGGAGAGTTATGGAGAATTTCTTTGCCTCGTTTCTCAAATATGGGTGCCCCCTTACCCAAATATTGGGTGTCAATGTAATGGCCAAAAGGCATATGTGGTTCGAATGCATGGGTTCGATGTAAGGGGGGATAGATAAAGTCAGGGGTGGTGACTACTTCCATAATGTCGTCATTGTAATAGAAGATGGGGTGACTAGTGGAAGAAATACCACCTGACGCGGTGAAGCTACCTAACTCATCATCATGAGAAGAGAGGCTCACATGCACATTGTCACAAGTGGTGCCAGAAGAGTAAGCAGATAAAGGATCTACTAATGTTGAGCCCAGGGTGATCGCTGAAGGGAGGTCAGGTGAAACATTAGGGGAAGTCTCCAAGGGGACTTCCACCGAGGGCCTCATGGATGATGATAGGTAGCAAATGGTGGATGAAGGCCCCGTCATCTCAACATTAGGAGGGGGAATGTCAATGGGAGCATTTATGTCCTCTGGTTTTGCCGAAGCAAAAAGCGCAAATAAGGGAGCGGTGGACTCGTTGCACTTGGCCTCAAATTGGTGAACTACTTCCAAAGAGGAGCAGTACTCTTCAAGGCGGGGATAGAGGTGGGTATAATGGCCATGGAGATCACACAAAGCACAGGAGTGGTTGGTGTGAATTGTCTTTGGGCTCCTGGCTGTAGTCGAGGAGGGGACAAAGGTTTCCGATACCGTAGACTTAGGGGACGCGACATTAACCATGGGCTTGAGATGAGGCAACTCCGGACAAGTATGGGTGGCATGACCGACAACATCACACAAAGCACACTAGATGGTATGCTTTGGAGGCCGAGGAGGGGCAGGGTTTGTCGGGGAAACCTTGTCTTTTGATGCCTTCTTACGATCTTTTCCCTTCTTACCCGAAGTGGTCGCAACAAGAGGTGGTTTCTGTTGAGGTGGCTGAGGCACTGTTATAGCGGGAGAAGTCGTGGGGACCGGTTGAACTAGGGTCAAAGCAAGATAAGGTTGGGGTTGACCAGGCAGGGTAGCGGCTGGAGGATCAAGGTACCAGACGGGAATCCCAAGGGTCAAGTTAGGAAGAGAGAGGGTGGCCATGACAGGTACTGTGTACACTCCTGGGGGAGGAGGTAAGAACAGTATCTGACCAGTGGGGTAATTGCCAGGCAAGACGACTCGTAAATGGTTAAGGTTTGGTGGAACCGTTCCAGTAGGGTAAAGAGGCTCATGGATACCAGGTGAAGGGCCAGGAGGAGGAGGTCCAGAAGGCTAAGTTGAAGGGCTAGGAGTAGGCTGCGGGGGGCGAGGAGACTGTTGACTAGCCGAGGCAGGCTGCTTGAGGGAAGCCCAAGACGATTGCATTATGCAAACATTCGATGAGTTGGGATCAGAGATAGGAGGGGGGAAGACCAGGGATGTACCAAGCAATGAGGAATATTTGTAGACTCTGGGTGAGACACTGGTCAAAGGATCGACGATTTGCTTATTGGCCACCAAAGAGATGGTGGACTCAGAGGAGGTCTGAGACTTCGATTCGTAATATTTCAACTGGTCAATGGTGACTATCTTTCCATTATGAGGGAAGAACATCTTGCGGTGAACCGCAGATGGGACAACAGACATCGCATAAGTGTAGCTACGACCCAATAGAATGTTGTAATCTAAGGGGACATCTATGACTTCTACGTCAACGTAAACAGTCTTGCCCGCAAGAGTAATAGGACAATTGCGGAATAGGCCAATGGGCTGGGAGGTGAGGCCATCCCCCGCTCGAAGAGTGATCATGGAAGGAGCCAACTGAGGTGATACGAGTTTCTTCCAAACCGAAGTTGACATCACACAAGTAGATGCCCCCTCATCAATGATGCATCGAGAAACGTTGGCGTTCTAGATCTTGACTGAGATTTGGAAGGCAACGCAATTAGGGAGAGGAGGATGTTCTGACCGGTCAACATCAAAGACAATCAATCGATCTTCGGAAGGGTCTACAGCGCCCATGGAAGATAGTAGAGCTTTTCGTTGTGAAGGGCATGACTGGAGGAGTTCCAGCGTTGAAATCACAGTAGGAGATTGCACCAAATCATCTACTATGCCATACGAATGGGCAACTTTTCTAGAAGCAACATTTTGGCGTAGTGGCCCTTTAGGGATCTTGGTATGAACCTCCACCTTAGGCTGAGGGATCTGCAAGGGACCATTAGGTGTCGAAAGAGGCTTTGTAGAGACCGAAGGAGGTGGCTTGGGGACAGACGTAGTGGGAGGCTTGTTGTACTGACGGGATCGAGTCTGAAGATTGATGTATACGGTTAGAGGTTGGGTAGAGTTCATCATGAGAACCTGGTAATCAGAGATACCAGATGGAAGAGCTTGAGTGGCCACCTTTCCTTCAGGTGGTTGGGTAGCCACAAATCCCTGTTGTGCATCCACCTGCTCTTGAGGGGGCGGTGGCTATCGTTGCGGGGGTTGAGAAGGCAAGGGAGGCGGGGGTGCTAATGCTGGAGGAGCTGGAGCACCAAGTTGTGGATACAAATAATAAGGAGTTTGGGTAACAATGTGGTAAATAGGAGGTTGGGCCAAACGAGCAGGCATGTTGTATCCTGGATATGTGCTACCGAGAGGGGGAAAAGTGCAGGAGGTGCTGCCCGCCCCCCCCCAGGAAAACCATAGCCCATGGGAGGTTGAGTGTATGGATGAGAGAGACCTCCAACGGTACCGTTGGAGGCATGAGGTGCCCCCAGTGCGTTGGCACCACCGGGTTTGGGAAGATCAGGTAGAATGGTATAAACATAACTTGACTGAGCGTAGATCAGGTCATATTTTAATGCCATTTGGAGGGCGGCTTCTTCGGTTTGAGGAAAATGCGATGCGACATCTTTCCTGATAGGAGGCAAGAGAGATCTAGGGAACCAGTCCATGTGGACACGGTCTTCGAAGGTAGGGGATTGACATAGGCTCTTTCTTCTCCGCCATTCCTGGACATGATCGGATAGGCGGGTCACAGATGATCGACAGAAATAAGTCAAAAGTTCGATACCAGTGTCATAACGAAGGGGAAGCTGGAAGTAAGACAAAAAAACCTGGGTAAGAGTCGCAAAGGTGGTATGAGAGGAAGTGGCCTGATCAACATACCACTTAGAAGCTTCGCCTGTAAGCATTCATTGGAACAACTGAAGAAAGACAGATTCATCGGTAATGGAGTTAGATGAACACCACATGTGGAAATTTCGAACATGATTTGAAGGATATTCTATAGCAAGGCCTTCAAACTTTGGGATGTCGAAAGGGAGCTTTGTCAGCATAGCAAGCCAACTAGTATCATGGTGTATAGGGTAATTTATCAATTGGTCAAAATCGGGGAGGCTGAGGCCTACCATGAAGGGGAGCAAGGGCGCAGCCGGGGTAGTGTCCATTGCGGTCCCACTAGTTGTATTCCCAGCCTGAGGGCCGGGGTTACCCCCAACATTAGGTCCTAAACCAGACATGGTGAAGGTGTCAGGGGGAGAACCGAAGGCGGAATGAGAAGGAGAACCCAAAGGACCAGAAGAAGAGTTGGTGTGCAGACTCGGTGGAGGTCTAACTCGAATCCTACGCGGAGGAGTAAGTCTTCCCACCAGAAACTGAGGATGAAGGCTAAGAAATCTCCGGGATAAATGCCTTGGTGGCACAATGATGATGACACAAACATGACACAAAGGAAAAAGAGACCGTCAAGGGCAAGGAGGTGCAGGATCAACCGATTACAATGTCGAAACAAGAGTAGAGAGGTGCAGGATCAATTGATTTCGATGTTTTAGAGTATTTGATTGGCGGTGTTAACCAAGCCCTTTTTCGCTTAGGGTGTGTGTGCAAAAGTGTGTAAATTTTAATTTTTAAACCCAAAGAATTGTAGAGAAAAAGAATAAGTGTGCTTTATAGCTGTAAGTAAACCTACAAATGACAGTATATAAGCCTGCAAAAACATAAAATAAATAGCTAATAATGCAATAATCTAAACCCAAGGAGGCGGGTCTCTCAACAACTAGTTTATAGGTGAGTAAAAAAATAATCAAAACACACTAAAAAATACAATATATCTAAGGTCAAGAGGGACAGGGATCTAAAGGACAAAATCTGCTGGAAAGTGGTGCAGAAAACAACAACAAATCAGAGGAAAAATTGCTGTAAAAAGAGGTGGCGAGAGGCTATCTCCTGGAGGGAAACTGAGTGAACCCTAGAGGAAAACAAAAAAAAAGCTAAATAAGGTGATTTGGATGGATAACAAGCCGATCTAAAGCAGATCTGAAGGTGAGGTATCAGATCTGAAAAAATGGCTGAAGACTTTGAAATTTCAGACAACCTGCAATAGAAAAAACTCTTCCATGAAAAGTGGAGGGTACTAAAGCCATAGGGGGCTAGGTTCCCACTTAGTTGAGTGAAAAATAACAAGTACAAGTCCAAAACGGGTGGAGACGAAGGTTAGACAACCCTGAACAGAGGCTCAGAGAAACCCATAAAAATTTCAGAAAAATCCCTGCAAAAAGTCCAGGTCATAGTTTCTGACCTGTTTTCAGCAGAGGTCACATTTTTTGGGCGGAAAAGTGCATTCTGAGGGTCCAGGTCATAGGTTTTGAGCCAAAAAGTGTGACTTGCACTTCTGGCACTCTCAGCGGCAGGTTTCAGAAAAAGTTAGCGTCTTAGTTGCGGCTGATGTCTTTCGCCTGCGCAATAAGTCCGAAAACAGACAGAAGACAGAATTTTTATCGTTTTAGGGTTTTATAGGTTAAAAAAAACATCAAGAAAAGAAAAAATAAGGGGCTGAAGAGAAATCCTAGGGTTTGAAGCAACTGGATATGCAAGGATCAGAAAAATGACAGCAGTCGTAATCATAAACTCGTGTGGAGTTGCCAGTTGTTAGTATTAATCTTAATTCCAAGCGTACGAAAAAAGACCACTTTAGATGCGCATAACAAACAACCCTAATAGAAGAGATGGCCGCTAATATCCTCAGATATGTAGTTAGGTGATCAAGATAAATGCTGCAAAAATCTAGATCTATGCATTATAAGACATTAACCAGTAGAAAAAACAAGATTTACTTCATGCATCCAATAGACAAGACAAGAATATATCAAATGAATTTTTTTATTAATGACACCTGGGAGGAAAACACAAGAGGGTGTTCCCTGTTCTCCTCAATGGGATGGGTTCTTGTAAGTCCTCAACACCTCCGATCTAGAATTCCTTCTCCTTATGTAGAAAACTCTGTGATAAAAATAGTAGTAAAATATATCATTATGGTGGATCAACATGTTCAGACTAAAAGTATACATCCAGAGTGATATTTAGGTAAAATAAAAGGTGATACAATGAATGGGAAAACTCTTCATTTATAAATAAAATATTGAGTTAATGAGATATTTGCACATTTAAAATATTATTAACCAAATCAAGATCCAACCTCAGAATATTTTATTAATATTTGTTGAGAGTATGAATTTGACTAAATAAATCCCTTGCTGTAAAATAATAAATAAATAAATGATTGATTTATCATTTTAAGGATGTGGTTGAGTAATAATCAAATAAATAATTATTTATGAGTGATTTAGTCATATTTAACAAGGAATATTATTTAAATATGGTTTAAATAATTATTCCTAGAAAACAATAAGATAAATAATGATTTATCTAACTAATTTCCTTGTTTTGGGTTAAATATAACCATGAATATTAATTAAACTTTTTTTTAACTAATTATTCCTTGAGGAAAATCAAACAAATGTAGCTTTATTTAAAATTTCCTCATGGGGTTTCCTGTTTAGACCATAAAACTGAATAAAAGGTTTACTAAATTATTTTTCAGGAGGAATTAAATTTTACTTAGGGAAATTGGTCTCAGAACAGGTATCTCTAACCATCTAATAAAAATAGGTTAGATGACCAAAAAATGGTGTAAGAACTTGTATGATGAATTGAAGCAGAACTATAAAACCACCAATCATGGGCCATACCTTTAAGGTGCAGCGCTGATACTCTAATGGCCTCCTTTTCTGAAACTTGGTGTAGCTGAAAATAGGAATCTAGCTCCTTCACCCAAGCCTTGGCTGTGCACTTTGATGATCCATCAAAGTTAGGCAGAAATATTTTACCTCTCTTTCTTCTGTCATAGTTGCTGGATCTTCTGTCTTCCTTGAGTTGGAAAAACCCTTGGAATTCCAAGTGCTCTTTGAATCTCCAAGATTGAGACTCATACTCTTGAAGATAATCACTCAAGGTATCCTCCCTTGGTGCATCTTCTTCCTCCATTTCTCTTACAGCAAATGTGGGTAATAAAATTTGCTGTGGATTTGCATGTGTGGCTAAGTTCTCACACCCATCATGTGAATATTTAGGGCTTGCTTCACTTTCAAACCCTCTTGGAAATTTTCTACACCTCTCCCTTTTCATTTCCTTGATATCTTCCTTGATATTTTTCACAGTTTGAAAAAGAAGCTGGGGGAGCCTCTCTTCCTTCATTTCTCCAAATAATGGAGTCATGCCTTTTTTTTCTTTTGTAGAACTTCTCCTTTCTGTGAGAAGCTTCTCCTCCTAATGACATAATGTCTTGAATGCACAGGCTGAGCCAAGATTATTCTCTGATACCACTGTAGTATTCAAAAATGGAAATAGTAGCAATACAAGAAATACTAATGGAAAACACAACAGCTATGCACATATCATAAGAGGGATCAATATGCAACCATAATTTTATTCATATATTAGCAACAATATACAAAAAGATCTTGAGGGTCAAGCCACTCAAGAAACAAGAAAAATCCTCCCATGAGCATAACAATAAGCACATGAGTTGCTGCTACTGTATAGAATACCAGAAAGCAGTGAAAACACTATCTATATCAGTGTAGCTATTGCTGTAATCATACATAAATGTAATATGGATGATAGATACAAAATCAATGCCTAGAAAAGAAGATATGGGCTCTAGTACATTATTTCTGGCCAACCCAAAAAAGATTGATAGAAATACCAAGAAAAATATACAATGTGAAAATAACCCTAGGGTTGATATGTCACTACAACCTGGAACTGAATAGAATGAGGCGATGAAAGATATGAAATTATAATGTCCTCCTCCAATGGTATTTCTCAATAGAAGGTTGATCCCTCCATTTAGAAATAGACCCTCTTGATGAGCTCAATTAACCCTCCTAGCAACTGCCACTAAAAATAATGCAGATTTGGACTGAAACTATGCTGTGAGGGATGGTAGATGGTTGGCCTGATGCCAAAAATATAGAAATATGCCTAGGATCCCATCTTGCTGATCCTCCAATGGATAAGATACCTCTCCACTAAAAAACAAGCCTAGAATTGGCTCTATGTGATCCTCCTTTGCTGCACCTTGCAACACAACCAAGCTCTAAACAGAAACTACGCTGTAGCTGAAGGAAGTAGCTTGGCCAGAATGAAAAAATGAGGAAATTCAGCCCAATGAACCTCTCCTTCCTTGAGGATGAGGTAGGGATTCCCGATCAGGAACAACTTTGTGCTAAACAACACAACAAACCCCACTAAATAGCTAAAGAATGCAAAGTATAAACAGACCAATATCAAATAATAATCTCAACATGAATAACAATGGCTACCATCCCCTCCATATATGGTGTGTGAGCCTTCTCACATTGGGTCCCATCCATAAATGCCACTAAGCTCATGCAAGTTGTCCTCCACTAAAACTACATTGTCTCATCATAAATGCCAATCCTCCATGACAATGTTGTTGATTTGGTCAAATTTGACCTATTCAACATGTATCCCTTCCAATTCACACACAAAGGTGCTTAAGCCAACTGCTTATTCTTCCTCCTCTCACATTAGGAGTGTTATTATTACTCCTAAGGAGATTTATGGGTATCCCTACCCACTTATTCACCTACCTAGTGATAAAACAAGCTATAATATTCCATTTAGCTGAAGGCTAAATTTTGGAATATTACATAACCCTAGAATGGGAGACATGCAGTTGATGGAATTAGCCTCTTGGTTTTTTAATGAGGAAGAAAGATCACAAGAAGTAAGGAGGGTAATGAGGAGAGAAAAGAGGGAGCCTCTACACATTAGGGAAGAAATATTCAGCCATAGGGGGCCATCAACAACCATCTCAAGATAGAAAAGGATGTTGCACTTACAGACAAGTACCTTAGCATACAAGCACAAGCCATTGGCCACTTTAATTATGTTTCTAGGTTGTTGGGAGATGAATGTATAATGGCCAATCAAAGGAGATGGAATGGCCTCCCATTTAGTCTAAAAAATATGGAATACCACACCCTAGAGAGATTGAGGAGTGCTCTAGAAAGGGCACCACTATAAAAAAGGGCTATGCAAGTAATGAAATATAGTGGCTTGACTTGAATCTCAGTCCCCCTTTGTTGTTAGGACTGGGTTATGGGAAAGACCTAGAGGAGGAAAAAAAAAATGGAAAGAGGTAGAAAATAATGCTGGGTTCTACCCTCCTGAAGGAACTTCTTCTCATCTTCCTTGGGAAATTAGAGGGGCCACTAAAGCATTGAAAGATATGGAGAAGGAGGACTAAGTTTCTCAAAGGATGAGCAACCATTTGATAGGGGGGTGATGGTGAGCTCCATCATTAGGTATAATTGGAGGGATTAATTGTCACATTTTTAGCCTTATTAGTCTCTCTTTCTCACATTTAATTATATTATGTTCATATGTTGCTAGTGTATATGGTGATTAAGGCTTGCCATACTTCAAATTCCTAATATGGTTTAAATGTAGGATAATCATGAAGATATTCCACTTTTGTTGAAGATTTTTTAATTGAAGCTAAAAATAGATAGCAAGGGGAGATTCTATGAGGGTTTTCCACCTCCTTAACTGCCAAAGGAAGCCAAGGGATCCTCGAGATTCCCTACAACAACTCAAAATCAAAGGCAACTAAGCAAGTGGGAGATGAAGTGCACCAAAGCTCCAATTCTCTTGCAGTCAAAGGGGACATATCAACTAATTTTTAGGGAGATTTTGGTAGCTACCATTTAGGTTAAATAAGGTAGAGCAAGAGCTCATTATGGTTCAAAATTTGAAGGAAGCTAGTAGACTCTAAGCTCTTGTAATAGGTTTTTGAGACGTTTATGATTATGTAATGAAACTATTTTCTGAAATAAGATGAATATTCATATTGTCCTTCACTTATTTAGTTTTAGAGGACTAGGATAGTGGGTTAGGGCCCAATCCATTGGCCTTAATCTCTCTCTTGTGTATTCATATTTATCTTTCTGCCATTGTAGCTAGTTTGCTTTATGAGTTTTAGCTAGTTTGTTTACATTTCAATTTATTTTTTTTTATTTTTCTTCATTTTATCATTTTTGTAGTTAGGCTTGCATAGATCTTGGTAAAGTAGCATATAAAATCAGAAAGTTGTGCGTCAAAGCGTCCCTCTCTCATCTCTTCCATTGGATCTTGAGGAGGAAAAATCTACACTACAGGCCAAAATTTTCTCTTTAGTTTATGATTTCTTGGAAAGAATAGATAGGTTGTTGTAGTGTCACGAACATGTTGGAATATTGAGTTAGATTTATGTTTGAATGCTTAAGTATTTTTTCTTATCAAATTCAATTAATGTTTTCCATCTTCTTCAACATTGATTTGCTAATGTTTGTTGCATGAACATGTAGTTTTCTTGTAGGTTCAAGTAGCAAAACAGAGGAGGAATTCACCATCACCCCTAGCTTCATTTCTCACCTTTCATTAGCCTTCTTTCAACCAAATAGCCTTCAGCCCTGTTTTTGAGTTTTTCTCCTTCACATCGTGAGCAACCCTAGAACTGAAAGACGAGATTTGCAAGAGGTTTTGAGCTTGGCCAAGGGGTTGGCCACCTTCCATCCATCCAAGTAAACCTTCATTCCACCTCCCCTGCACTTTTATCAGTCATTTTTGGCCTCATATTTCCCTAGACTTGTTTCCTGTAGCAATTCAGGACTTTCCTGTAGCACTACAGGAAATTTGTAGCAGACTTTGTAATAGCACCATTTAGCCTCACCTTTAACCCAAAAACCATCATCAACCTCATTTTGACCTGCCATAAAGATCAAGACACCTTCAACTTTGCATCCATGAGTTCAATACCTTCCTAAGCCACCTTAGCACCTTCTCCTCCTTGCTACAAAATAATGCATTCACAAGCATAATTAGGTTATGAATAGATGCATGATTAAAATAATGATAGTTAAAGCATGAAGTGGTTAGAGTGTGTTTAGACATTTGGGCCAACAATGTGTGATTAGATTAGTATCCTTTTTGCAATTTCATTTCAGCAGTTTACTTTATGTATGTTGCATACTTTTCTTCTATTTCTTGCCATAACCTTCATTGTAGATTGATTTCTTTGCAGAATAGATAGATGTATTTTATTGCTTTAGAATAGTCCTTTGACTGTTGATAGAGTAATGGTTTTGAGTCTCTTGTCATTCTAGGTATAATTCCGAAGTGTGACAGACTTCACTCAGAAACCCTAGAAATAACACCCTTTCATAGGAATAAGAAGAGGATGACGTGAGTAGAATGCATCTACTGTGTATATAGCACTACCATCTCCAAGTTTGTATGAACCCTAAGTTGATAAGTAAAGTAAATTAACCTCTGGTATTTTCAGCACTCTTGGTGCAATACCAAGGCTCACCACTCTTCAAATACAAACTTGAAATTTAGTTCAAGAATTTTGTTGTAACATACTCGATCCCTTATTTCGCATTTGAGGAATGGGGTAAATTTTTTTTGTTCAATATTCTTGTTTCGATGTTTTCTGCACACTCCTTATAGTCGAATTGGTCGACCTAGAATGGGAGGATTACAAAGGGAAACTATCGCAAAACCATTATGGGCCCTTTTATCTCCATTCAATATCGTGACCTTGTGTCCTCAGAACTATTTGAAATGCAATTAAAATTGCCTTACGAGATTCTGACCTCCCAGGCTATCTCAACACTCGTCCCCACTACCCTAGATCCCCAAATATTGTCAAATTTTAGTTAGAAATAGTTATGGGCTTCCGGTCTTCTGAGGTGGCCCACGTATCCCTTATGAGGAAATATTTCAATGCACTCGCTACCTCATTGGTTCCAAAACCTTGAATTTTTTGTTAAAATACCTCCAAGCTAACGGTACCAGGTAGCAGAGAAATCCTCTATCAACCTGAGCGCTGTCAACTAACGTTCTAGGCAACCCAACACTCAATTGAAATAACTTACATGATTCGGGCTCTTTGTGTTTTTCGGGCCTCTGGGCTAAACCACCTCCAGGAAGCTCTTTCCGGGCTGACTAATATGGGTAATGAAAAGGAGTTTAGGTCACTGTCTCTTGAAAGTCCCTAACCACAATAATTCTAGGCTAACTGTTTGTTGCAGACCCACGATGTCGTCGATTAACAAATCTAGGGAACACATTTTTTTATTTTATTTTATTATTTTATTTTATTTATTATTATTATTATTTTTTTCCCGTTGTCGTCTCTTGACAATACATGGTCCCCCAACCCATGATGCTTTATAATTAAAATACTTACGATATTCTGAGCTTTCAGGTTCCCAACCTCTGCTCGAATCTCCGTCACGAGATTCTGTCAATAAATGGATCCTACCACAACACTTGAGAAACTTTCTGGTGCTCAATTATAAGGAAATTATAAAATAATAGTGGAAATAATAAAAAATATTTGATTACATCATCAAATTTAGAGGGAAAAAGGAAAAAACTATTTTTTCAACTCATATTTTCGACTTATATCCCAAATTTTTTACTCCAATTTTGAGCGGGAGTACTCGTTGGATGAAAAATTTAATTCCCCTTCCAAGGAGTAGCCATGTTGCATACTTTTGTTGGATCCTTCTACATGAAAACTGGGAAATATATGAAAAATAGGATTGCAATCACGTGTTTTCATGTATGTTTCATTTTTCATGTAGTACGATCCATAAAAAGTATGTGACATGGGTAATCCTTGGATGAGGAATTAAATTTTGTATCCAACGAGTATTCCCACTTGAAATTTGAGTAAAAAATTTGGGATATAAGTTGAAAATATGAGTTGAAAAAGTAGTTTTATTATTTATTATTTTTTAATATTTTTACCCTTTTACTTAAAAATTGTTGAATCATCCCCCATCGTTGAAATCATCATCTTAAATCATATTGGTTCTTATAAAGTTTATTTTTGTTGTAAATTTTTCTTAGGAGGCCCATTTTAGACCTCAAAATTCCCCTAATGCATCTGGCACCCTCGAGCCAGATTCTAAAATCTGAGGGGTTTTCTTTCTCAAGGGATAAAAATAATAGTTTTCAAATGAAACGAGACTCTAGAGGAACTCCTTTAATCCCACCAGTGAACCACCACTTCACTAGAACACAAGGAGTCCAAAGGTGCTCTACCTCACCCCCAGGTGCACACATAGTGATTCACCCCCCTCTAGGGAGTCCAGAATCCATTGTAACTATAACACAAGAACCATAAGTATTTAGTGTGGTCATCATTTGGTGCTGCTCCAGGATGGTCTCTTCCCAAGTTGTTACAAGGCTTCAGAGATTCCATCCCAACCCACAGTGTTAGAGTCAGTTTATCAGTGATCAAAGATAACTCTTTTGAGAGTTTTCCATTATGTCATTAGTCAAAATGTTTTTATTTTTCAGTTAGTTTTCAGCAATAATTTTGGTCGCTGGAGAAGTCCTATCTTGATATGCTTCTCCTTCACATCATTTCATCACCATTTAGAGGTTTAGAGTCAAGTCACTCCATCTCAAATAGGTCAAGTCTAGGATCAAAACTTCCCATGGAAAATATTCAGTTTTTCACTAAAAATAAGACAGTGAAACCACCATTTCATTCATAAAAGTCTAGTTGAAGGAGCAAGTTGGTTTGTACAGTTCAAAATAAACTCTACATGTCATAAGAATCTCGTATTCTGTTGCTATATTCCAGAAGAAATGAAGAGATTTACTGAGAAAATTATTTCAAAATTGCATATTTATGAATGTTTTATTCTTCAAAAATTCGAAAAATCACTCTCAAGACCATAGGATTTAATCCTATGTGTTATCCTCCACTACCCATGTGACACATTAGATAATACTACCCTTCACTTATCCAAATCACATCGCATTCATTATACCCTTACCCCACCATTCATTGAACTTCGCCATACATTAACCATCTCCCATCTTACCATTCATCCATAGCATCACAATCTAATCCAATGATCCACATGCGACTTCGACCCTCACTCACTATCCAAAATTTCATGTCGGGGGTGGGGTTCTGAAAATGGTGTTTTCAAAACCTGACCCCACTGCTACGTGTCAACTGCATATGACTTCGCACCCCCATCCTCATGAAACCATTTACTGCCAATGTACCCCTCCGAAATCCTTATTATTCGCTGGATGAAACCACTGCTCTACCCTCCATTCATGTTATGCCAACATGGACTATGGAATGTCCAATCAAATAAATTCCCGCCCTCCTATAACCATTAGCGAATTAAATTTAATTTCTAACCATTAGGCTAACGTACCCGCGCCACTTTCAATGGGAAATAAACAAAATGTTTATAAATTCATACTAAAAAACATGTTTAAACCTTCATTATGCTATTCTCTCTACTATGCACAATATTACAAATTCATAGTTATCACCAGAACTCCAGAAATCAACCTTACCACAGTTTAAAACATCCTTTTGTAGCTGCTGATATTCTTCTAATCTGCAAAGCCTTCTCTCAGTATTGGCCTCTATTCTCCATCAGAAATTATGATTTACGCCATTTCAAAGAGAGCCAATCATGCCTCCAAAGAACAAAGGACCAGAAGAACCAGTAAGTCTGCTACTTCACCCTCTAATTGAATTCCATCGTATACCATTAGCAGACAAATAACATAAAATCCATAAAACCCTCTATGAACTTGAATTATTTGAAATGTATTGTTGGTTAGAGGATAAATTTCTAGATAAGTATGATGATATAGGGTTGTGGGATTCAAATTTTCCACATTATATATTTCCTCACGCCCATATTTCCCTAGAATTTGTTAGAAAATTCCAAGCCTGGTATGTTCCCAACCAAAGAGCTATTATCGCTCCTACATGAGAGATTTTAGTAACTATCACTGCCCAAAACATTGAACAAATGATGAAAGCCCCCATCATAGAGAATGCCACTCCATTTTCTCAAGAAGAACTGATTGAAATATATCATAAATTATATTTTGCAGAAAGAGCTCAAACTCTTGAGCTATTTATGACTAAAAATGATCCATTACCCAAGAAGAACCCTCCATTTCCATCATCCATTTCCCCTGAAATATCCAAACAAATCATCAAAATTATTTCCTGCCTTATTGGTATTATTCAGACAAATCGGTAGATGAATCCATCATAGGATTCATGTCCATTTTCTCCACAAATTCCAAACCCTCCATCATATTCAATTTCAGTAAATTCATTGCAAATTTCATCCATGAGCAGTTTGTTAAATTCCCAATTGAAGAGGTTTTTAAATATGCCTCTGTGTTAGTTCATTTCTTCTTATATTATCAAGGAGACAAATTAAAATTTTCATTACATAAATTGGATGAGGAAGGAAATCAACAATTAATTATTTTCTAGACTTCATTAGTGATGAAGGAACAAAAGGAATATTCATATAAGTAGTTTGTAGAATTGTTTCTTCATCCAACACTCAGTTTACTTAACAACACTACAGAGCCCATGATCAGTGAAGAGATTAGAAAGGTGTTGCAACTATCTGATCAAACCAGAATAGGAGATTGGTATCTCTATCAAAATTACATAGAATTGAGAGTTTATGGTTGTGAGCTTCCCCCTTACAAATTGCCAAAATTCCTCCCAATGAGGATTTTTGCATTAGAATACATCAAACAAATGCTTAATTCTGATGAAGTGAATTTTGTGTCTGTTAAAAAGAAATCAAAATTCAAAATGAAAACACAGATAGGACCTCTTATCTGTAATAGTAGGACAACATGGGAGGAAGAAGACAAATTTTTGAAAGAGATGCAATTTAGCTTTAGTTTCACATGGTCTTATGATCTAGTTGGTGTCATTTCTAAACTAAGGGTAGAGAGAAAATCTACACCTTATTTTCATACACACATACCAGAAATTGAAAAATATATGAATCAGCTTGAATGGACTGAAGGTACTTTACAAGAGGTTGAAGAACAAACAATGTATACATCATTATTACAGACTCGAGTTGCACAGGGGAGAGTAGGGAAAAGGATTAGAGAATATTAATCATCTCCAATGACTGACTCATCCAACAAAGAATTTAAAATTCATTACAAAAAGAAGACAAAGCTCAATCCAAAAGTCAACCCTAGCAAGGATTCAGAGAAAAAAATAATTATTATTACCAAAGAGACACCTCCTTCCACAAGGGAGGAAGCTGAAAAATTGTTGAAAGAGATGCAGTTTAGCCTCAGTTTCACATGGTTTTATGATCTAGTTGGTGTCATTTCTAAACTAAGGGTAGAGAACAAATCTACACCTTATATTCATACACACAGACCAGAAATTGAATAATATATTAATAATCTTGAATGGACTGAGGGTACTTTACAGGAGGTTAAAGAAAAAAGAAATGACTACATTAGCATTACATACTTTTGTTGCACATGAGAGAGCAGGGAAACAGATTAGAGAAGATTAGTAATCTCCAATTACTGACTCATCCAACAAAGAATTTAAAATTCATTACAAAAATAAGACAAAGCTCAATCCAAAATTCAATCCTTGCAAGGATTGAGAGCAAAAGGTAATTATTATTACTGAAGAGACACCTCCTTCCACACAGGAAAGTGATCAAAGTACTTCTACTCCTACTACTTCAGCAGTTTCTAAAGATCATCAACAATCCATTCAAACTAGTACAGTTGTTACAAGTGAAAAAAGATAAGAATGTCTTTGACATCTTCAAGGAGATAAAGTTGAAGACTGAAATGTTGAAGACCAACACATACAATCAGTTTTGGAAGCAAACTCCTAGCTCTTAGAGCAAGTCGCTCTCAACTTTTGATTCAGATAAGGGAAAAATGCAGTTTGATTTTCTTCAAGCACAAATTCCACAGCCAAAGTCAGAAGCAGATTATAAAAAGACTGCATTTGAGTTTGATACTAAGGAAATACATCCAATAGATAAAATGGAGCTACATAAACAAACTGGTGAAATGATTTCATCCACTCTCACTAACACTTATATGAGTTTGTAAAAATTGCAGGTTTCTTTGGCTAATGTCCAATCATAGCTGAAAATGGAGAAGGTTTCTTCATTTGCTAAAGACATAAGAATCAAAACTCTAGAAGACCTGGAAATCAAAATTGGATATGATCCATCCAATGTTAATGCAACATAAGAGATTAACAAAAAGAAAAATGCTGACATAACAACATTAAGAAAGCAATTGAAGATTCTAGCTACAGAAGATCCTCTGGCAAAGGAAATTGAAGAGACTGAATCCTAGAAAATAGAAAAGATGAAGCTGATTATGGAATAGAATGCTCAAATAAAACAAATGGAATCAGAGCTAGAGAAAATGATAAAGAAAAAGGAACACACAACAAAAACATCCAAAGTTCCTTTAGAAGCAGTGCCTCTTGCATTTATTCTTAAAATCACACTTTCTACAGAAAGTACTGCAGATGGTGCTGATCAAATCACTAAAGCAGTGAAAAATATTTCAATTCAGGAAGAAGAGATAAATAAATTACAATACCAAGTGCAATTGCTACAATATCAAAATTATAAAGATGAAAGTTCACATGGAGCTGAAGCATAGAGAGCTAAAAATCGAATTGAGAGGTTGCAAAAAGAGAAAAAGAAATCAACCATTGGGAACACTTTGGGACAAGTAAAAGAAATAATATGAGAAGACATCATGGAATCTCTTAATGAAATTTGGCCAAGTATACAAATTATATTTGAACAAAAGGATGTGATACAAAAAGCAAATGAGGCCATTGCAACAATTAAAGCACAACTTGGAGAGAAGCCTGCTATAGAAAACAACATTACCAAGTTTCTGAATTCAAAGAATAGGTATGAGCTGGATGATTTGGGCATAGATGACAGAATAGAAACAATCCTGTAGGTAAAGAAGGTTCTCACAAGGAAGAATTTAATTCTTCAGCTTGAGGAGAAGTGTCACAGTCTAGAAATCACAATGCATAGATTTTTTAGAGGAATAGAGCCTCCGACACAGAAAGGATTACCTTCTTTGTTTGTTATTAATGATAAATTGATGATCAAAGAGGATTATTGGAGAATACTTAAGGAAATTTCCAGAGATACTGCCGAGTTTTCAAACATCGAAAGCACAATGACAAGAAGTGCATTGTTGGGAACATTAAGCAATGATATCTTTATTCAGTATGAAATAAAACATGTTTTTGTGGTGAGGCTCACTTTTTCCAAATACACTGAAATGGATGAAGTTTATCGTAAGGTAATAAAATTGGCCATCCTTGATGAACAATGCTAGGAAAAACTGTGTAAATTTCTGGAGTAATTAGTTATAGAGAAAAGTCAACCTTTGCTAGATCGTCAGTTTTAAATCCCTATATTAATAGTATAGTCCCTTATTATGCTAGTGTATCCCCCCTTATTGTTATTGTTGTACCCCTGTAACCCCCATATTGTTATTATTGTGCCCTTACATTATTATTGTTAGGTCAACTAGGGTTACATTGTGGCCCCATGGACTCCTATATATTGAAAAGAGGTTTTGTCATTTGTATGATCCAAGAATTTTTCATTCATGTAATGTATTGGAGGTTGCCCCCTCGAAGTGGCTTATTTATAAGGCGTTGATATCTCTTTTCTTCTATTTTTGGGGCTGGTTTCACAAAATTTGGTATCAGAGCTTTGGATTCTAGGGTTTCGCTGCTCCAAACAGGTCATCGTGGAATTTTCGCTATAAATTTTGTTCTGCGAAGGTTCAGAAGCTGAAAGTTTTAGAGTGCGAAGCCAAAATTCCGAGGAACATCATCGTAAAATTTTAGAGCTTGGTTCGCAATATGTTCGAAGATATGATCTGTGGAAGTTAGGGCCTTTTGCAAGCTCCTGAATTTAACCTAAACAGGTCATCACAGAATTTTCGCTATAACTTTGTTTCTACGAAGATTCAAAAGAGGAAATTTTTAGAGAGCGAAGCCGAAATCCTAAGGAACGTATTCACAAACTCCCAGAGCTTGGTTCACAATATTTTCAGAGATATGATCTGTGGAAGTTAGGTATTTTTCAGGCTCCCAAATTTCATCTCAAAGAGGTGATCATGGGAAAATATTCATAACTCTCTCTTTGAGCATCAGATTGGAATTATGTAAAAAGTGGCTTGAATTATAGAGAATTCAGTTTCCTGCCTATAAATTTTAGAGCCGAAGGAGGAAACAGTGACATGTGGCAAGTCGTACAAGTTCGCCCTACTGAACCAGTCCATAATTAGGTCATCATAGGAGATTGGGCACAACTTTGCCTTCAAGAATCCAAATTAGGTCAGACCTGTGGAATTAAAAATAGAATTCAAAGGGATACCTCAGTGCCAAATTTCAAATATTAAAGATCTTAAATCACATAGATAATTCAGTTTCAATATCGAGCTCCTCAAAAGCAAGAAAAGGTGTGTATTTGGTTTTTAAAATTGCATATTGTTTGTTTGAAAAAGTAGTTTGAAGTGATTCCAAGGGCATATTTTAGAATTTTTATTAGTATTGGGTTCTATAGTACCTCCAAAAAATAATTCCATACCCATTAAGCCCTTAAAAAGCTATACTATGACGCATGAAGAGGAAGAATTGCAGTATGAGATATAAAAATTACGGTACCAAGTGCAACAAATTTCGATCTTACGAAGAGAAACTGAAGATGACATAGATGGTTTAAAAGTAGAAATGGAGGCTAAGTTGGATGGTTTGAAGGATCAAATAATAACTAATATGGATGATAAATTAGTGGAAGATCACATTGAGCATCAACAACAAGTTCTCCAACTCTTAAAGGATAACCTAACTTTAGTGCATAATCTAATGAAACAATAGGAAGATCAACATCACATTGAAAGAAGTTCTGAAGCAATCACAGAAACAAGAACTCAGCAAGTACAATCAATTTCAGAGTATCTCAGCAAATGGAATAACTTTCTTGTAGAAGATTCCAAATGGAAGGATGAGAATTTTATACAGAAGTATCAAGAAATAATCAAGCGTTGAGGACAACACTTGTTTGAAGGAGAGGGGCATGTTAAATCCCTATATTAATAGTATAGTCCCTTATTATGTTAGTGTATCCCCCTTTATTTTTATTGTTGTACCCTTGTAACCCCCATATTGTTATTATTGTGCCCTTACATTATTATTGTTAGGTCGGCTAGGGTTACATTGTGGCCCCACTAGGATTACATTTTGGCCCCATGGACTCCTATATATAGAAAGGAGGTTTTGTCATTTGTATGATCCAAGAATTGTTCATTCATGTAATGTATTGGAGGTTGCCCCCTCGAAGTGGCTTATTTCTAAGGCGTTGATATCTCTTTTCTTCTATTTTTGGAGTTGGTTTCACAACAGTGAGTCAGGTGACAACCAACACAACCCACAATTATCTCCTTCAACAACCGTTTTCAGTTAGAGCAGTGTTAGCACAACAAATTGAATTTATTTCCATGTTACAGTTAGAGTCCAGTTTGGAAAGTAAATCACTATATGTTATGATAGCCTTTAATGTAGTCTATTTTAATTTAATTTTTATATAAATACTTCACAGTACGAATTATTGTTGTTGGATAATTGAGTTTTTGAGACTCTGTGTATTACTGTGGAGCTATTGTATATTTTAATGAAATAAAAGAAGTTGCAACAAATATTGTGAGATTCATGTGGTATTTCTTTTGAGCATTGTGCTTTTCTCTCTTTTATTTCATTTCCACTTCAGTTTCTGTGTAAAAATATTATCAGTTTATAAACATAGATCTATTATATGTTCCGTTTATTAAGATTTCTATAAATGTGCCTTTTCTTCTGAAGAATGAATTCATGTTATATGCTCATTCATACCCTTGTCTTTTTCTACCACTATACACAAATGACAACTTAATTGTGCTCAAATAGTTTACCTACCTTGCCTCACTCTGTTATCTACAATTTAGTCTTTGAAATCAGCTTTAGTTTCACTAATCATTAGTTTTATCTAGAAAACAAATTATAAAACAAATTTCAATCAATTTAACTTATATCTAGCCTAAAATTTGGTACTCAACCTTAAATTGAATATTTTAAAAATTGACATAGGGAGAGCCCTCTCTAGTCAGGTAGGGCTAGCTACCTAGCTAAAAGTTGGTTTGTGGTTACCTTTCTTCACTCCTATTTTCAGCTTAGGAAGTTGGGGAGAGTGATAACACACAAACTCTAGGGATAGGAAACCAATCCCCTTCTCTTCTCTTCTCTTCTCCTCAATGATGCCTACTGGAAGCTCTCGCTTCATGCTCGATTCAATATTTTCTCTGTCTTCCTCTAGCCTACATATGTTCTAATGGTTGTCTCCCTTTCTAGCTCTATATTCTTTTTCTATCTTTTTTCAAATGAATCCCTATTGTTGTCTTCCTTCCTTTTTTTATCGCGATTATCCCCTGCATGATTTCTCTAATCTGGTTTTTCCCTGGCCTCCCCTGGATGATGCCTTATCTCCCTTTTTCATGCTTGCTTCCTTGGCCTGCATTTACTATGACATCCTTGTTTCTTGGCAGTTTGCAACCCCTTCATAATCCTTTGTCCTCTTTTCTTGTGGTTTCTTCTATAGCAACATGGGAATGAATACTTTCTCTTACAACCCATTTAATTTCAAGATATAATTTATTAATTCATGCATCAACCAATATTTAATGGTTGTCCTGCAATTGAGGTTTCTTTCTTTGCTAAAGAAACCACAACATCCCAAGTGAGAAATGTTCCTCCCCTGCTTTGGAATCTGTGCCACTTTGACTAAGTCCCATTTTTCTTAATTTAAAATATTGGACAATATTTACAATATATTTACAATGCATCTTATACAAGGACCTTGGGTGGGGCTGTCAAAATCCCCTCCTCTTTGAGGGAAGGTTTCCCTTGGTGTTGGATTAACCATATGGAACACCAGAATTAAAATAAAACACATACTGTTTCATGGAGCTTTATACAAAAAAATATATACAATATTTTCAATTATACACACTTGTTTTAACCATCAAACAAGATGGGATAATTAACTTTCATGGCATCAACCATTTCCCATGTGGCCTCCTTTGGCCCAAAGTTCTTCCATTGCACCTTGAATTGCTCTATGGCTCGATTCTAGAGAATGAGTCTCCTCCATTATAGAAGGCACATTGGCTCTGGTTAGAACTCTCGCTTTGGTTCCACATGTAGGAAAGACTAATCAATCACATGATTAGAATATTTTACATACCTTTTAAGTAAATAAACATGTAAAACATCACGAAATCTAGTTGATGGAGGTAAATACAACCTATATGCTAATAGTCCAATCCGTTCAAGGATTTCAAATGACCCACAATATTGTGGTGCCAACTTGGCACATGTCCCCATCCTTAGAAAATTTTTCTTGGGTTTAATTCTCAGGTAAACATGTTCCCTAACTTGGAACTATTTGTGTGCCCTATACTTATCTGCATAGTTTTTTTTTCTATCTTGTACCACTTTCAAATTTTTCTTTATGATCTGAACTTGCTATTCCATAACCTTAAGCATATTAGGTCCTACATGGAACCTGTTAAATGGATCAATCCAGATAATAATAGTGTTGCAAATCATACCATACAATGCCACAAAGGGGTTCATCTTTATGGACTCCTGGTGTCCATTGTTGTAGGAAAATTCATAAGTGGAATATATTCTTCCCATTTATTAGGCTGATGCATCACATACATCCTTAACATGTCCTCAAGGATCTGATTAATGCTCTATATTTTCTCATATGCTTGTGGATTATAGGATGTGTTGAATGCTAATTCTATTCCCAATCCTACAAACATTTCCTTCCAAAACTTGGAAGTGAACCTAACATCTCTGTCTAAAACAATCTTCTTAGGGATTCCATGTAGCCTCATAATCTCCTTTATGAAGATTTGTGCTATGTCACTAGTGGAATTGGTGGATATGAGTGCCACAAAATGATATACCTTGCTAAGCTTATCCACCACTACCATTGTTACACCAATTTTTGGTAATCTAACCTGTTACTATTAGATGGACCAAATTACACCATGTAAGACCAATTTTACCCTAGTAAAATTTCTTTCACTATGAAAAATAACTTAGTAATCCATACATTATTAAGTTGTTTATGGTCTAAACAAGAAACCCCATGAGGAAATATTGAATAAATCCATGTTTGTTTGGTTTTCCTCAAGTGATAATTAATTAAATCACAATTTAATTAATATTCTTGGTCATATTTAACCCAAAACAGGAAAATTAATTAGATAAATCACTATTTATCTTATTATTTTCTAGGAATAATTATTTAAAACATTATTTAAATAATATTACTTGTTAAATTTGACTAAATCATTTATAAATAATTGAACAAATCACTATTTATTTAATTATTACTCAACCATATTCTTTAAATAAATCATTTATTTATTTATTATTTACAAATAAAGGGATTTGACCAAATTCAAATTCTTTTTCCCTCCAACAAAAGTAATAAAATATCCCATAAAAGTTGGATCTATATTTGGTTAATAATATTTTAATTATGCACCAATATCTAGAGTAACTCAATATTTTGTTATAAATACAATGGTTTTTCCATTCATTCACTACCTTTTGTTGCCTAAAGATCGCTTTGGATCTATACTTTTGGTCTGACTTTTATCCTCTAGCATTGTCATATTTTTCTACCTTTTTGTTTGTGAACTCCCCTTGAGTTCCATTTTTGTGTGGGTTTTCTACACCATCAAGAGAGAGAGATCTTAGATCTAAAGCGCTGAGGACATACAAGAACCCATCCCATTGAGGGGGACTGGTAACATCTTTCTATGTTCCCTTCCCACGTGTCATAAATACAAAATTATTTAAAAATATTCTTGTCTTGTATATTGGATGCATAGAGAAACTCTTACTTTTACTTGTTGTTTAATGTCTTTAACTGCATAGATATGGATTTCTGTAGCATTTATTCTGATCACTAACTGCATATCTAAGGAAATTCACAACTATATTTGATGTTAGGGTTGTTTGTTATGCACAACTAAAGTGAGATTTTTTCGTATGCTTGCGATTATAATTCACACTAACAACCATGATTGCCTCATGCTGCTTAGATGTCTTGGGGAAATACTGTAATGAAATCCATAGAAATTACCACCCACTTCCATTCCAGAATAGTGATAGGTTGCAAAAATCCTGCCAGATGTTTGTATTCGACCTTTACCTATTGTCATTATATGCATTTTTCTATGAAATCTGCCACTTTCTTCTTTATATTTGACCAATGATAGTACTTTTTAATGGCTGTAAGGGTATTTTGATACCTTAGGTGGCCTGAATAAGGCTGACATGGAATTGTTTCATTATTAGTATTTTCATCTCATTACTGTTAGGAACACAAATTATGCCTTTGAATTTGACTAAGCCATCTTTAGTGAGGTGATATCCTTCATGCGCACCACTTTAACACATCATTTATTTTATTTTATGGTATTTTTCATCCTATTGTCCAACGTTTTTCATTATTTCTTCTAGATTTGTTGCATATGAACTTATAGTCGCCAAGTGATTTACATGGATTCTTTTGCTCAAAGCATCAACAACCTTGTTTTCCTTGCCTTTTATGTACATAATTTAAAAGTCAAATTCGCTGAGCATGGAAAACCATATTTCTTGCCTGACATTCAAATTTGGTTGTCCAAAAAAATATTTGGTCCCAATATGGTATGACATCAGCATAAACTTTCTCCCAAGGAGGTAGAGCCTCCACACCTTTAAGGCATGAATGATGGCGAACAATTCTAAATCACGTGTCACATAATTTTCCTCATGATTATTTAGCTTTCTGGAATCATAACACATGACTTTCCCTTCCTGCATTAAGACTCCACTGAGTCACTACCACGAAATCCTTGTCAGGATCTGCGATTCTCAACACTGACACACTGGTGAGTAATCATTTTAAGTGCTTAAAGCCTTCTACACATTGTGCATTCCACTCAAATAATTTCCCTTTTCTCTACAAGGTTTTAATGGGATGGCCTATTTTTGAGAATTTTTGAATAAATATCCTGTAGCATCCTTCCAATCCCATGAATGATCTAAACTCATCCACATTCTTTGGAGTTGGCCACTCCCTTGTGGCTATGATCTTTCTAGGGTCAAATGATACACCTTCCTTAGAGAATATGTGCCCTAAGAAATGTATTTTTGACTGGAAGAAGTCACACTTGCTTATCTTTGTATAGAGCTTATGTTCTCTCAACAATTGCAACACTGCAGCCATATGATTTTCATGTTCTTCTTCCATTTTTGAATAAGCCAATATGTCATCAACAAACACAATGAAAAACTTGTCCAGGTAAGGATGTGATGCTCCGTTCATCAAGCACATGAACGTGGTAGAGGAATTAGTAAGCCAAAGAGGTACCACTAGGAATTCTTAGTTCCCATATATTTTTCTAAAATCAGTTTTACGAATGTCTTCCTTCTTGGCTCTTACTTGATTGTAGCCTGACCTCAAGTCAATTTTGGACAAATTTTTCGCTCCACTTAATTTTTCAAAGAGATCATCAATCCTTGGTAGTGGGTGCCTGTTCTTGATGGTTACCTTATTAAGTTGTCAGTTATCAATGCATAATAAACGGATTTCATATTTATTCTTTACAAATAATATCGGTGGTCCCCAAGGGGACACACTTGGCATAATGCAACCCTTGTCAATCATTTCCTTCAGTTGTAGTTCTAGCTCAACCAACTCTGGGGTGATCATTATATATGGAGCCTTCAATGCTGGTGCTGCTCCAAGTTCCAACTCGATAGAAAAAACCATCTCTGTGTGTGGAGGAAATATAGGAACTTCCACTGGAAATACGTTCACATACTATTGCAAAACAATGTACTTTTGAAACAATTCAACTTCCTTATCTTTTGTTTCTCTGTCAACTTCCTTATTCTTGGAAACTTGTACTGCAAACAATGTGAAATATTTTATGTTGCTACGTTTGGCTTGCATATTTGTGATCAACCTCACTAACATGGGATTTTTCCTGCCTTGCAACACTCTTTTGGTTCCTTTCTTATCCAAGCATTATATTTCTTTGTCATAGAAATATACCTTGGGACAATGCAAGTACAACCATTCCATGCCCAATAATATGCCATACCCACCCAATGGTAACACATTCAAGTGGTTTGTTTTGGGCATGCCAATGAGTTAAAATGCACATGACTTTACCCAATGGTTGATTCTTCTCCTTGTCTCCATTTCCAATTGAACCAACCAAGGTTCTTTATGTAATTCCATTCCTAACCCGCACTTATCAATAAGCTATGGGCTGGCATAGATATAATTAGAACATAGATCAATTAAAATAGAAATGAATTTCTCTTGTATCTTACCTTCCATATCAATGATGGATTCCTAGTGAGCTGTTTGGTGGTTGCACACTACTGCATAAATTCTTGGCATACTCTGAGTTACTTCACCCACCATGCTCAACTCCTGGGTGCTGTAAGAATTTGGTATGAAATCCTGTTGATGTGGACACTCTCTCCTCTTGTGGTTCCCACCACAACTCCAATCTTGAGTGTTTATCGACCTTTAAACTTGGGATGTGCTGAAGCTGGTTGTTGCACGTTTTTCTTAACAATAACATTGGTTATTTGCTGAAACTTCCTTCTCTGAAGTGGGTGTTTCCCCTCTTTCCTTTCTGAGTTTTTCTTGTGCAAATTCCTCTTATGTATAGCGTTGCTTTTGGCCTTCCAATTACTTTTAATATCTAGCCCATGCCTTGCTTGCTCATAACAATATTCTAATTTCTTGATAACACCATTCAAGTTTTAGGGTTCCAAAAATTTGATTTTATCTTTGAATTCCATAGGAAACCCAATGATGAAAATATGAATTTTGGCTTTATCATCCTTGAGATATGGTACATACCTCAACAATTCCAAAAAAATGATGACATACTCATCACTAGTTAACTGAGCCATTGTGAGTTCATAAAGCTCTTTTTATTTATTATCACAGTAACATTTAGATAGGTTTTGATCTCTGAAGAACTTCTCAATCTCCTCCCAAGTCAACTCTTTCTCAATAATGGCTCTAACATTCTTCAAGTCCTCCCACCATATTTCGAAATTTCCTTTTAGGATGTGAGAGGAAACTCTAGCCTTCATATTCTCATAATAGTAATGTATTATGCATAATTTCTTCATCCCTAGTAGGCATGTGTTGGCTTGAGGGGACCTGAACCAGGTTCAAATTTTATGGATAAAAAAACAAAGCCACCAACTATTGGCCCTTTCGGCAGTGATATACGTGCACAGACCAAAGTATCACCCGAAGCAGTATGGGGGTGTTATGGAACCAAGTTTCCACACCCTAAGACATAAATTAATGATGTTGTCCTCAAAAAAACCTAATGTGAACTTAAACATATGCGCGCAACAACATATATAACATACTTACAAAGAATGCATGATCAGTAACATAATAGCATAGAATTGTTGTTCGCCTCAGCACAGATTAACATATCAGAATTCGATCCGGATCGTAACCAATGTAAACACTTAAAAAATATATTAATCATTATAATAATGAACAATTAGATCAAATATCCTTACGGAATCATTAACAAGTAAACAAAGAATTCAATATAAAAAGTAAACAATACAAATGCATAACAAGGTGAACTTCGCCAAAACTATCCTTTCCATTATCTTTCAGATCTGTCAATCAATACATCTACTATTCTTAAAAAACCCTTACAAACCCTTCTACGCACATAGTGAGTGGAGTCCACACACAACCAGGACTAGGTCTCCGTGCACACAACAAGAAAGAGCCTTTTAACCCAACCCAACAATCCTTACAGATGTATAAACTTATCAAAACATAAATAATTCATTACATTCATTAACTACTTAGCTTAGACATACTCTATCTATTTATATACACCTAGCTTGCAGATACTATGGTCTCAAACCATGGTTTGAGGCCCATATTTTATATTTAATCCCATTTACATAAAACTTTGGGACTTTGACCCACCCTAAAGCCCCTTGACTCTATTTGCACAACACACACATACAAAATCATACAAGAATATCTTCGGAACTTGTGCCTCAGGGGACCCCGCTCCAAAAACATTCTTCTGCGTCCTATTATTTCTTGATATACCCATAAAATGTAGGAAAATTTTCCTTCCTAAATTCTTGAGGAGTATGATACCATTATTTTCTTTCTGAGTTATGGTGATGGCAAGAATGGTGATATCTCTGGGTAGTAGAAATAGATGGTTTTCTTGAACAATGCACTTGTGTGTTAGCTCCTCCTCTTTGAGTTCTCAAAGGTTCACCTCATGGAATAATGTCCTCGCTTCCCTGCTTGTGCCTCTTTTTGGACCTTCCACCATCGAATCCATTGGTGTTCTCTTCTGATTCATGAAGGATTTTCCTATCTCTATGACTATCCCTCATTTGAGGTTGCCTTTTCCTCTTCCAATCCAAGAGACTTTGCAGGATGAATGCATTGATCTCAGCTTGAATTTCTTGGGCTCTTACCAGCCTCTCATTATTGGCCTTAAAGCTACTCACCTCATCCCTTAGGCTTCTCAAAGTGTCCATCCATTTTGGGGAGTGATTCCTTCCCCCTTGGCCAACTAATCTCTCTTCTTCATTGGATTTGACTCCATCACTTATGTTAATCATAATCAGCTTCAATATTGATCATAATCCACTTCCCATAAAATATTCACAGGAAATCTGGCTTAAATATATCAAACCCCCTCTTTCGGCCTTGGAAAATCATTTTTGTGTCTATCTTTACCATTTCCCGCTTCCAAAACACATTATAAAAGGCTGGAGATTCATATTTGAAAATATTCAAGGCATAGCTCCTTCGGCCCTAGCCCCTCTGTTCTTTTTTCCCATGTAACCTGGACGCTAGACCAGGTGCTAGTCCGACGGACGCTTATCCAATACATATCAGGCTCATCCTGAGCCGTCGATCTGTGCAGATCAAACGACGTTTGCTCATCTCTGCCATGCTCGTAGCCTACCTATTCACCGTCTGATCAAATCATAAAATCTATGGTTCGCAGCCCGCCGGTCCTGGTGGTCCCCGCGCCCAAAACACTGTTCAAAACTGAGTGGTATGTATCGCACCGCCTTTCGGCGGTAGGCGGTAATTCTCCTTGGGCCAACGATTCCATACAGTGCTCACCACGTGTCCTCGCGTACGGCCCGAATACCTCCCTCCATCGCGCATTATTGTTCAGACAAAGACACACAACGATATTCATCATAGCTGTCCGATCTGAGAGCCTTCATCCGACGGTCATCGTGCTCCTAAGATGCACGGGATTTAATGTAGGAAAATCACATCCCAGGCCCACTGTCCATTGTCCCTGACGCTCTTTCAACCGTCGATCTCCTCTTGAGATCGGACGGCCAAGATTTCATCACCCCCACTTTTGACCCAGTCTTCCTCCACGTCATCATCCCACGTGTTTATCAAATCTTTCCCCTCCGCCATTTATACATTACATTCATATGTTTATTTTATTGTTACACATTACAAACTCTGGCCAACCCTTCCGCCATTATTTCCACTGCATTTTCTTCATCACCACCCTGCATGTTTCCGCCACTTCATCACGTCGCTCTGTTACACAGTCGCTTCCATTGCATTTCCGTCCCCCCTTGCATTTGTTTTCTTCATAGTTTTGTGTGTTTTGCAGGTTGACAGCGGCAGAGAATTATCATAATTTGCAGCATCCATTACAAGAGCTGAGTACATGTCAAAGGACTATTTTCCAGAGCAGAATTATGAAGAAAGTCCTCGGAAGCCAAATCGACAAGACTCCAATTTAAGAGGCAGGGTTCAAATTTGTCAAACCCTGTAGGGACATTCAAGGCATCGATTTCATAGATGAAGATATCAATGGAGCAGATAAAGAATATCAGTGATCAACAGAGAATTAAAGGCAGGTAGCTAAAGATTTTAGGGGCCTTGTCCTAGGCTTTTGAAGCAGAGTACTAAATTGAAGATCCTGCACATCATTCGAAAGATCTATACACAGAAAACAATGTCCTCAAGGCTTTATTTCAACAGAGTTTTATTTCCAGGTGAGGATGGATATTTGTGATATTTTACTGTTTTTCCATGTCCCCGGAGAGATTTTTACCCAGTGCATTTATTTTAGTTAGTAGGTCATAGAGTACGAACAACACAACATAGTCATTCAGCAGCATGGGTGCAAGTGTTTCCGCCATTTTGTTTTAATTATGAAAATTAAATGTTCATCACCTACCTCTTTTACTAGGTTTTGGTTTCTCCTATAAAAACCATGTAGAAACTCATTGTAAGGGTTCCAGATTTTTATCAGAAAATTAAGCAGTGAAAGGATTTTTGCATACATTTTGTAAAATTCTCATATGAAAGCTCAGAGCCCATAGGGTCTCAGTGAGGAGGAGTTATATCTGTCAAAGAGGATTCTGGTCTTTGGTATTTCACAGTCTGTAACTCTCTTTTATGTATTAGTTAATATATCATTTCATCTCATCGATCTTTCTTGTATCATGTTTTGGAATGCGAGTGGCTCATTGATTTCTGGTATGGATTCATCCTAGTTGATGCCCATGCTTGGATCAGTCAAGAACTTTAAATATGGCTCATGCATGATATTCTGTTCCATTACTCATCTAAACCATACTTCTGCTATATTAGTTGCTTTGGGAGGGTGCTTTTATAATTCTATTATCATGTATGGATTCCTAGATTGGTAAGCCCATGCATGGTGGTATTGTATATCTGGGTATCAGCTCAAGGTTAACTAGTATCTTCTTAATACTTCTTTCACTACATACACCTTCTGATAATTTATGTCTGTGAAGTATTTCTGAATCGGCCCGCTTTGCAGTGAACTGCCTCTGAATTGTTTGTTGCTTTTGTATTATATTTTTGCATCTTGCCTCTGCAGTATCTCTTTTCCTGTGTCAGTTTCTGAGAGTTTGGTCCCATTCTATTTCATTTCCCTGTTTACAGGAGATAGCATGAGAGCTGAAGCTGACAACTTCCTACATTATATTATATGCTCCTTGCTATGCTAAGATGTCCTAGGCACTGGTCTATCACAACTCTAGACTGTCTCTAAGAGCTACAACATCTTTCTGGCGCCGTTGCCGGGGAACGAAGTTAAGAAAATCTGAATCCCTGGGCCTTTAAAAAATTCTATTCACTCTCTAAGTAGGTGAGCACAGATAGTTGAGAGTTGTATATCCCTCACCTTGGCGACTCCACATTTGTTATTGATATATCCATTTGCAGTCCTGGCTCCCCGTAAGCCACACCTGAGGTCAGATACGTCTAAGCCAAAGACACCTTCAGTGTGTAACCCTGACCAGATTATACATAGAAGAAATTGGAGGGAAAGGAAATCGGCTCGTTCTGAAATTCCTGAAGTGTCTACAGAAGACTTTCCATCCTCTTCTTCTCAAGAAGCTCAAATACCAGATCTCGACTCCACTGTGGGAGATACTGATTATTATTACTCAGATAGTCCACCCCGAGAGGGTATCAGAAATAAAAATAGTCTTCATTCTACTCCTGAGGTTGAAGAGGTCAAGGAAGTAACCGAAGTATCTGCTATTAACAGACCTTTGTTCCCCTCAACCCCTGAAGCTGCAGTTGAGTATATTCCTATTATTATTCATACTCCACTTCCACCTCCTCCTCCTCCTCTTGCTCGTCAAACTATTGCACTACCTCCACCTCCTCCAATGGCTAATGTTCCGGCCTTTTTGATGAATAAATATGCTCCCATGGCATTACCCCAAGTGTTGAATGATATGCCCCAGGATTATCTGAAAATCCTGCCCAGATTCAATGGAGAAAATGAGATTGATGCTCAAAAACATCTTGAGACTTTCTGCTCTTTTGCAGAGAACTTTAATCTTGAACATTTGGATGTGGTCTTAAGACTGTTTGTGCAGTATCTTGATGGTGAAGCTCGAAAATGGTTTAAAACATTGGCTGGCCGTTCTATTACTACTTGGGATAACATGAAAGAAAATTTTCTCAGGAAATGGGGAGAAAAGAAAGATCATGGAAATTGTCTCATTGAGTTCAATACACTAAAGAAAAGACACAATGAAGAAGTGATAGAATTTATCAAGAGATTTAATAAACTATATCTGAGTCTCCCTGCTGATATGAAACCCCATCAGATTGCTGCTAAAGTAGTTTTTATTGCAGCCTTTGATTCAGAATTTGGTTTCTCTCTTAGAGAAAGAAAGCCTGCTACTCTGGATGATGCTCAAGCCGATGCACTAGAGTTGGAAGCAAACTTTGCCTCCACTGGAAAATCAACAGGAAGAGCTGAGCAAGATACCAGAAGAAGGGGCAAAGAGGAGGCATCTACTTCTAACCAAGACAGAGACTCAGCAAATGAAAAAATGGAAGAAATGAGAAAATTAATTAAGAAAATGGTCAAGCTTGAATTGGAAGCCAAGAATTCAGCCTTCAAGAACTTCCAGAATGCTCCAAACAAAGGTTACAATCCTCAGTACAGAAGACCACCCCTGCAAATATTGCCAAGGGAAGCAAAGGAGCAACAGGATCAAGTACCACACCCATTTTACTTGGAAGGTCCAGTAGATGACTCCAATGAAGATGCTGCCTATGGACTGGAGGATGAAAATCTTGCCTTCTCAAATAGTGACGGAGAGGAATGCCCCTTGCAAGAGAATAACGAAGTTGGGTGCTCATTGAAAAAAGAAGAAAAGATCAGAGACGCTGAAGAAGCAGAATTTGATCATTATTGTAAACAATTTGATGATTTCATGAAAGCAAATTTCAATAGAAGATATGATCTTAGATCTTATACGAAGAGGACTCGTACCCAAGAGCAAGAAGAAGAGCTGCCCCAGAAGGAAGCTCCTGCTCAAGAGGAATCAACAATGCAGAAAGCTACAAACAAAGGTAAGCAACTTCTAAACAAACCTTTGCAGTCTAATGATCAAATTCCTTCTTCTTCAAAAGTGGTTACTCCCCCTAATGAAAAACCAGTGTCAAAATTAGTCAAGCCCCTAGTTGAAAATAAAGAGCCCAAAGAGGCTGTGATAGAAAAATCCCCTCCTGCTTTCAGTTTGCAAAAAGAACTTGAAAAGGTCAAAATACCAGTCCCCTTGACTGAACTGTTGAAACAAACAGCATATCAATCTCAAGTCACCTCTTTCATGCTCCCTCCAGAAGCACCAATCATCCCAGATAGTCTCAACCTTCAAGAAGAGAGACCCATGGTAGTTTTTGGCCCACATGTCAAGGAGATAGATCCCTCTACTCCTCCCTTCTATGTGTCTCTAGTAATCCATGACCTACTACTATCTTATGCCTCTATTAGTCATGGAACAACTAGGTTTACAAATCACACGTCCATACAAAGACCTCTACTCATTTGACTCCAAAAGAGTTAAATGCTTGGGGATGATCAAGGATTTGGTGGTCAATTTGGCCCAAATCCCAGCAAAAAGTGTGGTAATGGACATCATGGTGGCTGACATCCCAACTCGTTTTGGTATGTTGCTGTCAAGGTCCTGGGGGATGCAAATTGGTGGGTCAATCAAGTTGGATTTAACATATGCCACTATCCCAGTTTTCAGTGGCCAAGAGAGGAGATTGTACAGGGAGACTAGATTTGTCAAGATGGTGACTAAGGCTAACAATTCTGTAAATTCACCAGTCTACAGTAAGGAAGGAGATTTTTCATGCTTGATGCTGGAAGAAGATCAAGGTTATGCTCATGAACCATCCTTCTGTTAGATCAAGACTGAGCAGCCCTCAGAGAGCCATGAAGCAGGAATATGGACACTACATTTTGATGGAGCAAATTCAAAAGAAGGAAATGGAGCCGGAGTGCTATTTATATCTCCTGCAGGAAAATGGATCCCACTGTATTTCAAATTAAAATATGAAGCCACCAATAATGTGGCTGAATATGAAGCTCTTCTGTTGGGATTGCAGACAGCCAGGAGCATGGGTATACAAAGTTTAAAGGTTCTAGGAGACTCCGAACTAGTAGTCAGACAAGTCAGGAATCAGTGCCAGACCAAGAATCCTAGGCTAAGAGCTTATAGGAATGAAGTGTGGGACATGGTAGAAAACTTCTTTTTGGCATTCAATATACAGTTCATGCCCCGAGAACAGAATAGGATGGCTGATTCCCTTGCTATAGCTAGAAGTACATTCCGACCACCTCAGAACCCTCTTTTAAGATATGAAATAGAGGTGCGTTATCGACCTTCAATCCCAGACAACATCAAACACTGGCAGGTATTTTAGGATGAAGAAAAAATGAAGAGATTCCTATAAAGAGTGGGAGAATTCTCCAATATGGAGATTGATGATGAAGAAGAGGTAGAACCTGAAGATATTTCAAAAATAGATTGGGAAGAAAAAGTAGCAGGTAACGAAGTGTTACAGTTAAAGGGAAACATAATACCTAGAGGACTGGTGCCTCTAGAAAGATTATTTGACAAGAATGATGTCTCATTGCAGCCGAGCAAAGTGTTAGAAGAGAATCAGGTAGAAGACTTGAATTTGGGTACTGAGACTGACCCCAAAATTGTAAAACTGTCCAAGAAGATCCCTGGAGAATATAAAGAGCTATATCAGAAATTATTTCAGTCTTACAAAGATGTGTTTGCATGGTCCTATCAGGATTTGAAAACTTTTGATATCAGTATTATGCAGCACAAAATTCCATTGAAGGAAGATGCAAAGCCCCATAAGCAGAAGCTTAGACAAATAAACCCCCTGCGGCTGCCTTCTATTGAGAAAGAAATTAAAAAGCTGCTGAAGGCCAAAATAATTGTGCCATTGAGGTACTCTGAATGGGTGGCAAACCTTGTCCTTGTACGCAAGAAGACTGGAGAAATAAGGCTATGTGTGGATTTCATAAATTTAAACAGAGCATCCTTAAAGGATAATTATCCACTTCCCAAAATGGATTACATCCTGCAGAAAGTGGTTGGATCTTCTAGGATGTCAATGATGGACGGATTCTCTGGTTATAACCAGGTGGCTGTACTTCCAGAGGATCAAAATAAGACTGCTTTCACCACACCATGGGGTACATTTATGTATTCCAGGATGCCTTTTGGGCTGATTAATGCAGGGGCCAATTTTCAGAGGGCAATGGATATTGATTTTGTTGGGGAGCAGGATAAATTCCTTGATGATATCACAGTATTTTCAAAAAATGATGCTGAGCAGATTGAACATCTGCGGAGAACTTTTGAGAAATGCAGAAGGTATGGTCTCTCTCTGAATCCTCAGAAGTCTTTATTTGCATTAGAAGAGGGAAAGCTTTTGGGCCATATAGTGACTAAAGATGGGGTGAAGATAGATCCTAAGCGGGTAGAGGTTATAAACGGTATTGCTTTTCCCAGGAATAAGAAAGAAGTACAAGTATACCTAGGGCACATTAATTTCTTGAGAAGGTTTATCCCTAACTATGCTGAGATAGTTAGGCATATAACAGATATGCTAAAGAAGGATAAGGAGGTAAAGTGGTAACAAGAATCACAAGAGGCATTTACCAGGATAAAGAATGTTTTTCCAGAAGCCCCTGTGCTGGCTGGACCAGATTATGATAAACCTTTCATGATTTTTTCTTTTGCATCACCTCATACAATAGCAGGAGTTTTATTGCAGAAAAATGAAGAAGGGTATGAGCAGCCTATTTCCTTTTTCAGTCAGGTGCTTCATGATGCAGAGTTAAAATACATGATATTGGAGAAGCAAGCATACGCCCTAGTGAAATCCCTCAAAGCATTCCGTGTATATATTTTACAGTCCCACATCACTGAATTTGTACCTGCAGCTGCTGTAAAAGATATCCTTATTCAGGGGGATAGTGAAGGGAAAAGGGGCAAGTGGATTGCTAAAATACAGGAATATGACCTGGACATCCGCCCTACTAAGCTAATCAAAGGACAGGGGCTCGCCAAAATGTTATCTGAATCAAACTATCAAGCCCTGGGCATTAATTTGTCCATCATAGCAGGTGAGGAATATGAGGAGAAAGAAGAAGGACATGGAATTGGAGTAGCTACTCCAGAAACACATCTAAAGTACCTCACCAGTCCGTGGTACAAAGAGATAGTAGAATATCTCCTTACACTCGGCTGCCCTCCAGGTTGTGACAAAACTAAATACAGAGCGCCGAGATTGAAATCACAGAAGTATATAGTCGCCAATGGTCGGCTATACTGGCGAGATCCCTCAGGCATCTTACTCCTGTGTCTCACAGAGAATGAAGTCGAGAGTATTATAGCAGAATTTCATGAAGGGATTTGTGGAGGCCATTATAGCTGGAGGACCACAGCTCATAAAATTCTGAAAGCTGGCTTCTATTGGCCAAAGCTTTTTGGAGATGTTTTTGCCAGGGTAAGAGCATGTAATAAATGTCAGAAATTTGCTGATAGACAGAAATCCCTGATTCCAGTGCATGTGGATGAACCATTCAAGCAATGGGGTATTGATTTTATAGGTGAGATACATCCTCCATTGAGTGGACAACATAAGTGGATTTTAACAACCACTGATTATTTCACTAAATGGGTGGAAGCCATACCTACAAGGAATGCTGCAGATAGTGTGATCATAAATTTCATGGAGGAAAACATCATATCCAGGTTTGGCTGCCCTGCTAGGATAGTGACTGATAATGCACAGGCCTTCAAGTCTGCAAAATTTATGAAGTTCTACCAGCAATACAATATCATACTGAGTCACTCTACGACTTACTATCCACAAGGAAATGGCTTGGTAGAGTCTTCAAATAAAACTCTAGTGAGGGCCTTGAAGAAGACTATCAATGAAAATCAGAAGAACTGGGATTTCCAATTGAAATTTTCTCTATGGGCTAATAGAATCACCAGCAAGAGAGCAACTGGGAAATCTCCCTATGAATTGGTATATGGACGAGCAGTATTTTTTCCTGTACAACTAGCTTTACCAGTGGCCCGCTTCATGCAAGAAAGCTAGGAGGAACCTGATGATATGATTAGGAGAATCAATCAATTAGTGGAATTAGAAGAAACACGGGGCCAGGTGAATCAGAGGTTAATGGATATCAAGAGAAAATGAAACACATTTTTGATCAGCACACAAAAGACAGAAAACTACAGATTGGTGATTTGGTGCTTAGATGGGATATCCGGAGAGCTAAGAAGGGGAAACATGGTAAATTTGACCCCCTCTGGTTTGGTCCTTTCAAAATTTTGGAACAGGGGGGCAATAACACCTTCAGATTGGAGAATTTGCAGGGAGACTTGCTGGATGCCCCTGTAAATGGTCAATTTCTTAAACCCTATTTCCAGTTCTAATCCAGGCAGGGACAACCTGATGTACTATACTGTATTTTAGTTTTTGTTTTATCTTTGTTCGAATAATGTTGGTGTTGTGATGAATTATAACATGGAAAGTGGAGGTTGTTGAAGAGCCGAGCTTGCACAGAAGATGATCAGATGGTTTGCGAGTTCTCGACCCGTTCAGGGATGAACACGCCGTCCCCAGGTGGAGCCAATGTTGATCATAATCAGCTTCAATATTGATCATAATCCGCTTCCCATAAAATATTCATAGGCAATCTGGCTTAAATATATCAAACCCCCTCTTTCGGCCTTGGAAAATCATTTTTGTGTCTATCGTTACCATTTCCTGCCTCCAAAACACATTATCAAAGGCTAGAGATTCATATTTGAAAATATTTGAGGCATAGCTCCTTCGGCCCTAGCCCCTCTGTTCTTTTTTCCCATGTAACCTGGACGCTAGACCAGGCGCTAGTCCGACGGACGCTTATCCAATACATATCGGGCTCATCTTGAGCCGTTGATCTGTGCAGATCGAACAACGTTTTCTCATCTCTGCTGCACCTGTAGCCTACCTATTCACTGTCCGATCAAATCATAAAATATATGGTTCGCAGCCTGCTATTCCTGGTGGTCCCCGCGCCCAAAACACTGTTCAAAACCGAGTGGTATGTATCGCACCGCCTTTCGGCGGTAGGCGGTAATTCTCCTTGGGCCAACGATTCCATACAGCGCTCACCACGTTTCCTCACGTACGGCTTGAATACCACCCTCCATCGCGCATTATTGTTTGGACAAAGACACACAACGATATTCATCACAGCCGTTCGATCTGAGAGCCTTCATCCGACGGTCATCGCGCTCCTAAGATGCACAGGATTTAATGCAGGAAAATCACATCCCGGGCCCACTGTCCATCGTCCCCGACGCTCTTTCAACTGTCGATCTCCTCCTGAGATCGGACGGCCAAGATTTCATCACCCCCGTTGTTGATCCGGTCTTCCTCCACGTCATCATCCCACGTGTTTATCAAATCTTTCCCCTCCGCCATTTATACATTACATTCATATGTTTATTTTATTGTTCCGCATTACAAACTTTGGCCAGCCCTTCCGCCATTATTTCCACTACATTTTCTTCGTCACCACCCTGCATGTTTCCGCCACTTCATCACGTCGCTCTATTACACAGTCGCTTCCATTGCATTTCCGTCCCCCCTTGCATTTGTTTTCTTCACAGTTTTGTGTGTTTTGCAGGTTGACAGCGGTGGAGAATTATCATAATTTGCAGCATCCATTACAAGAGCCGAGCACACGTCAAAGGACTATTTTCTAGAGCAGAATTATGAAGAAATTCCTCGGAAGCCAAATCGACAAGACTCCAATTTAAGAGGTAGGGTTCAAATTTGTCAAACCCTGCAGGGACATTCAAGGCGCCGATTTCACAGATGAAGATATCAATGGAGTAGATAAAGAATATCAGTGATCAGAAGAGAATTAAAGGTAGGTAGCTAAAGATTTTAGGGGCCTTTTCCTAGCCTTTTGAAGTAGAGTACCGAATTGAAGATCCTGCACATCATTCGAAAGATCTATACACAGAAAACAATGTCCTCAAGGCTTTATTTCAACAAAGTTTTCTTTCCAGGTGAGGACGGATATTTGTGAGATTTTACTGTTTTTCCATGTCCCTGGAGAGATTTTTACCCAGTGCCTTTATTTCAGTTAGCAGGTCACAGAGTACAAACAACACAGCATAGTCATTCAATAGCATGGGCGCAAGTGTTTCTGCCATTTTGTTTTAATTATGCAAATTAAATGTTCATCACCTACCTCTTTTACTAGGTTTTGGTTTCTCCTATAAAAACCATGTAGAAACTCATTGTAAGGGTTCCATATTTTTATCAAAAAATTAAGCAGTGAAAGGCTTTTTGCATACATTTTGTAAAATTCTTGTATGAAAGCTCAGAGCCCATAGGGTCTTAGTGAGGAGGAGTTATATCTGTCAAAGAGGATTCTGGTCTTTGGTATTTCACAGTCTGTAACTCTCTTTTATGTATTAGTTAATATATCATTTCATCTCATCCATATTTATTGTATCATGTTTTGGAATGCGAGTGGGTCACTGATTTCTGGTATGGATTCATCCTAGTTGATGCCCATGCTTGGATCAGTCAAGCGCTTTAAATATGGCTCATGCATGATATTTTGTTCCATTACTCATCTAAGCCATACTTCTGCTATATTAGTTTCTTTGGGAGGGTGCTTTTAAAATTCTATTATCATGTATGGATTCTTAGATTGGTAAGCCCATGCATGGTGGTATTGTATATCTGGGTATCAGCTTAAGGTTAACTAGTATCTTCTTAATACTTATTTCACCACATACACCTTCTGATAATTTATGTCTGTGAAGTATTTCTGAATTGGCCCGCTTTGCAGTGAACTGTCTATGAATTGTCTGTTGCTTTTGTATTAGAGTTCTGCATCTTGCCTCTGCAGTATCTCTTTTCCTATGTTAGTTTCTGAGAGTTTGGTCCCATTCTATTTCATTTCCCTGTTTATAGGAGATAGAATGAGAGCTGAAGCTGACAACTTCCTACATTATATTATATGCTCCTTGCTATGCTAAGATGTCCTAGGCATTGGTCTATCACAACTCTAGACTGTCTCTAGGAGCTACAACAAATTACATGTTGTGACTGGTCATAAATGTATTCAACCATTCTGGTCCTCATTACTATAACTTCTCTTTTTTATGTTGCTTGAGATGTGTTGTCAATCACATACATTTTTAGGAATTCCAATAATAAATAAACACAAAATCATGATCATGAACATGCATTCGTGGATTTTCCAAGGAGATCTTTGTTGTGACAAAAAACCATGTTAATGTTCAATCCCATTTACAAACCATATGACACATTCATTCAATTTTGAAATGATTTCCTGATTAATAATAAAAACATATTCACAACCAAAATATTGGTCTCACCGAGCTTCTATCCACCATACAACTCACATTAACACAAGTTTATTAACAAGCAACAAGCAATGGCTCAAACATTATTTAAACACCTAAACAATCACTTAGTAAAAATTATATTATTATTATTATTATTTTTATTTTTTAAATCGTCATTTGCTCATGATGAAGCCCATCTAGTCCAAGTATTGAACCTGGATGCTCTCATACCACTATGTAACATACCTAACCCCTTCTGTCACATTTGAGGAATGGGGTAATTTTTTTTGTTCAACTATCTTGCTTCGAGATTCTCTGCACACTCCTTGCAGTCGAATTGGTTGAGCTAGAGAGGGAGGATTATAAAGGGAAAATATCGTAAAACCATTATGGGCCCTTTTATCTATGTTCAATGTCGCGATCCCGAGTCCCCAAAACTCTTAGAAATGAAATTAAAGTTCCCTTATGGGATTCTCAACTCTTAGACTATCTCACCACTCTTCCCCACTACCCTGAATCCATGGTTCCCAAATTTCAGTGATAAATAGCTACGGGTTTCTGGTCTTTCGAGGTGGCCCATGTAGCCCTTATGAGGAAATCTCACCACACGCTCACTCCCACATGGGCTTCACAACCCCGAAGTTTTTGTTAAAATACCTCTTGGCTAACAATCTTAAGTAGAAGATAAATTCTCCGTCAACCCGCACGTCATGAAATAACGTTCTAGGCAACCTAATGCTTAATTGAAATAACTTACGAGATCCGGGATGTCTGGGCTAAACCACCTCCAAGAAACTCTCTCTGGGATGACATATCTGGGTAACAAAAATATTTTTTTGTCACTATCTCTTGATGGTCCTTGGCCACAATACTTCTAGGCTAACTGTTGATTGTGGCCCCACGACTTCGTCAATTGAAGATCTAGGGAACGGAATTTTTTTTTCTGTCACCTTCTCTTGACAGTAATTTGTCCCCTGGCCCACGACGCTCTATATAATTATAATTTAAATACTTACATTATTATGAGCTTCCAGTTTCCCGATATCTGCTCAAATCTCCGTCATGGGATTCTGTCAATAAACAGCTCCTGCTCCAACACTTGACAAAATTCCTAGTGCTTGATTAAACCAACTTATCGGATTTTGGTCTTTTGGGTTCCTCAGATTTCCAGACCACATCATTACACTCTTGATCAATCACGTGAGGGGGGATTCAGCCATGCCAATAGGAATCTTTCCCGATTAGGGTTTTCATCTTCAAGGGGATAAGGATATCATATCCTTTCTTATAATTTTAGAGCTCCGCTCCTTTGTGCCACAACGATTCCTTCCTCTCAATCCTTGCCATGGCTCAACCAAGGTATCTTGACTCTTCCTTATATGATGTGTCCGAAGGGGATATCCTCGACCTCCCTAATGACGACCTCTGCTACTACATAGGCTTCCTTGTGCCAATATTCTTGATCATGGCTCTATATCAGAGTTCTGGTAGACCTTTATATCCACATCAAGGCTTCATGACTATGCCAATGGATATATAAGGTGTTCCACAGTTCTACCCCTACTGAGCTTAGATGATAAAATCTACAATGGGTTCTTAACCTATGGGTCGTCTCTGCCCTCGAGTAGGGAATTCCACATATGGTAGTGTAGGAAATCCTGCCTCTATTTCCTACCACAGGCTTAGCGCGAGATCTTGAGATGTTCCCACCTCTTTGGCCACACACCAACAACACTCAGATCCATGTCAATCATGTAAGAAACTCTATGATGCCACATAGATCCTTTTGGTGCCTCACCGACAACACAAAGACACCAATGAAATATACCAACCAAATGAGAATGCAAGGCTGAAGTCCATTTAGGTAAAGTTTATGGGCTCGACTAGCCCTGATGGAAAATTCCCTCAACATTAATGTGATTCTTTCCATGTGGCACAAAAAATTGTAACATGGTAATGATGATTGTAAGAAAATATAGACCCTGCAGAGTAGAGGGTCTTCCATGTAATATTTATATTAATAGAGGGTCTCTGAGCCCATGTTTTCAAGCTTTATTCCAAGCCCTTATGGCCTTTTATGACCTGTAACATGTCATGAAGTTACTTTGTATTTATTCATGTGTTTTTATTAACACAATTAAACATTTCATTTGGTTCCCCATTTTTGGAATCTGTGTCCCTTTGACCTAGTTCCCTTTTTCTCGATTTCAAATATTGCATAATACTTACAATATACTTACAATGCAACTTATATAAGGACCTTGGCTGGGGCTATCACATTTGTAATATAAATAAGGGATGAAATAATATAAGCCAACAACAATGATAACAAAATATAATTATTGAAAAAAATTTCAGATTTGTATTAGTTACATTTTTAATTCTTTTTCAGATTTTTACCATAGGGGCTTCACTCAATGAACCTCTAACATATCACGTGCGATCATGGAATATTAAACAATACCCTTAATTTGAGTACATATTGGAAAATACCATTAAAAATCACATTATTTAACCCCCTCCCAATATAAAACCAATACACCTTCCCAATTTAAAAAGCCCCTACTTTCACTATATATTATAGGTATCCATTTTTTCATTAACATTTTTTATACCCCTTTATATTTTTTCATTAAATTTGAGCTCTATTTTTTATACTTTCCAATATAAAAACCATTTAACCCCTATATATCCCCCAATATATAATGTCATTTGTTCCTCATTATATATCCCCCAATATGAGCCCATGTGGTATGGTATTTCTCTCGCAGTGAAGCCCCTGTGATTTGTACTAGCCCCATTTTAATGGCTTCAAGTATTATTTTGCAATATCTTTAAAAAACATATTATATAAATGATTTTGATTAATGCATGCATCAATTCTTCAACCGATGTCTCAAAATTCCATGTGTCATATTTTTATTTTGATTGTGAGGTAAACTTCAAGACAATTTAGTAGAATAAGTAAAAAATAGCATTCAACAATGACCAAAATTTGCAAATCACATCACTTTGATTAACCTTCGCAAATCACATCACTTTGACCAACCTTTAACAATTGGAAATCAAGAATAATCTTCAAGTCTTAACAATCAAAAATTATTTTCAATAACTCAGCCTTAACATCAACATAATATGTGTGAACATAAATCTTGCCAATACTTTTGAATGTGTGAACATGAATCTTTAGCCTTCAACTATCTACTTCAACTAACCAACATAACATTTGACATAAATGCCAAAATTTCCAACACATCTACATCCAAAAGAATGTTCTCCTCTTAAACCATTTTTGCAGCATTTGTAGCTTTTGTCATATTTTTTCATAAAGTTTCTTTTGAAGATACCTTTATTTCTTATGTAGCAATAACTATGTGAAGCCCTACCCCATGTCTTCAATTTCACCTTCGATCACAATAGAAGGTGAGTCATTCATTATCATATTACACTCTATTATTCTTGTTGTATATTTTCTCTTAGATTCAAAATCAAATCAATGTGTCTATGCTATTTTAGATTTATGGTTTTCTTCATCTAGTTAGACACACAATCCTTGAGAATTAGGCAAGAAAATTGTAAATATGTAAATTAAGGAAAATTGAAGAGTTAGCATAGGAAGTGACCTTGGAATATGAATCCCAAATGTCACACATCCTCATGTTATATAATCATGCTTATATAAATTCAAATCAACATTAGGAGTCATTCCTTGGTCTTACATGACCTCTAAGCCACAAGTTCCAAATTTATACACTGCTGTTCAATGTAACTCCTCTCACCCCCAGTTAGTGTAACTCCTCTCTACCTATTCAATGTGACTCCTCTATTTGTCATCATCGTTGCACATGATTTTATGAGACCATGCTCAACATACCTCTCCCCCTCTTCATATCTTTCGAATCATTTACAATATTATTATCTTTTGTAGCCCACACACTTGGATTAGTGACCACACACTTGGATTGGTGACCAAGTTTCGTAACAATTGAAACATACAATGAGACCATTCACTGCAAAATATAGGATATACCTCTAGTTTCTCCAAACACGTCATCATTCCAACTAGGTTTCAACATCATTGCTGGATGGATAAAATAAAGGACACGAGCTCCACAAATTTATCTGAGGGATTGACTTTCAAATGTTTCAGAAATAGAGTTATTTTATCTGTGATGGATTTTTTGTCAGAGACACCTAGGTGTGGTGTGTCTCCACCTGTCTCCCTCTAGTTTTATGTAGACAAAATCCATTCCATTCCATTTTTTGTATTTGACATGGTCACATCGAGCTTCAAGGAACCATCTCCTGCAATTCCAATTGAGAAACCTGTGAAAGTAGTTGAATGAGCTTGGATGAATTGTTTTTCTTAGTCTATCCATTTTTTCCATTTACGACATAAATGGTGTTAGTGTTTTTATTTTGTTTTTTATGGGGATTTAATTGATTCAAGATCTAATTAGTATGTGTAAATTTATTTAGGCCTCAAGAGAGACTGCCATCAATGCATAACAGTCTATATGGAGAAATTTAAAATTCTACTATATATACACATGAATACACACACACACACCCCTCTTATTTGAAGTTTGGTTTTCTTCATGTATGGATTCTCTAATGAAGTCCTCCCATGGTTTTTAATGCTAGTTGTTTTTTGGAAAACACTTGTAACCCTCTAGGTGGCCGATGTGTTGATATATTTGTTGATATAACCACATAAAATCTATGGTTTTGGAATATATTCCTTTTTTATTTGACCTGTCTAGTTTAAAAGAGTATTACATGGATGCACTCTCTCATCTCCATCGTAGGTGTGGTGTTGACTCCAAATAAAATACCATGAATGGTCTAGAAATATTAGGAACATCGTTATCTTTAATGACTTATTGAAAGGCATATGTGAAGAAGAATATGATAATGCACCTCCCAAGCCCACATTATATAAAGAGCTATCCATTTCATAGAATAAGGAAAACAAAAATTATGCCTTGACTTTTTATTCTATAAGTGAATAGGTGAGTCATCATATTTTTCCAATTACAAATTCTTATGAGGCATTGAAACATTTTAAATATTTATATGACTCACACTCATAATTGGAACATTAAAGGAAATTTTAGCCTAAAAGTGGCCTCCTAAGGAAAATTAATAAAATAATAAAATAAGAGTTATGAATTTTGGAGGGAAAAGAAGAAAACTACGTTTTAGAATTGTATTTTTAGCTTATATCCTTATACACTTACTCAAATTTAAAGTGTAGACACTTAATGGATGTGGAATTCAATTCCACATCCAATGAGTACCCATCATGCATACTTTTGAGAAGACCCACATTGAAAAAAATCACAGATACATTAAAAAGACATGTTTAACATGCTTTTTTAATGTATCTGCAATTTTTATCAATCTGAGTCTTCTCAAAAGTACGCATAATGGGTACTCGTTGGATGTGGAATTTAATCCCGTATACAATGAATGTCTACAATTGAAATTTGAGTAAACCTATGAGGAGATAAGCCAACAATACAATAAAAAAGTAGTTATTCTTCTTTTCCCTCCAAAATATTTTCATGTACCTCTTTTTAAATTTAAAGGATTTTGATTGGTTTACATATTATGACATGGAAAATACATGAAAATTTCATGGGCACTTTTAGGCTGAAATTTCCTATAATGTTAGTTTAGTTGGTAATTAAGCTCTTCAACCTAGAGTCAAAGGACAATGATCGCTTGGCCCTAGCCTTAGAGATTAGAGCCATCATGCATGATGGAGAAGCCATTGGAGTTGAAATGGGAATTCCTCTCACAAATTTTTTCAAGGTCCCTTATCCTACATACTCTCACTATCTTGAATCCTTACAAGCTAGTGCCCAACTCAAGGAAATTAATTTTGACACTCTTGTGGATAAGTTTGCAGGACATGAGAAGGGTTTTTTGGAAGAGGAATACAAATTATTTTTCCCCTACATAAGTTGTGTGCCTTGCATAGAAAAATAAGAATTATTCATGAGATTCTCCTAAAGGAAGAGGAAATAGAAGAGGGCGTGGAAGAAAGAATCACAAATAAAGGGGGAGGGTAAATTCCATCAAGGTGAAAGGTTTGATCTCCACTACATTATCTATGGTAGAAATGGAGATGATCCATCCACATGAAAAACCCCTTGGGAAATAATCAAGAAAGAAAAAAAATAAGACAAATGTAAAACACCGGATCCAACTACAGATAAAGCACTTAAATTTTTGCATTACATTGTTTCCCATTACAATATTGGAGTAACTTGCCATATGATCTTATGAAAGACTTCAGTGACAATGTAGAAGTAGTTTAATCTGTAGACATGTCAAGTATCAGTCCATCTAGACTTGGCACCATCATGCTTAGATTGCCTAGACTTCCTGAAATTTCTTCTACATGATTTACTCTACCTTCCAAAACTACACAGAAAATTTTTGTCCCTTATTAACTTTCACTAGAAATGACACTCCATTCATATTTTTGATGGAAAATTTGAGATAAGAAAATAATTAGCCAACCCATTTCCATGATTTGAATAGAGGAATAAAGTCTACTGAAGCTACAAGGAACATATGCTCATAAACAAAGCTTTGCATGTGGTTCTCTATTAAATGAATGTACATATCCATATAGTATTCTATGGAATGAAATATTTGGACATCTTAATTTTCTAAAAATAAATGGTGTTTCTAGTTTTCCAACTATTCAAAAGAAATTGAAGCAATGTGATGCATGTATCCTATGAAAAAATAACAAACAACCATTTCATGATTATGCTTTTAGAGCATGTAAAAATATTAAATTGATTCATTCTAATTTTTTTTTCCCTATTATTGTTTCTTTTGGAATCAGAAGTAAATATATTATGACTTTTATTGATGATTACACCTGTATGTGTTGGATATACTTGTTGAAAAGTAAATCATAAGCTTCTGAAACTTTCAGAAATTTTCATGCATGGATTGAAAATAATGCACAATCACATATTGTCTCTCTTCATACCGATAATATAAAATAATATAGTTCTAATGAATTTGAAAAATATATTCACCAAAATGGGATTCAATATCAAACTAATTTTCCTTAAAATCCTCAACAAAATGGTGTAGCTAAAAGAATGAACATGACTATACTCAATATGGTTTTCTCAATGATTTTCTTAAAAAATGTAAATTAGATGTTTTGGGATGATGAAGTTGTATGTGTAGTATATATACAAAATATATGTCCATATCATGTTCTAAAAAACAAGATTACTTATGAAATATGGTATGGCCACGTTCCTTCGGCAAGGCACCTCAGGAATTTTGGTTCCACCTACTATATCTTGATTCCTAAGGAGAAAAGAAGTAATCTTGATGAAAGGAGTTGAAAGTGTATCTTCATGGAGTATTCAGATACCACCAAAGAATATTTTCTCTACAATGAGGTAAATAAGAAGTTTATATTGTCTATAGATGTTGAGTGATAGCTTGATCATCTGGATAAATTTAGTCATGCAAAAAAATATCATGAATTTGATAAGGATATTCAACAAATTGAAGAGAAGATCACTATCTTGTATCAATTGATGAAGTCTCCTTCTAAAGCATTGTCTTCTCCTCATGAATTTATGACCCATCCTTCAAATTAGGAAGACCCTTTAAGTGATGTGATTGAGAGGATTGGAAGGGAAAATATTAATGCAACCCCATCTCAACCAACGAAGAAACCTAGATCATCTCATAAAGGTCCCCTAAAATGGATCACCAAAACACTTGAAAATGTTCACCTTGATGAGGTTGGAAAGACAGGAACTAGAAGTTCCACCAAATAAAACGGAGGTGATGTAGATGATTCTTATTTTGTTGGTGATATGGATGTTTCATATGGTTGTGAATTGAATTTGTCTACTAATTTTGAACCAAATTATTTTAAAGAAGTTTATTTTCATGATGAATGGAAAGAATAAATGTAGGAGTATGATTCTCTCATAAATAATGAAACATGGAAGATAATGGACCCTCTATTTGGAACCAAACATCTTGGCTACAAGTGGGTTTACAAGAACAAGTATAAATCAAACAACTCATCTGAAAAGCACAAATCAAGACTCATGGAAAATGTATTTGCATAGAAAAAGGTGTTGATTATGAAGAGACCTCCCCCTCCTAGAAAAATGGGCCACCATCATGACTCTCTTTGCCTTGGAAACTCAAAAATGATGGAAAATTCCATCAAATGGATGTCAAGACTGCTTTCTTGAATGCATACTTGAAATCAAATATCTTCATGTCTCAACTAGAAAGCTTTCTTGTGAAGGGATAAGAACATAATGTATTTAAACTTGTTAAATATTTTTATGGTATAAAACAAGCATCATAATCTTGGTATGCTTATGAATTTAAATTTCAAGAAATTTAATCTAGATTATGCAACTCTATTTGTCAATAAAGTTGGAAAAACTGTTGTTTATCTTATGAAATATGTGTATGATTTGCTTATAATAGGTGTAAAGACCCAAAATAATAACAAGAAAAATTTACATCATTCCATGCTATAAAAAAAAATGAACACATAAATCTTCATCTAGCTAGCACATAATTTATGAGATCATGAGATGAAATATGTACTTGTAAGTGATGATAATACTTACTGGATAATTTAGAGTGATTGTGTTATTTCACTCCCATTGTATACAACACTAGTTTGGGGGTGACTCACCACCCAACCATAGGCTCAACTGCATAGAATCCATCTACAGCTGACCACCGCTGAGCCCTTAATCAACTAATATTTCTAGTGACTCCTTTCTCTCTCACCATTTCCTTCTTGAAAGAATGAATGCCTCTCGTCTCCCTTTTCACCATTAAATATAACAAACTATTCCAAAAATGCTAAATGAATTGGAAAGGGATCCACATGTGCACAATCCATGTGTCATCTTGCCAACTTTTATTTCTTTATATATATACATGTGACTTTACTTATTCTTAATATATATATATATATATATATTCAAAATTTCAGTCTATTATTATATTTTCTTCATTATTTTTTATTTTATTTTTACTATATTTTCTTAATTATTTGTTATTTTATTTATTTATATATTATTAATATTTCATTTATTATTATTTATTTATTTATTACCCCACATTTTCCGAACACCCTCTACTGAATTAGTACACCAATACGCATCGAAAGTTACATCGCAATGCCATGGAAATCCTGAGGAATATCAAGCCTCTTATTCAACTTTTAGAACTAGGAATTTGAACTCATTGGTAAATACCATAGTCCCAAGTCTCGCCCCAAGGCTTAGACCTCATTTTCCCCATGACATGCATCTGATCTCAGTGCTCAATGAATATGTGCATCTCGCAAGTCTGGCCCAACTCCCTCCACAACCAAGGTACACAACCCCAGACATCAATGTCTTCACACCACTTATGGACTTCGACATCCCAATCCAATATTAAGCACTCAACCTCCTCAAGATGGTCCCATAGATCCTCAAGAGTTATCCATTAATATTTATACAAGATAAAAAAGACACTAGCACATGTAGTGTTAATTTAGTGTATCCCCAACCCATATTATGTTACATATTGCCCCTTGCAATATGGGTTCCCACGAGATCATCAAATAAACTAGGTCTCTCGGCCCATTTGTGGATTTCCGGTCAATCACCACATCTCAACATGAAATCAATGAATTAGATATAAAAACATGATTAAATAATCCACATTCCAACTCTTGCATGCCATCATGAGAATATAACATAATTGTTATCACAACATTCTAAACAGTAAACACTACATGCTCATGCATTTCATAAAATGTGCATGCAATAATCACATGCTTCACATCCTAAAATGCCATCATAGGTTACAACATCAACTTATTTGTATCGAGGATATATAATGCCATCACATAATAAATGGAACAACATGTCAATATATAACCTCATATCATATCAGCATAAATATGAGAATCATACATATCAAATAAAAAAATAATGTACTATAGCATTCTTATCATAATTCATCAGGAATATCGATTTCATTTTCTTTTATAAAAAATGAATAACAATGATGAAATAAGATTATTCAACATCCATATAGGATCTAGGTTATCTCATCATATTATTAGTGTCATGTTTTCGTCAATATTCCAATTAATTTTATAAATAATGAATACCGACGATGAAATAAGATTATTCAACATACATCTAGGATCTACTTTTATCTCATCAATATTATTAGTGTTATGTTTCCATCAAGCTTCCAATTAAGTATTTTTATGTTCCTTCAAGTAGGAAGTTGGAAATTTAACATTAGGCATAGAATTTTAAGTACATCATTAAATTTTGAGTGAGCCTCATCATCTTCAACCTTAATATCTAGTCATGTGTTCTTCATCCCCCAAGGAAATTTAGTGAAATTAATCATTAATATGTTATTGATCATACAATCATTCCTTAAATATTAATATCAAAATTAAAAATCCATGATCCTTCTCAAGGTATCCCATAAAATTTCTTGCAACATTCATTCTTATTCTTCTATTGAACATCCTTGATCATTTAAACCCTTTTCTTGGTTTATCCTAAAAAAGTTGCAAGTTCTTTTAATCAAAATTACTTATCTAGCCATATTTAAAATATATATAGATCATCACTATAACTCTTACTAATCATCCTTAGTCATTATTAATGTTGTTGAACCCATGTAGTAATATCCTTATGAGATATTTTTCCTTTGAGAAAGACACTTCTTCACCATCATCACATACTTTGACTATAACATTTATTATATTTTCATTGCTCACCCTAGTAAATCAACGATATTCATTAGGTATACACACCAATGAAGTTGTCAAAGAATTAATTAACTTTTGAAATCTAAAAAAAATCATAATATTGTGATTCAATTTGGGCATCTTAATTACTATCACTAATCTTTGGTTGACTAGAAGAATATTGTCTTTATGTAAAAGTGTTTCTCCCTATGTGAAGAATATTGTCTTTATGTGAAAGTGTTTCTCCCTATGATATCTATGGTATCAAACATCAACCTATGACATAACTCAAAAGTCTATAAAAATAATATTTATATCCATTCATTATAAAAACAAGTTTTATTTAATATTATATTTATACTAAAATATATATTACATCCATGACTTCATAAATTAAACACTTAAATTCTAGAAAATCTAAGTTCTATTAAACTATAAATTTTATCAAATGTATTTCTTTTTCATATTATACCAAGTAAATCATCACCATAGTTTACTATTTTATAGCAAGACAAAGAATATCTATAATGTATAAGTACAATTACATACATCATCTTTCTTTTAGTGAAGCAACCATTCAAAAAAATATTTCATTATTTTCTATTGATGATATGCTAAGCCACATTATATGAAAGAATGCATAATAATATGATGTTAGACACTCAATATATTTTGAAAACATATAGTTAATATTATTTTCATGATATGCCATCTAAAGAGAAACCACTTACACAAGCATGATACAGAAGTGTATAGACATCAAGGAAAGGCCTATTCTTTTATGACAACATATTTATGGTTAATTATATATAATTATGTATTTTGATTGTTAAATAAAATTACATTTAAACATTACACACATCTGAAAATTAGCACTTTCTCGCTGATTAAGATAAGGGGCTCAAAAAAGGATACTAAATGGTATGCCACCATATATACACGTCAACAAGTATTGTACCCCTCCTTCTAAAACCACCAAGGGACACCCCCGACCAAAAAACAACAACTTTGCTGCCGTATAATATGAAGTCACAAAGCATTATATTTTTAAATAATGGGATATGTGTTGATTGGGCTATATTCTAGGTGATTTGGAGCATGACGGGCCTATGAAAGAGTAGACACATGGCCACAACAATTGACATAAAATGTGACATAAGCGTGATGTATCCTGACATGACCCTCAAAAGGTTAAGAAAGTGATTTCCAGCTATTTTTTCATGACTACATCAACCTTGATATATACTTAGGAATCTTTAATTTTATTATTAGTGGATGTGATAATGATTGGGATGTACCAACTAGATGTTATTTTGGTTATCATGGTGGTTGCCATGGACATGTTTGATGACTATGTGTAATTATGTTGATGAATTTATTATTTTGTCTTGTTTACATATTTTGATGACTAGCTTATTTTTTATAGTTAGTGATTCTGTTAGTGATTGTGTTATAACGATAATTGAACATGTATAATTACATAAATAATTAACATTATGAGTATATATTACTAATTATTACTAAGTGTGATAGGAGACCACTTAGATGCATCTGCATGTGATGAGTGAAGGACTCCTAGGTGGATTGATTACATACTATTGACACTAGAATGAAAAATTTAATTTATATTTTGATATGGTTACTAAATTCATGATAGTGGTTATTGGTTCCTTTGGACATTTGAATGATAATAAAGAGATTTGTGAACCATATAATTTAATTTTTAAAATCTTCATTCGAGAACATTGGATTGATGTGCCTTATTAATATGTGAAAGGTAGAATATACAAAATGTTTGCTTGATTAGTATTGGAGTTTGCCAAAGTTTGTTAAAGTAAATCACCATTAAATATGGTGCTTGTATTTAAGTGTTGAAAATGGTTCACCAAATGACAAAGTGAAAGATGTATATTACATCAAGATATGAACTATTCACTTTTTTAATAACAAAAATATGATTATATTCAAATTCTTCAAACTTAAAAAATACATTGTTGTTATCAACGCTCAAGATTTTGCAATATGAACTAGATTCAAATGCCAATTTTGATTTATTAAAGACCCAAGAGAAGCCCAAAGTATTAGCCTTCAGTCTTCAATTACCTAGTTTAGTTTCAAATAAATAAAGAATCATATATGAGAAACTAACCAAGTAACTAGTGAATAATTGTCACCACCATCAACTGTGGAATCAAACAATCAACCTCACTCATAAACTTGAGGATTAAATGCTATGCAATGATTATGAATTGATTGGGAACTCTATGTATGACATAATTTCAGGAAACATTTACCAAAAATTAACCATAGAGAATGATAACAATAATACTCGAAACAAAACCAATTATGACAATTTGATGCACAAATGTGTTGGTTATTAAATTTTAGGCAATAAACAATAATCTATATCATATTGTATTTCCAAATGATAGTGGATGTACTTATACATCAAAGTGTTGGTGATACAAAATGACTACAAATGGATATTTTAGTGCTTAATATGCTAAAATTACAATTTAGAGTGAAATTTGACCATTTAGTGTTTGAACAAAATCATCCACATGATTACAAAATTGAGCACATAATCATAAACAAACATAAGAAATTGCGAGTGAGATAATGTCATCCATCAAAGCAAGTATAAACTTAAACTTGTGAAAAAAAATACAATTATTCATTGTTCTGCATAAGAGTGTTGATTGTGGTTTTGATAAGTAGAATCATTTCAAATCAATGTTTATATAAGATATTAAACCCATATTTACATAATTTGTCCTCATCTTTTTTTCAAACCACCATGACACTTGAAAGGGAATAAATCAAAACTATTGTACATTCTTTAAAATTCAAAATTTATTAGCAATAAATTTGTTAGATTTATTGAAGCCACAAATACAATCATAAATTATAGCCAAGCATCAGGAAGAACTTTAATTTTTTTGTGAAACTTTTATCAAGTGAACATACCAGCCTTGATTCTCATTCAAATTAGAGGTTAAACAAAAATAAAAGGAAAATCCTAAGGAGTTACGTTAAGGAAAGTTACAATGGTTTTGATTTGTTTAATGTATTTTATGTCTTTTTTTAAGATGCAGCTCTGGATGAAGGCTAGATTCATCCATAATGTACCTTAACCAAACCCTAGACATATATGAATTAGATAATTGGCATACCCAAATCCAGATAGAAACAAACCCCATTTTCTGTGTATCAAGGATGTTCTGGTATCTAATGTGCGATAAGGAATTAAAAAAAATCTATGGAATTCCATGAAAGAATACAATGGTGTGGATTTTAGGTGAAGAGACAAATTTGAAGGGCATGCAACAATTAATACAACTTCAAACTGAAACGGCCCATGGGCACTTTCAACTACCTAGAGTGCTTGACAATGTGATGTTGTGACTTGATCCCATGAAATTGCATATCTATTTGTACATCAATCTAACATAAGAGAAAGCATGATATTTGCTGGCACATTAAAAGCAAAAACTTAGATCCAAAATCACTCCAAGGGAGGATTAAAATAAAAATAAAATAAAATTATGATGCTTCAAAAAAACAAATCTATTGAAAATAATCCCTTAGATCTAGAAATATTATTATCAAATTTGATATAAAATGTTGGTATATATATATATATATATATATATATATATATATATATATATATATATATATATTTTGTTGAATCACATAGCTATCCATAACGAATTTTATACAAAAGAAAATTATTATTACTAGATCTATGCCATCAAATAAATATCTAATTTTTAAATAACAATTAACACCTTAGATATTGAGACACATATCTTAAATCATAACTATGGGAAAGTTTAATAGATAATACATTGTAGATTTGTTGGTTGCAAATCTACTACAAAGCACTATCAAATTTTTAATATAAATCTAGAATACCTCTTAGATATACCATATTAGATCTGAAGTATATATGAAATTCCATAAGTCAACATTGGCGAGTTATCAAATTTAAAACAATAAGCATTGATCACAAAATTTACTAAACTATTAATTAAGGATGGAAATAATATAGATTTGTATAATGTGGATCTAGTAGGTTATCAAATTTTACCATTAGATTTAAATTATGTATACGTAGATCTACATTATCATCACAAGCCTCATAGGTCCAAGGTTGGAGTCTACAGTCTGATACCAAATGTAAAGAACCAAAATCATAACAAGAAAATTTTACATCAATCCATGTTATAAAAAAGTAACAAGACATAAATTTCATCTAGCTAGCACATAATTTACAAGATCATGAGATGAAATACGTACTTGTAACAGATGAAAATTGTTACTAGATAATTCAAAGTGGTTTCATTATTCCACTCCTATTGTCTGCAACAATATTTTGGGGATGAATCACCGCCTAACCATAGGATTAACTACATAGAATATATCTACACCTAGCCATCTCCGAGCCCTCAAGTTTTCACTACTTCTAGTGACTCCTCTGTCTTTCAACATTCCCTTCCTCAAAGAATGAATTCCTCTCATTTCCCTTTTTTGTCATTAAATAGAACAAACTATTCCAAAAATGATAAGGAGATTGGAAAGGGATTCACATGTGCACAATCCATGTGTCATCATGCCAAATTTTATTTATTCTCTCTCTCTCTCTCTCTCTCTCTCTCTCTCTCTCTATATATATATATATATAAGTAAAGTCATATATATATAATCTTTTCTTCGTTATTTGTTATTTTATTTATTATTATTATAATTGTTGTTATTATTATTATTTATTTATTTATCTTCCATGAGATGGATGTGAAGATCACTTTCTTGAATGGATACATGAAATAAAATATATTCATGTCTCAACCATAAGGCTTTCTTGTGAAGGGACAAGAACATAAAGTATGTAAACTCATCAAATCCTTATATGGTATAAAACAAGCACCACAATCTTGGTATGAAAAATTGACTCAACATATCTGAAGTTCAATTTCAAACACTTTAATATAGATTATGTAAATATATTAGTAAAGAAAGTTTGCAAAACTATTTTTTATCTTCTGGTATATTTAGATGATTTGTTGATAATAGGGAACAATAAAAACTATATTGCGCCCACAAAAAATGTTGGAAAAAAGGATTTGAGATGATAGATATGGGACACCTTCACTACTACTTTGGCATTGAAGTGACCCAACATCCAAGTTATATATTCCTCTCTCAAAAGAATTACATTGGAGATTTGTTGAACAAATTTGGATGGATAAATGAAATACTTTGTCCACTCCAATAGAATTTTTTTTGAAGCTAATATATAAAGAATGACATGAATCTGAGGATGCAAATAAGTATATACAATCGGTGGGAAGTCTTATCTACCTCACCCCTACCAAGCCATACATTTCATTTGTTATTGGAATCCTTTATAGTTTTATGTAAAATCCTTGTGAAGGACATTGGTTTTCTCCAAAAAGGGTTATAAAGTATTTGAAAGGAACTCAAGGCTTTGGAAAAAACTGTTCACAAGTGGATGACTTCAGCTTGATTGGATATTTTTTTTTCAGAATTTGTGGAGTGTTGTAGCCGCTACAACACCACCCAAAATTTTGGGTATATTTAAAATTTCGGGTTCCCCCTCTGCTCGCTTAGGCGTTAAAGTCTTCCACCCGACCTGCAATCAACTACATCCCAGCGACCTATCCCCAACCCCTCATGAGTTGTCTCGCCATCATGATCAAATGTCGTTGTTGCAATCACGCCATATGTGGGAAGGATCATCCAGCGTATGCCCAAACACTCTTGTTGCAGTCGCGCCATGTGTAATGAGATTGCCATGCATACATTTGAATGGAAACCTTTTGTGTATTGACAAATAAAATCCTTCCTACTGTAGGTCATTAAGCTGTTGTTTGAATACTTCTCTTAGGCTTGTTAGTTTCATATGTTTTATCTGTGGTCACCATTATCAAAGAATAATTATGATGTCGTTATGTTCCACACAGGTCGACCCCACAGGTGACAAACTCCTCAGTCGTGTCAAGACATCAAGAGTAATAAAATTGGGCTCAATGACGAGGCCAAAGTTGCGGAAAAGGGGAGGATCAGGAGCAAGTGATCAATACTGTTAAAAGGAGGATGGTGTGATGCACATCGATCAGAAAAGAACCTTTTACGTTACTGATGCAAAGGCCTCCTTCACTAGTGCGCACCAGATGCTTAAAGCGCTCCGTTTGGAAATGTCTAGATCCTACACCATATCATCTGAATGTCGAGGGGTGCACGTAAAGGAACATATTTCTCCACTTCGATGAATCTAGCCTGAAGTATAGCCCGGTGAACAAAGCGAACTCAGAAGATTTCTCTAGACAATGACAATCTCATTCGAGGCATTCTCGCGCCGGGCAGCAGTGCGAAAACACACTTGGTGGTGTGGCAAGCCAACGACAGAGTTTCAAATATGTGAATGCTCCTTTCAAAAGCAACATTTATTAATCCTGAGCCACATAGTGTGGATTTATCTGTGATGCAAGGAGTACAATATGGAGGAATGAAAAGGCCTTAAAACCCTAGCCTTCTTTGCTCTTGAAAGTTGTCTAAACGAGACCATAAGAAATGGGGAATTTCAAATTGAACCTACAAGGTCATGTTGAAATGCATACGCCTTTGGTAGCTGGGTAGAAAAGGTCAATATGAAAAGGGCTATCAATGTGGCTTGAGAAGTATATTTCGACTCTCGATCTTTCAAAACGAGAAGCCTTCGTATCATGGGGATAAGTAAATGATCAAATTAAAACTAGGCTCGAAGCACATGGTTTTAAAACCATAAGTTATCTTGGAGAAAAACTCATGATAACATTATAAAGGGCGCAAGGTGATGTTGTATTTTTGATGTCAAAACGCAAACGTATATGATTTCAAAAGACCATATAAGACCGCCAAGCAAAGAACTAGCACCAAATAATTTTATGCTGAAGTTTGAATTAATGGCGCAGATATATAGGGTGGTCGAATTAAAATGCATTACAGATGGACGCATGCATGTCAACGTGGAAGTTTTCAACTTATGGTGAGACGTTGGAGTGAAGGTATATTTGCAACGGTCAAAACTTACGTTCAACACGTAGTCATGACAAACCTATGATGGCAGCCAACGCATTATGATATCTTCAGAATGGATACACAGTCATCCAAAGCTGGAAAAAAACCTACGCTGGCATGTTATAACAACTAGGGTGCAATGTATAACAATCTGCAGTCATGTTTTAGCAGTGCGAGGCCATGTGAGATGGGGCAAAAAAACTGCACGGACACGTGACATGGTGCAAAGGTGCGATGGCAGGTTTTTTACCTATGGTAAAAGTTGGAGCAAACGTATATATACACCTGTCAAACGTTATGGTAATAACACAGGTCAGAACTATATGCAAGTGCAGTATGCAAGTTTAAACGTTTGGTGGCTGTCAATTTTACGTTGCAAATATGAAGCGGACAGTTGCAAATACACGCCAACGTGTCGATGGGCAGTGTTAACCCACATGGACCAGGCATAGATAGCGGTCAATCTTAGTTTAAAACCCAACGCAAAACTGCATGCACACGTTGCATGAAGATAAAAATTCGATGGCGGGTCTTTTATTTGAGCGCAAATATATACATGCAGCAACCAACGTTTTAATTAAAACACGGTTAGAGCTATATGAAAACAAATGTGAAGTGGGCTTAAATATTTCTATGATCGACAGAGTGATCAAAACTTATGTCTAAAACACGAGGCGGAGTGTATGACAAACCAATGGTGTGTTACGACTAGGCGCAAAGGTTTTGATGGTGAATTTTCATCACATGCTAGGCGCGAAGGCTTCCATGCATGGCAACTGTCATAAACAAGACCGTGCGTTTATGGTGAGTGCAGCAGGATATCGTGCTAAAATAGAATATGAATGATTTATGCTGAATTTTGTAGCCCCGACGGAGATATTCCAGGAGAGAATCGCTCTTCAAACCTGCTGCGCTGGTCACATTTAGAAAGGCGTTATCATTACTAAAAGTTTTCTTTTATTCTGTCCAAAGACACTGGAAAACTGGATCAACGTCCCAAGAAGATTGCATGCCGTGCGTTGCTCACCACAGAAGCAGAATTGTCTATAATCCATTTGCAGAGAAAGCAGTAACAACACACCTGTCAGCACGATATTGATCCACTAACCTTCACCCTTCCGAGGCAGATAAATCTTTCGTTTTATTCTAAATCCACCAAAACAATGAAGAATTCTCCGCATACGTGATAAGAAAATTCAACCTGCAAGTTATCTCTGTGAGACAACCTCCGAGACAGTGAGGTCGCGCGCAGCATCAACATGCATGCAAATAGAACCCTAAACATTTTCGCAGCAGATATACATACGTATAGGAGACTCTTCGACTCAAAGGAGAAGAAACCGCATAATAATTATCCTTGCACAACGACAGATCTGGTTTCTGGAGGTGGCATCGAAGTGCATGACCAAAAATGGTATTCGAAGCTGCATGCTCTTGTTTTATGCAGGTTGAATTGCATACGGATTTAGCTGTATCGTTTCCGCCATTGCCATAGGATACAAATCCTCCAAGAGAAGCAAAACGCTCATCTTAACCAGTGCAACAACGACTACGGGACGTATCTCTGATACAGAAAATGCGAAATGCTCTGTTGCTAGCGCAAGAGTCCCACCTTGAAAATTATGACGAAGATGCCGATTCAAGGAGGCTTAAGGTTTGATGTTAAATCAGTCCAGCAGAGTAATGTTATTAGATATCCTTTGGAAGACTGGACATAGCATAGCAATGGTGCTGGTCTGCTTATAACATGACTTGCCACCACGAAGACAAGCTGTTCGAAGGGCACAGAGAAAACCCACTTGAGCCATTCTCCCTGATGACAAAATGGCGCAACATTTGACCACACAGGGGTCCAACTGATTTTAGCTGTGATAGATTATTGCATTTATTGTGTTGATTCCCTAACATTCGTGGATAATTATATGTATGTACAGGGCTAATATAAATTCATTTATCTGCAAGTTATATGAGAAGAAAAAGGGACTATGTTGATTGATTTTGTTTTCTTGCAGGTAACATATTATTTCATGCAAATTCCCTTAATGCAGAAATAACACCACCGACAGATAGAGGCTGCTGTCTCACATGGCGAGGTCTAAGCCAGGCCTTCGGAGAACAAGGTTATGATATCTCTGAAAGAGAAATGCAGAAGGATAAAACCCCAGGTCGCACATTGCCCCAGGTCGCAAATTCCAGCAGGTCGCAAGGTCGCATATCTTCGATTTTTTGCCTTTTGCGACCCCGCGACCTAGCGACCTAGTCGCAAGGTCGCAAGGTCACACCTCTTCGGTTTTTCTGCCTTTTGCGACCCTGCGACCCAGCGACCTAGTCGCAAGGTCGCAAGGTCGCATATCTTCGTTTTTCCACCTTTTGCGACCCTGCGACCCAGCGACCTAGTCGCAAGGTCGCAAGGTTGCATACCTTCGGTTTTCGGCCTTTTGTGACCCTGCGACCCAGGGACCTAGTCGCAAGGTCGCAAGGTCGCATATCTTCGTTTTTCCACCTTTTGCGACCCCGTGACCCAGCGACCTAGTCGGAAGGGCGCAAGGTCGCATACCTTCGGTTTTTTCACCTTTGCGACCTCTCGACCCAGTGACCTAGTCGCAAGGTCGCATTCTCTCATTTTATTACAACTTGCGACCCCGCGACCCAGTCAGGTCGCAGGTCGCAGGTCGCAACAGCGGCTCAGGTCGCAGGTCACAAAAGGACTGGGTCGCAAGGCAGCCCAATGATCAGGAAGATGAAAGGTCCAGGAAGCCCAAAGGGCAGGTTTTGTTTTATAAATACTCTTTCGGGAGCTTGTAATAGGGACTTTGGTTTGGGACTCGAGCAGAGTATATTGTATTACCAGAGGATTATACACTAAAACATTAATACAAGCATTTTGAAAATTCTCTTATGGGATCTGGTGTTGTCTTATATATCATCACTGTCAAGTATTTTATTTTCAGTTTCTGAACATCCTAAGATTAAGGGAACTGTATTTTCAATTCATATCACAGTTGCATAACAGTTTTTTGAGTATGTTAATGGTGGTTGAGTTTGTTTCACTTTCTTAGCTAATGCTGATGACTTTGTTTATCTGTGCTTGTGTTATCATTTAAACTTTTAGGAAGTGAAGGGTGTTCTCGTCGTGAGGAACTATTTCTCTTGCGGTCAGAATAGTTTGCAAGCATGACCCTAATGAAGTGTTGCTATCAACACTTCCTTCGGTCTTCATGCTTTATTATTTCCTCTTGCTACTCATAGTGCTGCATGTACATTTAATGCATCAATCATATGTCTTGTATCAATTGATTAAGTGTGTACCCACTGTTTTATAGAGTTTAAGAGAGACCCAAAGAAAAGGAGAAATCAGTGGTAGCCGGACCCACACCCCGGACGGGATCCCTATTCCAAACGGTTCAAGGTCTAATTGGGACCTTTTACCGGGGAGATCCCCTGCTGTTGGCCGGGACAGATTTTCCCGTCAACATGGAAATAAGGAGATTGGAGTGTATACTTTAGGGTATGTTATGAGTATCAGATCTGGAGCTGTCTCCTGGAGGTCACACAAATAGTTTGTTTTAGCAGATTCCACATGAAAGGCAGAATATGTGGAAACTACAAAAGAAACTAAGAGTGTATGGCTTAGGAAAATTCTTGAAGACTTGCAGGAGAAGAAAGTGAACTCTACTCCCCTTCTGGTTTAAAATACTTCTTCAATTAAGTTGGCCAATAATCCCAATTCCATGAACACACTAAGAATATCAGCATAAAGTATCATTTAATTTGACATCATGTAGAGGCCAAGACTACTCATCTACGACAATGATCCAAAAATGAGAAAATTGTAGACATATTCACTAAAGCACTTGGAAAATAAAAGTTTGAAATATTTAGAATGATGCTTGGACTCAAAAACACCCCTTCAGATTAAGCGAGGGAATGTTAGACAACTAACCCTTAGGGATTGAGAGATAAAATTGTAAATGTGTAAATTAAGGAAAAATGAAGAGCTAGAATAGGAAGTGACCTTAGAATATGAATCATAAAGGTCAATCTTCATGTAATCGTGTTTATATTATTGAAAATCAACATTGAGATTATTTTCTTTGCTTGACACATATGTTTGGCTAAGGACCTTTGTTTTACTTTTAACACACTATTACAAAGTCACCTTTTTTCGATAAAAATCATAATGGCATGGATTAAACCAACGCAAATAGGCTTAGATTTCCATATTTGTCTTCTTCTTTTTTGAAAATAAAATACTTACCTCTTTTACACCTTTGAGGTTTGGAAGATTCTAAAAACTACTTATCCTTTGTAGCGTCATTCCCATTGATTTTGTAGTGGCCATACTTTGAATTTTATTCCTTTGAAAATGTTGATTGTTTTCCTTGTCCTTTATTTTTGGCTTACAAAAGACACACATCCCTACCCATGATTTTCAAAGGATACCACAAGTTCTTCTTCATTTATTTTGGTATCTATTGTGGCTAATTATGCATCTTCACCTCCTTCAAGAATCAAATTCCCTACGAAGAATTGATCTTAGGTTTATCTTTTGCAGGTTAATGTCACCTCCACAAGACATTGTTATGAGAGACTCTTTTCAAGTTTCCTACTACTATGTTTGTCCTCTACCATTTTGATCATGCTCTTTAAGAAGAAATGTGGAATATAAATAAGGTGTTGTGTATTAATTTAACCAGTAGTGTTAAGCATTATATAAGCTCCATGTTAAGAGTAAAACCCCTTATTAAACCCTATTGAGTGATTGAATTTCTATTGTTATACTATTACGTATGCTATAGCCTCTCATGGTACCATTTTATTATAAGTACTCCTTCTTTGATATATATATATATATATATATATATACACACATGATGGAGGCCTAGTCTTATGATCATCAAATGTTATCTTATGCATTGTATTAATTGTAAAAGGGGGTTCCCCCTCTAAGAGAATTTTACTTATCCATTTCTTATCATTTTCAAGGTACAATGTTCATAACATTTGGTATCAGAGCTCATGATCCTATGGTTTTGCTGCTTCAACTAGGTTGTTGTGGCATTTTCACTATAACATTTTTTTTCTAGGAGGTTTCATATGATGAAACCTGGAGAATATTGAGGAGAAATTTATAATAACATTTAGTTCAAATTTCATATCTTGGTTCACTATATTTTTGGAGATATTCTCCAAGGATGTTAGGTTTCTCGAGTTCCCTTGAAATTAATCTCAAATAGGCCAGTTCGATATTTTTTCCATTACATTTTAATTTGGGAGGTTCTAGCTAGTGAAGCTTGGATCATATTCAGTAGAAATATTTGCTAATACCTATTTCAAATTAAAAATCTTGGTTAGCTATAATTTCATATCTATACTCTAAGGAAGTTATAGTTTCTTAATTCTCTAAAAATCAATTTTAAATAGGCAAGTTTGGAATTTTTGAAATAACTTTATTTCTTGGAGGTTTCAAAAGTGAAACTTGGACCATATTAAGGAGAAATATCTAGCAATGTATCGTTAAATTTTCAAAATTCGGTTCACTATGCTTTTGTAGTTATACCACCATCCTCTAGAAGTTTGGATTTGTGAACAATCTTGAAATAAATTCTAAACATGTTAGCTCAGTATTGTTTCTATACATTCTTTTCTGGGACTTTTTAGCTATGAAATATTCAAGGATCTTAGGAGATATACAAAAGCACCTTAAGTGTGAATTTCATAATTGTATTTGAAGAATTGGACACATGGAATTATATATGAGTTTTCTTGTTGGAAGAGGCCAAAAATCAACCAACCATTTAGATATTATCCAAAATAAGATTTTAAAGGTATGTAACTTACAAGTGACCTAATAATTGATTAGAAGATCTTATTATTTTTTTGTTGTGACTAAAATTTGTGATAAAGAGTACTATTATTTTTGGATGTATGGCTCGAAATGTCCACAGTTTTCATTTTTAAGTCTACGTTTCGATTCTATAACAAGACTCATCATCAGGAAAAAACCTACTAAGAAGAGAGCCAATCAAGGAATATTAACACATGATGGAAAAGAGAGGGGAGGTGAAGTGTCGACCAACACAATAAAATTAGGTTGTTTTAATATATATATATATATATATATATATATATATATATATATATATATATATTTAACTTTATTTAATTTTAATTATTTATTTAATTGAATAATTTTTAAGAGGATCATATTTATTATAATGATAAAAAGAAATCAATTATATCCACAAAATAATCAAATTATTTTTTATGTTATAATTCTAAATTTATTAATGCATTCAATTATAAATTTACATGTTATTATAAATAATAATACAATTATTTTTAATTAAGTTTATAATAATGAAATTAATATTAAAAAGGAATTTGAATTAATTAAATTATTTTATTAGCACATAGAAAAGAGGGAATGTCCAATCCCCAATAACATAAGAAACTCAAAGTATTCTTAGGATTGAATATATTAATGAAAATTTTTAAAGATTTATGGTCAAATAACATCACCTCTAACTCAATTATTGAATAAGGAAGAATTTTATTGGACTAAAGAAGGAACCAAATCTCTTGAAGAACTTAAAGAGGCTATGCGTATAAATCCCATATTGGTGACACCCGACTTTACAAAAGCCTTAATTGTGGAGTGTGATTCCTCAGGCCACAACATTAGTGTAATTTGATGCAAGAAGGAAGACCCCTTGCCTTTGGAAGTAGTGAAATTAATGGAAATAAATTACTCAAACCTTTATATGACAAATAAATTTTGGCAATACTACATGCAATTAGAAACCGGATTTCATATCTAATACAAAGATACTTGAAAGTAGAAATAGATGATGATAGTTTGAAGTACTTCTTTGAGCAAAGACTATCTTCAAAAGGGAAACATAAATGGGTCACAAATATTTTGGGCTATGGCTTTGAAATTATCTTGAAAAAACGGAAAAAAAATGTTGTGGTAGATGCACTATCAAGGACAGAGGAAGACACAAATGGTTTAATATATGGTATTTCCATTACAAAATATGAGTAGATGGAAGAAGCAAGGAAGAATGGGAGCAAGATGAGAAGATATGCAATATCATTCAACAACTACAGGAGGACCCTGATGACGTTGAAAAATTTATCAAGAAAAATAATTTATTATGGTATCAAGATCACTTATGTAAGAATTCTAAACTCAAACATAACATCCTTTTGGAATAACACACTTCTACTCTAGGATGGAATTTTGAGGGTTCTTGAAGACATACCATAGGATAAAAAAATATTCCATTTAGGAATGTATTAGAGAATATGTGTAATTTCTTTTGGAGGAATGTGTGGTATGCCAACAAAATATGGGAGAGATAATCAAGACCCTAGGGCTCCTTCAACCATCAGCCATACCAAGCTAGCATTGCAGATATGTTTAGATGGATTTTATTACAAGTTAAACTATATATAATGTAAATATTTTCATTATGGTTTTGGTATATTGAATGAAAAAGTATGCCGATTTTTTCCATCTTTCTCATTCTTAAAAAAAAAATACAGTGGTAGGAGCATTCATGGAAGCAATCCAAAAGCTAGATGGAAAATCAAATATTATTGATAGAGAACCAATTTTCAAAGGAAAATTTTGGATTGAATTATTTTCTTATTTGGGTACTCAATTGGCTTGCAAATCATCTTACCATCCTCAATATGATGGATAAAATTAGATCATGAATAAATTTTAGAAATATATCTACGTTGATTTGAATCTGATAAATACACACAATGGTTCAAATGGATTCCCTTGGAAAAATGGTGGTACAACACATCCTTCCATACCTCATTAAAAATAATTAGAGAAATTTTTAGGTCTAAAATGGGCCTCCTAAGGAATATTATAAAATAATAGTGGAAATAATAAAATAAGATGAGATCACCTCATATGGTTTTGGAGGGAAAAAAGAAAAAAATATTTTTTCAATTTGTATTTTCAACTTATCTCCCAATGTTTTTACTCAAATTTCAAGTAGGGTCACTCATTGGATGCAAGAATTAATTTTACATCTAAGGAGTATCCATGTTACATACTTTTTATGAACCCTACTAGACAAAAAATTTGAAATACATGAAATAATGTGATTGAAATTGATAAGGCCCATCAATAGGTATATTATGAGGATCATGATGCCATCCTCCAACCTTAAAACTATCTTTTTCTCACATTTATTCACATTTTTGGTTATATTATTCTTAGTGAGAAGTGTAAAAGGTGTTTTTCATAGTATGTGGCCTAATGTGGTTTAATTATAGGAAAATTGATCATTTTTGATATAATTACCATGCAGGGGCACAAAGGAGACATCAAGGAGAGAATATAGGGGGTTTTCCACCTCATTATTTCCATAAATCAGCGATCACAATAATCTCTCTCATCAATTTGAGTTCATAGGCAACCAAGCCACTACCAGTGCAAGTGAAGCTAAAGGAGGAAAAGATCCACCATTTTTGAGATGGAGGAAATCACTCCTATTTTAAGGGAGATGTTGCAACTACCCTTTTTGTATAAATAAGCAAGAAGAAGAGATCATTAGTATTTAAAGTTTATTTTTTAGTTAGATGTATCTATTGAGCTTAAGATATTGACACTATTATTTTGACTTTTATCTGATGTATCAGACTTTTATTTTATCATAATGAGAAGTTGGATATTAAGTTTCATCTGAGGTAGCTTCACAGGGCTGATACCCTTGGGTTTGGTGCCAACCCAATGGCTTAGGTCCCTCTTGTGTATTTGTGTTTCTCTCAGCTTCAAGTATTTCTTAGTTTCTTGAATTTTAGCAGAGAATAATCTATCAAAACTTATGGTTGTAACCTCTACATCACCTCTCTTGTGGGAGCATGAGTGGAAGGATTCACAACCATAGTCCAAAAATATTATGTTTATGATTTCTTGGAAAGAGATTAGTGTTAGTTGTCTTGTTTTACATTTTATTTCTGTAGCTTAGAAGGAGGTTTAATGATTAGATCATAGTTATGGCATAAACTAGATATGATTTAATTCAAATCATCTTTCTCATCATAAGTTATATCATTTTTTTAATGATAAATGCATGCATGCATGTGATTTATTGCAAGGTTGAATGGATCTGTATGAAATGGAACCTTGACCACTTCCATCTTGAGCTCCCTCACCTTCTCTTTCTGCCTCCAAAACTCTGTTTCACATCATTTTTCCTAGGTACACCGTGAGCACTCATCCTAGTGCAAGGCAAGCCTATGAGAGGCTCTGAGCTTGGGCAGGGGCTTAAACCAACCTCCATTAATTTAATTCAAATTACATCCACATCTCCATACCCTCAAGACATCATTTTAACCTTCAAAATATTTCTGGAATCCCTCTTGTAGCAATACAGGGCTCTTGTAGCAACCACCTGTAGCAAACCTTTAGCACCACTTTCCTCCATCAGTTTTGATCGCCACTGCAAATTTGAATTAGTATCGATGAATAATAACCACCAAATATGATTTTATGATCAAGGGAAGCTCCTAAGCCATTTCGACCTCCCTTTTCGTCACTGCAAAAAAAAACTAGAGTTAGTTTATTTATCATAAATATGATGCAAGTAGGTTACTGATTTACAAGAAAGTGTGAACTAACGGTAGATGGTACATGAAATATTGATTGGTAGTTTGATGAATTATAGAAGAGAAATTAGCTTCCTAACTGTAAGTTGATTTGGTAGTTTGATGAATGTTGCAAGATAAAATAGCTTTCTTTCTACAAGTAGTTTATTCTTTGTATTTTCCTGAATTGATTTGTTATTATTTACAAGTTGAGACAATGAAATTTCCTCTTTCATAGCTAGAAGTAGTTTTCTTCAACAATATTTCATTCTAATTTAGTAGGAGGAATGGTCTCTGAGCACTTTTGATATAATGTCTTAGTTAAGGGTGGCATGAGTAGAATCCCATTAACTGGGCATATAGCACTGTCACCTATAAGTTTGTACAAACCTTGGGTTGATAAATAGAGTTGAGGACCCCTTTGGATTTGAAACAGCCTTGGTGCAATACCAAAGCTCAATAGTAATCACATTTTTTCATGTATTTCACATTTTTTGTGTAGTACGTGTTAGCCTCCAAAATGTCCCAAGGCTGAGAAAGGATATCGACGGAGGTAACCTCAAACTAATTTTTTAGTTTGGTAGCTAGGGCTACCAAACTAGAGAAGGCTCTCTCTATAAAAATCATAGCCAACAGGTTTGAATGGAGGAAGAATAGATTTTAGGCTAGTTATCTTAGCTCTAGGGTTTTGAAAGTTTAATGGTTTTTTTGCTGGATCAGGGATGTAAACCAGGTAGTTAGGTCAAAGTATCAAAGGATCACAACTGCAAAGATATGGAGAAGAAACATAACAATGATTTTATGACGGGCTTATGATTTTTTTGGTGTATTGTAGGGTTTAAAAATGAAAGCGGATCTTAATGAGCATGTGTCATAAATTCATTAAAACAGAAGGAAGATTACATAAAATGACATTCCCAAACAAAACATAGCTTTCATGAAAGAATCTTGTTTATCAATATTTTAGGAAAATCACCGAAGAAAGAAGATATGGAAAGGAGACATGTATATCATCTATGTGAAACTATAACAGATAAAATACAACATCAAAAACAAACTACACATGAATTCCTAGATAATCGCTGCAACTGGTCCTTCGATTTCCTGAATAAAGAGCTGAAGTACAAGCTACAATAGTCTCACCCTCTGATGTCCAACCATCAAAATGACGAAAAAATCCATACTTGTAGACAAAAAAACCATTTCTCCTCTCTTAGGGGTCTAATCCTAGAGTGGATTAGTTCACAAGATTCCCTCACCTAAAACCTAAAGACTAGGGAGGTTATAAAAAATCTGCTCAAGATAGAGAAATTGATACATTTGACCATGAAATATATTTACAAGCATGAATCCATATATTTTTCACTCTAACCAACCTATTTATAGCTCAATGCATCATTACAATGTCATAAAAGGGAAATTACATCAGTAGAAGTCGAGTTGGACTGATTCAACTGAGAAAACAGGGTTCCAGGCAAAAGCGCAGTGAAATATCAACAAAACGCAATGTACGAGGAGAAAGTGCAATGTGTTGGGTGAAAATGGATTTTGGAGGGCTTCTCGAGGTCAAAATCAAGATCTGAAAGATGTTGGAGAAAGCTATGATTGTCTACTACACCATAGAACCCTCAATAATTCCAAATTACTGCCTCTAGCCCTCCAAAAATAAATTCTCCTAGAAGTAGTCCAAAAACACAGTGAGATTCTGAAAAACATGGCAGAAAGATGTTTTTTAGGTGGTTTTTGAGAATTTTCACCCACCAAAATTTGCTGACATGGCTCTCCCATGGGCCGAAAGTGATGTAAAAGTCACGATAAATCCAAAAATATAATTTTTTTCCATTTATATTCCCCCAAAAAAATCACAGTGTGAGGCTTGTTGCATTTTTGGACCCATGACTGTGCAAAAATTGTCAAAAAGTTAAAAATATTCAAAATTTTCCAAAATTTCTCCAAATTTGATCACAATATTTCTTGAATTTCTCTATGGAGATCTATGATGGTAAGTCATCCTATGAATGAAGCATCAACAAGTAAATCCAGCTTACCCTTCTCTTTCTCCTTCAATAGGGTTTCCTTGAGTTTTTCCTTCAATTGATTGATCCTTACCCTGGAGACCTGATTTCTTGTGTAGCAGTGCATGGCCATATACCTTTTTATGTTGTTATTTTTATTTTCCCTCTTTAGGAGTTTCTCCAAGTGACCATTGAATTTATCAATCCAATATTCCCTGTGCTTGTCAAATTCTACCAATATGAGCTCATTAACTGACATTTGGGTCCTTGGTGGAATTGATTCTCTCTGTTGTTGAAGTGCCCTTTTGAGGCCTCTAGTCCTTGGCTTCTTCCTTATTACCTACTATTCCTTCTCATCTAACTCATCTATCTCAACTACTTCATTTCCTTTTGCATCTTGTTTGTTCAAATCAACTCTAGGCCTATTTAAGGGTAATTGATTTACCTTTAACCTCATATTTTCTTGTTGTAGGAATGAAATAAAGAAGTTGGATTTTGACAACATATCCTTCAATTATATGATTTTAGCATCTTTCTCCATGATAACATGCTTTGCTATTTTGTGCTCTTCATCCTTCTCCAAGTCTGCCATGTCAGTGTCAAGATGGAATGGCTCCTCATCTTGCAAAGGTGCCTCATGCTGTGATGATGATCCCTGTTCTGCTAATGTAGGCTTGACCCCATCAACAATGTTTGGAGAAAACAAAAGCCTCCTTCCTTTCTGATATATTTGAGTCACCTCAGCACTAGGTGTCCTTTTGACTGAAACTCTGCTAGATGAGCCAATCTCCCTTTGCTTGGATGGTGCTAGTGGTGTAATTTGGCTAGTAGGTTGACTAACAGGGGGAAAAAAGACAGTGGAATGAATGAATGTCTCTCAAGATATGCCCATCTATGTGAGATAGTTTAAGAGAATTATTTTGATGAGGGCATGGTGTAAAAGACTTGATTAATGATCACGCTCTCTATGTTGCACTTTCTCTGCCATTTTAGCCAAGCTTTTGTAGATAGAGTAGGGTAGGTTGAGAGTTTTTCCCCCTGTTAAGTGCATTATAAATCTAACATGATATTTGTACAACCTAGAAAATATTCCCTCACATGTAATATAACTAATAATGGCCTTCATCAATGGAGCAAAATTATCAAGTAGCTGTCTAAAAGGAAAAAACTTCTTGATGGAATCTTTGTAGTGAATTTTGATGAATGCTTTGTAATTTTTCACATCCAAATCTGAGCTCTTAAACCACTTTTACCCACTGTTTGGTATCCCTGTAGCTATAGCTATGGCCTCAGTTGAAATTGTGAAGCCCACTCCTGTAATTGTGACCTTATTTCTCCTAAGGTTTGTGGCAAACAAACTTGTTAACTTGGCATGATATTTCACTTGCTGGATTTGCTCATAGAACCATAAACATCCTACATTTTGAAAAAATTGTTTGGCTAATGAGGAAGACATAAACTCCAGAGTGTTGAGTGGCTCAAAACTTGATATTTTACCTCCTTTGTTATATGTTTTTTTTCCCCTCCATGTTTGAAATTACACAACAAAACCCTAGTGAAAAACATGGGAAGTAAGTGAGGGGAGGGGATGAAGGGATTAGGGAGGAGATATGAGGGTTGGAAATTTTATGAAGGTATATAGGGCTATTAGGGAGCTTAGGGAGGTGGAGGAGGGAAAAAAGGGCGAAGGGATTGGTGTAGGGAAATTAAACACAATCCTAACCCTAAAAACTACCAAAAACACAATGTAGGAGCTAGGGTTAGGTATAAGGGATAGGGAAATGAAGGTGATAGGGTGTGAGGGATGTGGAAAGTGTATCTGGGTGTGGGGATGGGTCGAGTATGTATGGGATTAGATGTTTTTTTTTGAATTTCAAAAAATGGATCTGACCCACCAAAAATGCAACGTGGGGACAATGGGAGAATTTCACCAATGAAACACTAAAATTGATGATGATAGGAGGTATTAGGAACTTCAAATTACTTTTCAACAGTTGATGAAACCTTCAATTTCCATGGAAAGCCATTGAAAATGAGTTTTTTACTTGTGGGAGTGAAAAAACAACGTGGTTTCCTGAGAACGCAGTGTGGCTACCTGGAGAGGGTTCCAATCACCTTTTGAGCGCGTCCTTCGATTCTTGTTGAGCTGAGATGGTATTTTCTGGTTAGTGAGTTCTCAATTCCAATTTAATGAGTAAAAGAAATAGCTTGTCTAGTCATTTGTAACTTGTGGAAATGAAATTCTCTTCATAGTGGTATGGTGGCCCACCATGTGCTTTTTCATATTTGTCTTGAAAACTTTGTAGATTTGGAACATTAGAAACATATTACATCACATTGAAATAAAATTACACTTGAAACATAATTTTATTGAGAAATTTCCCTATTAATACTCCTTCCTTGCCAGATTCATTAATGAAATCGTATATTTTAATGAATTAGACTTTAATGACCAAATGGTGACACCTAATGCAATGAGCTGAATGAAGACCATGGTGGTATGACTGAGATGATAATGAAGAATTTGTAGTGGTGACTCATCCAATGGAAAGATGGCAATGACCAGCACATCAAATTGTTGGAAGGGGTAGTAACTAGATTTAGACACATTATTCGGTGACCAATTTTTTTTTTTGAAGACTTACTGAAACCATAAAAATTTGACTTGACACCCTAACAAAAAATTTGTAATAGAAAATTTGGTCACTGGTGACAAGCAGAATTGAGTGACGCTAACATTGGCTCCAATTGGGGATGGAAGCTCCTTGGAGGTGTCAAGAACACCGTAGACTAAGTGGCCTTATCCATTGGGCATGGAGTCAAAAATAAAAAAGACCAAACTCAAAAAACTAAAAACCAACTGGAAAAAAAAATTACTGTACTTAAAAATCAATAGCCAATCATGGAAACTTTATGGCCTTCACTCAGGCTCCAAGCTTCGATGATTAACTCCTTCACACTTCGGCACAAAAATTAAAATGATATGTACATTGGTGCTGAGAAAATTCATAAGTTTGATCAAAATAGGTAGTGCTTGAGAGGCCTACCATTGACTGGTCCTCGTGCACGGTATTTCCCATTCATTTTCTCCAACAAGTAAGCATGCTTCCCTTTTGAAGCTGAAAACTTGTACGGTCCCTTCCATAAATTCTCGAAATAATTGTTCTTTCCTTTTCCTTCATTTCGAGCATCCCAATGGAGGACCACATCACCAAAACTGAAGTCATCCACCTTTGTTTTGTGGTCATACACTTTCTAGATTATTTCTTGAATCTTAGAAGTGTTTTGAAACACTTCCTTCCTGTTTTGTTGCAAATGGATCATTTGGTTTATCCGCCGCTGGATATCAGTTGGTTCGCTGCCAATTTCTTTCAACATCTTCAATTATTGGAACAACAAGAGAAGTAGGAAATACTATATCAACTCCATACACTAACTCAAAATGCGACATTTCTATGGAATTGTTATTACTTACTTTGTCTTCCCACAAGGCATTGATGAGTTTCTTATGCCAATTTTCCTTATTTATCTCCAACATCTTCTTGATAATATTGACCAAAGACTTATTCGAAGACTCAACCAATCCATTACCTTATGGGTGGTATGCCGTTGAATGACCCAATGTGATATTGTACTTCTCACAAAATTCAACCATATTTCTGGACTTAAATGCAACTGTGCTATCCGTGATGATATTCTATGGACAACCAAATATAGACAAGATATTATATTCGAAAAATTGAATGATAACCAAATCAATTGCTTGCTTGGTTGGGATTTCCTCAATCCACTTTGTAAAATAATCTGTAGCCATCAAAATACACTTGTGCTGGGCAGATCATGAAGGATTGATCTCACCTATGAGATAGAGACCCCATTTTTGAAATGGTGCATGGAATGATATGGGCTGCAAAGGTAGCGAGAGAAACTTCCTCTTTCCTTGGAAAATTTAACATTCGTGACAACTCATCATAGTCTTGTACACATCAGCAAAAAGTTTGGGCCAATGGAAACCAACCCTCAAAAAATTGTTCGTTGTGGTCTTCCAGTATAAATGACTACAACAATCACCCTTATGGAAGTCACTCATCACTTCTTTTGCTTCATTTCTGACAAGACAATTCAGCAAGACACCTCCCGGGTCTTTCCAATACAAAATTCTATCTAAAATACAATGCTTCAAAGCCTTCAAATTCAGTGATCTACCTTTTCTTTTAGACACAACCAATGAAGGATTTAAATGTTGTAGAAAATAAACTATATCAGCATACCAAGGGGATGAAATGAAAATCTGAGATAACTATGTCATCGAGTCATCAATCTCTTCTTCAGAAAGTGTAGAAATCAGATTTATGTCCAACGCATGTAGATTAGATTCTGCCATGAACTTTTCCAAACCCCGCCCCTTAATCAAATTTATTGGCTTCATCTCCAAATCATTTTCAAGCATGGATGCAATCCATTTCCCTCGCCTCCCTTCTAGACCAGTTTGCATTAGCACATCATTCATTGCTGCATTCAAAACATAAGTTATGATGTGGGAATGTAAGATGTATACCCGACTGTCCTTCAATTCTTTTACCAAGGAAAATTGTTGTTTCTCAATGATGTTGTATCTTAGTGTTGCATCTCTTATGGTCCGACTGAAAAAGGAAATTGGTTGCTTCGTCTTTGAATTATTTTTCACAATTAGTATGACAGCCAAAGAGTGCTCAGAATCAAATGAAAATATTATGACATCTAAAGTATAATGAGGGCTGATCAATGTGGGAGCACATTTTAAAGCGAATTTGAATGAATTAAATGACTTCTTTGCATGTTATAACCATCTTAACTTGTTGTCCTTTTCTAGTATATCTGTCATATCTCTAAGGTGCTCAACGAGATTGGGGATGAATCTCCTAAAAAAATTTATCTTTCCATTGAATGACTGGATCTCCTTTTTCTTTCCTTGGGAAGTCCAATTGCTAAATTTATTCGATCCTCGACGGATCACTGTGAACCATCTTTTGAGACAATGTGCCCAAGTAGTTTTCCCTCCTCCATGGCAAAAAAAATTCTCTTAGGATTCAACGAGATGCTGATTTTTCTGTATTTTTGAAACACTATTCTCAAGTGGTGTATATGCTCATTATCTGACTGTGAGAAGATAGCAACATAATCAAGGTAAACTATAAGAAATACATCCTTCTCATTTGAGCAAGTGATGTCCATAGCCCGTTGAAAAGTAGATCCTGCATTCTTCAGCCCAAATGGAATTTTGGCATACATGAAGCTACCCCATGGGATTGTGAATGCTATTTTCTCTTGGTCATCTTCATGCACCAAGATCTGGTTGTATCCTCAATATCCATCAAGAAGTGACATCCTTGAGGCTCCAAAAACCCTCTGCAATATGTGGTCCATCTTCGGCAAAGGATAGTTGTCCTTTAGGGATACCCTATTCATATTTTTGAAATCTATGCAAAGACAAATCTCACCTATCTTATTCCTTACCGACAGAAGATTAGACATCCAATATGAAAATAGAATGGGAAATATAATACCAACCTTGTAAAGTCTATTTACCTCTTTTTTTATCGATGGCAGCAGCTTGGGATTGATTCTCCTCAACTTCTGGTGGAATGGATTTTGATCTGGCTTGATTGGGATGGTGTGCTGGATGATATCTTTGTTGTACACATTTAAATCTAAATACTCCCAACAAAAAACATAATAAAACTCACTCAAGAGAGTTGTATATTTAGGTTTCAACTCAGGGGATAAATATCTTGATAACTTGACCAGCTTTGGGTTATCCACTATTCCAATGTTTACATATTTAACACTTGCTTCTGTGGGGACCATCATTGGATTTTTGGTGACATCATCATGATAAAAACATATTCCAAAGGTACTATACCTCGTGGAATTTTTTCATCCTCAGTTGCAGCACCTCAACTTCAGCACCTTCAATTACCTAATCATCTTCATTATACAATTCATTAATGTGGGAGTTGGAAAACTCCTCCTCCATATGTATAAAGGTATTTATCTATTTATCATCATAAAATACTTGCCAATATCTTATATTTTCAGGGATAGTCAGGCGATGCTTCACATGAATTTCAAAATTTTTAGTAGCATGAATAGGAATCTTAAAATTCCTGGCCGCTCTGGCAAGTGAATCAGCCATAAAATTTTGACTTCTAGAAATCAAAGACAATGTATATTCTAGAAAAGTTTTCAAAAAATCAAGAAAAACATTAAGATAAGATCTCATCCTAGGATTTTTGGCCTGGTACTCCCCTTTTACCTGTTTTATCACCAACTCGAAGTCGCCATATACTGTAATTATTTTCTCGCCTAGCATTTTAAAAGTTCAGAGACCGGTGATCAAGGCCTCATACTCAGCCTCATTGTTTGATCAGTCAAAGGCTAGCTTGTAAGAACATAATATTACATTCCATGGGACTTTATCTGACTGACCTATAGGGCTAGGGATCCATATTTCGATACCATCTCCATCTTTTCCCAAAGCACCATCGAAATCCATGGTCCAAAGACACTCCTCATCATTGGGAAGCTGAAATTCTATGGGCTAAACTTATTCTTCTTTCTGATCTGCTGTCTCAATATGATCTTTAAATTTATTTAATTCAATTGATGTCTGATGTTACTCTTCTATATTTTTCTCCTAAGTGCTTGGTTGTAAGTTTTCAAATTTATAATTTCTGTTTTTTGTATTCAAGACCGCTTGGACACTATTTGACAATTCTGAAATTTAATCAGATTCTACAAGTTGAATATCGAAATCATTAGTACCACTATCATTATACAATATGAAGGAATCTAAATCAATACATAAATAGTGAATTGGGTGATTATGTGGCTTATCCTTGGGCGCGCTCACATGACCCTACATCCTGATCCACCCGAACGAAGGCACAAGGGATAAAAAGGAAAAGGGGTCACATGAACGTGTGCCACAAGGAACACGGGCGGTCACAACTTAGAATTTTGATACGGAATCCCTCACATGACCCGACCCGACCTGACCTGACGCGAATGCATTTCCTTTGGTGCCCTCACATGACACGACTTGACACACCCGAACGAAGGCACAAGGGATAAAACCACAAATGGGTCGCACGAACATATAAATGGGTCGTAATTAGGGAATGAAAAAGTCTCCCTTATAGATATTTTTGAAGCGTTTCCCGAGGAAGAAAAGATCACGTTGTGCTTGTTAGTTTTGCTACAACCATTTTTAATCATAAAATTTACCTAGTTTATACTAAAAAAATAATATATACTTGAAATGCTCCCTTCAAGCCTTGGGATATTTTCTTCACAAGGCTCGGTTCAAGACTCGGCAACTCAGACAAGTTTGATAAGGGTTCAATGGGTTTTGGAAATTTTCATTTTCAATCAATTTTCAGGCCAACTTTATATTGATTACATGTTTCAGGTTTGAGGTGGAGACACATAGAAAGTATCAAGGGTCTTGACCAGGTCTCACAACACTGCTTAAAACTTGTTGTGCAGTAGTAGTTGAATCCATGCCAACTATTATCAGGATATTGTGCCAGCTTACAACTACTTTGAATACTGTTTTTGCCAAAGGAACAATAAATTGAACATCTGGCTAAAAGAAGGGAAAATAACTAAATGGAATCAATCCCACTTTGAATAGGATTATGTTGATATACCTTGCAAAGGATAATTTCAACTAAGTTCAACTAATATTTTGAGGTTTCGTAGAGTATTTTAGAGACCTACTGTAAGAAGTTTATTTGATTTTGAACTATTTAATGGAAGGTACTTAATTTTAATTTACTCAAAGGTATCACCCGCTGACAAGGGACCTATATTGCACTTGAAAATATACATGTCCCTAAGAGTTCTTGAAGTACCTCCGAATATACGTTAAATATTGAAAACATATACTATTTAATTTCTGTTCTAAGAGACCATAATTGAGGCACTGTTGTCAGTAACCTTGGATTTTTACAACCGTTTTCCTCTGCTAGAAATTATATAAAAATTAAAGAAAAAAATAGATAGCGATTAGACAAAAGATTATAGAAAACAATATTAATTATGTTAACTTATAGTTAGGTGTGGTTTCATAGATTTTTCCTCATTAGACATCTTGCAACAATAGGTAGACATTTCTATGCTTGAAATCTTCATTGACCGAAGATCAGTTTGCTTGCCTTAAAGAAACTATGACTTGCGATAGATTTCGGGACCCCCAACATCAATTAACCTGCAATTTATACAAGGTTCTTCTATCCATGAGTGACAACTATTAAAAATTAAAAAACCTCTACGATCTACATGCTCACTCAATTTAAACTAAAATCTTATGGGAAAATCAATACCCTGACTCAAGTATTCCAAGGGATCTGATTATCATTCACAAGGAAGCCTTGCCTTAGTCTCTTGAATCTTAGAATTAGCTCTTCGTTGCAGTACTTTAGATCTTCATCGTATTGATCTGGGAAAACTTCAGTTCCTGGACTCGATCCCTGCCATTGGAAGCCCCAAGATTCGGGGATCGATTCTGACATGATCTTCGTTAGAAGTTGCAGGGTTTTCATATTATCCTTCATCTTCCTAAAAGCCAAGGGTGGGCACTGCTATTCGAAATTGAGGACGAGGGGAAACCCTCCTTCATCATCCTAAAAGACAAGGGCAGGTTCTGTTATTTGAAATAAAGGCTAAGGGAGACTGTAGGAGCTTCCAAAACATCTGCTGCTATTCAAAATTGAGGCTGAGGGAGAATGCAAGAGCTTCCAAAGCATCCGTTGCTATTTGATGAATTGGAAAAAAATTTAATGCAAAAATTCAACCCTTCAAAATTAGTTTGAATTTAAACAGATTGGAGCCAAATACTCGAGCTCATTCTTACTAGAAATTCACTTTGAGGTTCTCCATTGGGTAGGATGAATATTTTGGAAAGTCAAATATCCTAATTTTTTTTTAACATTGGGAAACCTATGCTTTATAAAAAAATTATAATTTCACCTTTTAAGATTTTTTATTTTTTGTACATGTGATTTATTAATTTGTAACCTTGACTTGTAAATAAGGTGGTTTGTGTGTATTTTAGTTCTCATAAATTATTTTAATTTAAATCTTCTATAATGGTCGATGTGGGAGCTAATTAGAGGAGTTATACTATCTATCTTAAGGGGTAATGAGGGTTGATTTAATCTTACACAATTTTAGCGACAACATTTCACATTTGGGTAGATTGTTTTTCCATCCAATATGTGGTCTACCCCAGCATAAGCACAACCTAATAGTAGGGAAGAAAATTTTCATTTGGTTGTTTTTATCATGACAAGACTTGGTTGTGCATCTTATGGAGTCGTGTTGAAGGTTAGATGTGGTTTATGGTTATGGAAACTTCTTATTGTCATTGCATTGAGGTTTTCTATGATGAGATTCTATTGCCTAGTACGAAAAGTTTAGTGTTGAGGAGGCACAATTGAAGAAATTTTGACTTGTCAAAGGTGCCACATGGAATATCTACTAATCAGGGTTCATTAATGTGGTGAAGATTTAATTTATGATGTTGTTGTATTAAATGTGTTGACAGATGGATACTTAGGGGCTTAAGGACTAGGAGTTAGGATTATTATTTATTTATGCACTTAAGGATTATGGCTTAGCATACTTATATGTTAGGGGGGTCAAGGCCCTAGGGATTATAGGGGTTATAGGGGTTTAGGGGTTTTAGGTGTCAAGGGTTAAGGGTTAGGTCTTATGGCGTTTAGGGGTTATGGGGTTGAGGTCTAGCGGGTTTAGGGGTTAGTTCTTATTGGATTAGTGGCTAAGGGTTAAGCACTAAAGGCTTATGGGTTAAGAGCTTAAGGGTTATGGGATTTAGGTGTCAATGTGTTAAGCAGTTAGGGGTTAGGGGTTAAAGTGTTTAGGGGTTACAGGTTAAGGGTTAAGGGTCAGGGTTACTTTATTCTTGTGAAATTAGATGCATGTGTGGACATTAGATGAGCATATTGTTTCTCTTTGAAATAAAATACATAGAGTATATTTTGGGAAAATGTGATTTTCCATAAAATGTAGATCAGATTTGGGGACCTTGTGGCTCTTTTCCTTGAATCCCAGTAGTGCTTGAAGGTTTTATTTGGAAGGGCTAGTGGAAAAAAGCCCAATATGATCCAGAAGATTAGTGTTGGAGCACCTATGGTTTGGGAGAAAGGCTTAGGGGTTCTATGAGTTAAGGGATTTAAAGGTTTAGGAGTAATGAATTAAGGGTAAAGGGTTAGGGCTTATGGGGTTTAAGAGTTAGGGGGTTGAGGGTTAGGGGCTTGAGGGGTTTAGGGGGTTAAATGGGTTGGGTCGTGTGAGGGTGGCCATATAAAAAATGATAAGTTGTGATCGCCCGTGTGCCTTGTGCACATTCGTGCGACCCATTTTCCTTTTTCTCCCTCGTGCCATCGTTCAGGTGGGTTGGGTCATGCAGTTTGAGGGTGCCTAAGAAAATGCGTTCAAGTTTGGTCGGGTCAGGTTGTGTGAGGGAGGTCATATAAAAAATTCTAAGTTATAAACACCCCTGTGCTTTGTTCACATTTGTGCGACCCGTTTTTTGTTTCCTCCTTCGTGCCTTCGTTCGGGCGAGTTGGGTTGGGTTGGGTCAGGTCAGATTGTGCCCTGTGAGGGCACCCAAGGAAACACATTCAAGTAGGTCAGGTTGTGTGAAGGCGCCCAAGGAAACACGTTAGGGTTGGGTCAGGTCAGGTCGGGTTGGGTCGGGTCAGGTCTTGTCATGTTAGGGCACCGAAGAAAATGTATTCGGGCGGTCGGCTCGGGTCGGGTCATGTGAGGGTGCCCAAGGAAACACCTTCAGGTTGGATTGTGTGAGGGCACTGAAGGAAACACATTTGGTTGGGTCGAGTTGGGTCAGGTTGGGTCATGCCATGTGAGGGCGCCCAAGGAAATGTGTTCGGTCGGGTTGGGGTAGGTCGTGTTGTGTGAGGGCACCCAAGGAAACACATTCGAGCGGGTCGGGTCAGGTCATGTGAGGGCACCCAGGGAAACACATTCGAGCGGGTCGGGTTGGGTCGAGTCATGCCATGTGAGGGTGCCCACGGAAACACGTTTGGGTCATGTGAGGGTGCCAAAGAAACACTTTACAATCGGGTCATGTGAGGGAGGTCATAAAAAATGTTAATTTGTGACTGCTCATGTGCCTTGTGGACATTCATGTGATCCATTTGCAATTTTCTCCCTTGTGCCTTCGTTTGGGCAGGTTGGGTCGGATCGGGTTATGTGAGGGAGGCTGTATAAAAAATGCTAAGTTGTGACTGCCCGTGTGCCTTGTGCATGTTCCTTTAACCTATTTTTTGTTTGCTCCCTTGTGCCTTTGTTCAGGTGGTTCGAGTGGGGTTGGGTTATGTGAGGGCGCCCATTGAAACCTGTTCTTGTCGGGTCGGGTCAGGTCGTGTGAGGGAGGTTGTATAAAAAATACATTAGGGGAATTTTGAGGTCTAAAATGGGCCTCCTAAGGAATTTAAAAAATTATAGTGGAAATAATAAAATAAGATTTGATTACATCATCAAATTTTAGAGGGAAAAAAGGAAAAGCTACTATTTTCAACTCGTATTTTCAACATATCTCCCAAACGTTTTACTCCAATTTCGAGCGGGAGTACTCGTTGGATGAAAAATTTAATTCCTCATCCAAGGAGTACCCATGTTGTATACTTTCGATGGATCCTGCTACACGAAAAATGAGAAATAGATGAAAAACGTGATTGCAATCATGTTTTTTCATGTATTTCTCAATTTTCGTGTATTAAGGTCTTATCAAAAGTATGCAACATGGGTATTCCTTGGATGAGGAGTTAAATTTTTCATCCAACGAGTACTCGCGTTCAAAATTTGAGTAACAAATTTGGGAGATAATTTGAAAATACGAGTTGAAAAAGTAGTTTTATTATTTTATTATTTTTAATGTTTTTACCCTTTTACTTAAAAAATGGTGAATCATCCCCCATGGTTGACATCATCATCTTGAATCCTATTGGTTCTTATAAAGTTTATTTGTTTGTACATTTTTCTTAGGAGGTCCATTTTAGACCTCAAAATTCCCCTAATGTAAGTTGTGACAACCTGTGTGCTTTGTGCATGTTCGTGCGACCTGTTTTCCATTTTCTCCCTCGTGCCTTCGAGGGGTTAGGGGTTAGGGGTTAATGGAGTTATGGTATAGGGGGTTAAATGGGTTAGGGTTTTAGGGGTTTAGGGGGTTAAATGGGTCAGGGGTCTGGAATTAGGGTTTAGGGGGTTAGGGGTTAAGGGCTCAGAGGTTTAGGGTTTAGGGGGTTAAATGGGTTAGGGGTTTAGGGTTTTAGGGGTTAAGGGTTAAGGGGTTAGGGGTTAAGGGTTTAGAGGTTTAGGGTTTAGGGGTTAAATGGGTTAGGGGTTTAGAGGTTTAGGGGGTTAAATGGATTAGCAGTTGGGAATTGTGGCTAAGGATTAAAGCTCCATGGAAAAATCTAAAGTCATCAAAAACCTTAATGGTTTGGAAGAATTTATAAAATATCTTTCCTAATAGACAAACCCCATTGGATATAGGATTCCAAATTTATATTTGTAGAAAGTAGTCCGTCTTGAAAGGTGGAGGGAACTGAACACAAAGTGGAAGGAAAAAATCTATCGATTAAAAATTAATACTAATTGTGGAAAACTCTCAAAAGGAATATTTGGGGATAGAGAGAAAAATAAGTATGATTATGAAATGGAGCCTTATAACAATAGGGAGGCTCAAATATAGTTCACCCATGAAAATTTTGGTTCCGACAAAGTGAGAGGGCTATGAGGTGCCCATAAGAAGCTAGCCCACAAAAGAGTGCTTATCATTTACAAAGAAGATAAAATAATAATCTTGGAGTCTGCTACCTACCAACCTGTAGAGTAGCTCTAGAGGATTCCTCAAGATACCAATTAGGAAAAAATTATTTAAAAGAAAAAAAACAATTGATGCACCACAAAAATTTTCCATCAATAGATCAAGAAATAAATTAAAATCTATCATTACAAAGCCGACCATGAGTCTTTCATACTCCCATTTTTGTTTTTACTAAATTTCCATATCATGAACTCACATCAAGGAATTTGTAATATTCCTCATTAGCCATGAGCTAGTTGGAATACTAATTTTTGTTTTTCTTTCTTGTTTAATGAATAAGAGGATAATGGAGATCCATAAATCTCCTTAATAATGAAAAAATCAATGTAAATGTGAAAAGAGGACATCTTGGCAGCTTAATTGAGCACCCTTAGGTGTGAAAAGGGGCTGGAATGCCTTAACTGGGTCAACCTTGACCAAATCAACAACGCTATCATGGAGTAGTGGCATTCAATGAGGGACAATGTAGTTTTAGATGGAGACACATTGCATGGAAGTAATGTCATAAATGAATGGGGCTTAGGGTTTGGAAGCTCATTTCTTATAAAAGGAAGAGGATGGAAACCATATTCATTATGTATTGGTATTTTATATTTTTGAATATATGGTCTATTTAGACATATAGCTTTCTTTGGTTTTTTAGCTAAGATTGTCGTGCTGTTTAGCATAGGGTGTTCCTGATCGGGAATCCCAACTCTTTCCTTGATAGGCCTCTTGGAAGAGTTTGCACTACATTCCACTATCAAGAATTTGGCCAAAGATTCATTCTTAATGTACATCACAGTTTTCTGTTGAGAGTTTGTGTTGTGTTGCAGGGAAGAAGTTGTGGAGGTTTGATTTGGGAGATTTCTGAGCTAGAGCTCATTGGAGGGAGGTTCCTTTCTCTTGGGAGGCTAGTAAAGAAGGCCCTAGATATTTATTGACACATTTGGAATCAGGCCATAGAATTTTTATCCACTACAGCGCAGTTCCAATCCATGACTGCGTTATTTAGTGAGCTGTTGTAGCGGGCAACCCAAAAATGGCAGAAAATCCAAATTTAAAATCGAACCAAACCATTTCGGGGTTTTCATGGGTTTTTTGAGTAGAATTCGTGGTTAAAATCCCGGAGTATTCTGAGAAATCTAAAAACCTTCCGCACATGGTTCTTCTCCTTAGTAGCAATAGTTTCCAGTAGCAACAACAATTGCAGCACAACATTTCCAGTGCTTGGTAGCAGCACAACATTTCCAGTGCTTGGTTTCTTTAGTGTGTTTCAGCCATCTTGTGGCTTCAGTGCATTCCTTTTGGAGCACTGTGTACATTCATATTTTCTATTGTTTATAATGATATGGCTTAGTTGTTTCTGCTCATAGTTATAATGTCTTGATGTAAATTTCAGTTGCAGGATATTTCCGGCATTTTCCAAATCTTAGTGCTATATACTTGTTTTGGTTTTATTTGGAATGCTGCATTTGTTTTGTATTCACATCTTTTCCATTTTGGAATATTACAATGATATCAAAGCATAATATTGGCTCAACTTGTGAAGACACTGCATCTATGTTCTCAGAAGAAGAAGAATCTTCTCACAGAAAAGAGAAGGCTTACAAAAGAGACAAAGGCAAGTCTCCATTATTTGGAGAAATGGAGGGAAAAAAGTTTTCAGAACTTCTTCTCCAAACTATGCATGAGCTTAAAAGATAAATCAAGGGAATGAGGAGGGAAAGACATGAGGATCCCTCAAGAAGATTTGCACATGAAGAAAGCTCCATATCTTCATATTATGGGTGTGAGCATTCAGCCACACAATCAAATCTACAATGCTCTACCATGCCTATGTTCATAGCAAGAGACATGGAGGAAGGAGATGTACCAAAGGAGGAGACTCTTGGTGACTATCTTCAAGAGTATGAATCTCAATCTCAGAGGTTCAAAGATCATCTAAACTTCCAAGGGTTTTGCAAAATCAAAGAAGATAGAAGACCTAGTAGCTACAATAGAAGAAGAGGGTGCATGCGTAACACTTTGGGTAGATTCTTTCTACCTACAATTGATGGTGTTACACCATTTTTTGGTCATCTAACCTTTCATCATTAGATGGACCCAAGTACACCATGTAAGACCAGTTTTACCCCAAGTAAAACTGCTTTCACTATGTTAATTAAGAAACCCCAAAAGGAATAATTAATTAAACCACAATTTAATTATTATTCCCAGTCATGTTTAACCCAGAAAACAAAGAAATTAATGAGATAAACCCATAGTTATCTTATTATTTTCTAGGAATAATTATTTAAATAATATTCCTTGTTAAATATGACCAAATCAACAACCATTAATCAAATAAATCATTATTTATTTGATTATATCCCAACCACTTCCTTAAAAAGATAAATAAATCATTTATTTATTTATTTTTCACTAATCAAGGGATTTGACCCAAGTCAAACACCCTTTTCCTCCAACAAATAATAATAAAATATTCCATAGAGGTGGATCTAGATGTGATTAACGTTATTTTAATCATGCACCAAGATCTAGAAGGACCTAATATTTTGTTATAAATAGGAGGGTTTTCCCCATCATTCTTCACCTTTTGTTGCCTATTAGATCACTCTGGATCTATACACTTGGTCTCATTTCTACCATTTTGCTCCCATTGAGCTCTACCTTCTACATTGGGTTTTTTATCTACAAGAGAGAGAAAACTTAGATCTGAAGTGCTGAGGACTACAAAGAACCCATCCCATTGAGGAGATCTGGATACACCTTCTTGTTTCCTCCCAGGTGCCCCGTAATATAAAAATTCATTCAAAAATCGTGTTCTTGTCTTGTCTGTTGGATGCATGGAGCAAACTCTTTACTTTACTGCTTAATGTCTTTCCATTTATAGATCTGTTTGTTGTAGCACTTTAACTACTAATTGCAGATCTGAAGATGTTTTGCAGCCATTATTGTTGTTAGGGCTATTAGTTATGCGTAGCTAAAGTGGTTCTTTTTCGTACACTTCGACGAAGAATTCATACTAACAAATGGCGACTCCACACGGGTTTTAAATTACGACCGCCGTCGTTTTTCATATTCCTGCATATCCAGCTACTTCAGGCCCTAGGGCTTCTTTTTTAGCTGCTTAGTTTTTCTCTTTTCATGTCATTTTTCTCACATAAAACCCTAAAAACCTAAAATTTCTAACTTCCCTGTGTTTTCCGGCTCCCTATCAAGGTGTTTACACCACTCAAGAATCGAGACGACAACTTTTCCAAATCTAAGTCGCGAGACAACCGGAATAAAGGGGGTCGACTTTTGGCCCCAACCTCGACCCTAACCTCCTGTGCCGCACTCTTCACCGTTTCTCGCGACCAACTCGCATCGCCGAACCGGACCCGACTTCTTTCCAAAGATTTTCCTCGACTTTTCTCGGGTTTTCATTGCAGCCTTCCGCAGGGTCTTCCACTGTTCCCACCCCCGCCTTGACCAAGATCTGATCTGTTTTTACTCATCTAAGTGGGAACCCATCCCCTTAGGGCTTTAGTACCCTCCACTTTTTGTGGAAGAGTTTCAGCTGTTTCAGCCGTCGGTTTCAGAGCTTCAGCCCTTTCTTTTTCCAGATCTGTGACCTCACTTCCAGATCCATCGAAATCAGCCTCTTTTCCTTTCAAATCACCTCTTGTCGTTTTTTTTGGACCTCCCCTAAAGGCCTCTGCCTTGCCCCTCCCGGCTTTTTGCTGATTTCCCTTTTTTCCAGCCACCTTGCCCCTGTCTCTTGGCTGTGATCTGCACCCCTTATCTGCAGCTTTATCCTCCGGATCTCTGTCCCCTTTGACCCCAGATCTGTTGAGCTTCGTTTGTGTGTGTTTCCATAGTTTTTCCCTTTCTTTTCAGCATAGTTTTGAGAGACCCACTTTCTTGGGTTTGATAGATGCATATGTAGCTGTTATTTTTCTGTTATTTCAGCATTTTTATTCTGTTCTCTGTAGGTTTATTTTCACTACGCAAGACACTTTTTCTTGCTCCTCAACAACTAAAGGGTTTAAAATTAAAATGAACGATGCCACACACCGACTCTAAGTGAAGAAGCGCCGGTTAACACCGCCTGGCTTGGTTAACACCGCCATCAAAGACTCTAAATCAATTAACACCTCAGACCTTTTCTCGCCTCTTTCACCATACCTGATTCTCGTCCCCTCATGCCCCGCTGCTTCTCTTCGCTATCATTGTTCCAAGGCGCCTTTCCTGAGACTTCTTGGCCTTCACCCTCGCCTTGGCTGATCGACCAAGCCCGCACCGCCGTCGTCGAGCCGACCACCTTCGAGTCCGCACCCGACTCTCCCTCTCCGATTCCCGGTCCTCCTTCCCTCCCTGCCTTCCGCCCCTCCACCATGTCTGGTCCAGGGCCTAACGCTAGCGGTTCTCCCGGCCCCAATGCCGGCCCTACTTCTAGCGGAACCGTCACAACCACTACCCTGGCCACCCCCGTGCTGCCGTATATTGCAGGCCTCAGCCTCCCCGATTTCCATCAGCTGATTAATGATCCCATTCACCACAATGCTACCTGGCCCACTATGCCCACCAAGCTGCCCTCTGATATCCCTAAGTTCGAGGGCCTTAATGGCGAAGACCCAACCAATCACGTCCGGTCTTTCCACATGTGGTGTTCCTCCAACTCCATTACCGATGACTCCATCCGTCTTCGTTTGTTCCAACGCACGCTTACCGGCGAAGCTTCTAAATGGTATGTCGAACAGGCCACTTCCTCCCATACCACGTTCGAGACTCTTGCCCAAGCCTTCTTGTCGTACTTCCAGCTCCCTCTCCGATACGACACTGGTACCGAGCTCCTGACTTCATTTAAGCAATCCTCTTCCACACGCCTTTCTGCCCATGTTCAGGAATGGCGACGAAGACGGAGCTTATGTCGAGCCCCTCCCTTTGAAGATCGAGTTTACATGGACTGGTTCCTTCGCACCCTCCCATCTCCCATCGGCAAAGATGTCGCCTCTCACTTTCCTCAATCTGAAGAAGCCGCCCTCCAAATAGCTTTAAAATATGACCCGATCTACGCTCAATCTGGTTATGTTTATACCGTTCTTCCTGACATCCCCAGGCCCGGTGGCGCTAACGCCCCGGGGGCATCTCATTCCGCCGACGGTATTGTTGGATCTCTTTCCCACCCCTCTACTCACCCTCCTATGAGCCATGGCCTTCCTCAGGGAGGGGCCAGCACCTCTAGCACTCTGCCCCCTCCCGGCAACATGTATCCAGGATACGGCATGCCTCCTCCTTTTTCCCAACCTCCTGCTTACCTCAATGCTACCCAACCCAACCCTTACTTTTATCCGCAGCCTGGTGCGCCAACTCCTCCAGCATATGCGCTTCCGCCTCCCTTGCCTCCTCACCACCTGCAACAGCCCTTACAACCCCCTCCAGGGCAAGTATTTGCACAGCAGGGTGCGTTTATTCTCCCTTCTTCTCAAAGAAGGCGGAGAGGCAACCAGTAACACATCCGCCCCTAACCGAGGACCCACTCGGTGTTGACCCCATTGACTACAAATCTCACTGTGCACCCCGCCTGTGCCGACAGGCCGCTTCGCACAAACAAGCCCTGTTCGTGTTGCGGTGTTTACGGTCACTACACTCACGATTGTCCTCTCTTACCCCAGATGTGACAGATGTGGGAGTCTCAAGCCACATTGCGCGGAAAACACGCCTCCCCTCATGCTCCTCCTAATGTGGCCACCACCCAGGCAGCTGTGTTCACTGATCCTTTCCCTCACCAGAGATTCGTGGCTACCCAACCCCCCGACAGCCATGTAGCCACCCCCTCGTCCCTTTATGGTTCCTCTGATTATCAGATCCTTATGATGCGCTCCGATCCTTCCCCTTCCGTCGACCTTCACCTTCAAACCCTGGCTCCCGCCGCACCCCAAGCCTCCTCGCCCGCCTCCCCGCTTCGAGCCTCCTCCATTCTCGTGTTCTGCGTAGCCTCTTTCGACATCCAAAGGCCCTTGCACATCCCCAACCCAAAGTTGAGGTTCATCCAAAGATTCCAAAGGGCCCATTACGCCGAAATGTCGTCTTGGCCGAGCCACCAGATCGTACAAAGATAAGAGATGACGGGGCTGCTGCCATTTCTACACTAGAACTCCTCCAGTCGTGCCCTTCTCAAAGGAAGGCTCTACTATCTGCCGTGGGCGCTGTTGATCCTGCTGATGACCAAATGATTGTTTTCGACGCCACTCAATCGGACCACCCTCCTCTTCCTCCTTCCATTGCTTTCCAAATCCCAGTCAAAATCCGGAACGCCACTGTATCCCGGTGTATAATTGATGAGGGGGCATCCACCCGTGTGATGTCCGCTTCGGTTTGGAAGCAACTCGGATCCCCTGAGCTAGCCCCTTCCACGATCACCCTTCGAGCGTGGGACGGTCATGCCTCCCAGCCTATTGGCCTGTTTCGTAACTGTCCCATCACCCTCGCCGGTAAGACCGTTTGCGTTGATGTCGAAGTCATTGATGCCCCTCTAGACTACAACATTCTATTGGGGCGAAGCTACACCTACGCCATGTCTGCTGTCCCATCCGCGGTTTTCCGCAAGCTGTCTTTCCCACACAATGGGAAGATAGTCACTATTGACCAGCTATCTTATCATGAGCCGCCGTCTCAGACCTCCTTCGAGACGACCATCTCTTCTGTAGCCAACAAGCAAACCGTCGATTCTCTGACCAGTGTCTCCCCCGGCGTCTACAAAGATTCCACCTTGCTTGGTACTTTCCCTCATCTTCCCCCTCCTCCGGTCACTGATCCCAGCTTGTCGAATGTTTGCATGATGCAATCGTCTCAGGATGCCCATAAACGGCCTGCCTCGGCTAGTCAGAAACCTCCCCCCCGTCCTCCGCAACCCGCTCCTAGCCATTCATCTCAGCCAGCCGGACCTCCTCTTTCTGGCCCTCCCCCTACAGCTGGTATCCCCGAACCCCTTTATCCTCCCGGATCAGTTCCCCCTGGCCTTAACCATCTTGGAGCCGTCCCTCCTGGTCATTTCCCTGCTGGGCAGATCCCTTTCCTAGCTCCCCCTCCCGGAGTATATTCTGTCCCCGTCATGGCCACCCTCTCCCTCCCTAACTTGACCTTGGGCATCCCAGTTTGGTACCTTGATCCCCCAGCCGCCACCCCCCTGGTCACCCCAAACCTTACATGGCTTTGACACCGGTTCAACCGGTCCCCCTCGCTTTCTCCATAGCCACTGTGCCCCCAGCACCTCCACAGGACCCTTCTCCTGTTGTGACGGCTCCCGGGAAGAAAGGCAAAGCCCGCAAAAGGGACATCAACGACCAAACCACCACGACCGACCCGGCTCCTTCTCCGCCCGCGAAGCCTTGTGCCTTATGTGATGTCATTGGTCATGCCACTCATGCTTGTCCTGAGTTACCTCGTATCCGACCCATGGTAAACGTCGCGTTCCCCGACACTACGGTCCCTGAAACTCCCACTCATTCTTCGACCGTCCCCAAGAACCCCAAGACTCTCCGCACCAACAAGCCCTGTGCTTTGTGCGGGATCCATGGCCACTACTCCCATTATTGTCCTCACCTGACGCATTACCATGCCTCCCTTGAGGTGATCCGCGAGTATGAGGTTGAACAAAATCAATCCGCCTCTCCCATTCTCGCGCAGTATGCTGCAGCCCAGCCTGAGGATTCCACCGATCCCATCCACATTCCCCCCCCTGATGTCCAGATGACGGAGTCTACGGTCACCATTCTTTACCTATCCTCCTCTGCACGACACTTGGAACCTAGCCCGTCTGCCGCCTCCCCCATTGTGTCCCTTGATACTCCAGATCACTCCACTTGTGTCTCTTTTGACCTTCGCAGCCCGAGTCCTCGCCATGTTTTCGTCGCTCTCATACCAAACCTTGTTTCGGTCTTGATCCTCCTACCCTTTCCTCCCCACGCATTACGCTCGATGACTTCGTACCCTCATGTTTCCCTTAGTCATTTCCTTTCATCCCTCATTTATTGTCTTGTCACACCATTTGCGAGGACCCCGTCCCCACCCTTTATCGGTTACACGCCGATGGTGAAATCCTTCCTCTGAGGTCTGCCTCGGCGGTGGGGCCCATCTTCACCCTTGCATGACCTGGGTCGCTCTAATGGGGGTATGCATGATTCTTCCACCAAAAATCGGAGCCGAATATGATGCGGTCGTGGCCTATTAAGTGATGCCTCTTCTTGCATCTTCTTATCTGCACGTTCGTTTGGATTCTTTGCTTCTTGTCATGAAACTAAATGGTGTCTATCGTGTGCGTAATCCTGTGCTGTTTAGACGATATTTACGAGTGAAACTCTTGATACGTGAATTTGAAACCATAAATTTCAACCATGTACCTCGAGAACAAAATCACTATGTAGATAGCATTGCAAACCATGTTCTAGATTGGCATTTATCACACGCATTTTATACAAGACAATAACATTCATAATCATTAAACAAGATTCATATCCATAATATGTGTCGCAAAACATGTGTTTAGAGTCCATCTACTCTGATACATATGACATGCCCATAGCATGTTACAACCCAGGGGCACCATATGCCCCTCCATATCTCTGCCTCTGACATGCCCACAACGCGCCATTCTGGGCGCCCGTCAAAACAACTGGGGGCACCATATGCCCCTCCATACCCTATAGGGGGCACCACCTGCCCCTACATACATCAGAGGGGGCACCATATGCCCCTAATCACTATCTGGAGGCTCCCGGGCCAATGGCTCTGCCCCTGCAGCATGTAGATCACGCATAGCTTGACCAGTCATCGCCATGCGCCGCATGATACCTCGCCACTCCGAGGGGAGACCAACACATGGCTCTATGTACTGGTCATCTAAATCCTGCCACCCGCGCTCCGATACTCCGGTCAAAAGCTGCTCACATCTACGGCAGATGTCCTCCAGTAGGGCGGCTGCATCCTCATTCTGCACTGCTCTCGACCCACTCGGACCTGTAGCTCCAGACGCTGCCGGTCGTCCCATATATCCGGCCGGTTTTACCGGTGCTATATCTGCATACCAAAAGTCCCTGAATCAATATCATTATTTACTATTCAAAAACTTTAACATGCCCATATAAGAATAGCAATTTGTCACTTACCATCGGGCCCCCAGACTCGACCAGACGGAAGTGGCAGACCCGGATCCCCACAGTAGCTCATCCCACTATACGGGTAGTCGTCTATGTACAACGACATCTGATCCCAATGGACAAAAAACTCCGGTCGAAACACTCGCCCGACCGCCCCTCCTCCTCCTCTGCAGAGTAGTCGTCCCCAACGACGCATCCTGGGCTCTCTCGGGCCCCCATCTGGAAGCTGCACACGAGGCCTCAAGGTCGGGATCTTCTCAAAGAAGAAGGCGCACAATAAAGTCCCATATGAGCAATCATGATTCACTTGCCGCCTGCATAGCGACAACTGTCGCTTTAGCGCCACCAGCATCATTTGGGCCCACCCAAAGTAGGTCCCACCCAACACACTCTCCACTATCATCATCTGCCCACCGGTGATGTGATGGAACGCCTGGCTGCCCAGGATTCACAGCACAGCTGCGGCCACTGCACGGGTTTCTAGCCTCTCTAGATCCCCGACCGATATTCGAGTCCCCTTGACTTGAAGACCCGGTCGACAATGGCGTTCCACGAACTCCATGATATGCCGCCCCCGCAGCAGCACTGGCTGCGTGTCTCCCACGATCCCCAGTGGTGGGAGGCCGGTCAGGAAGTACACATCCTGGACCGTCAGTTCGATCCTGTGCCCTTGCACTACAAAGATCTCCTGATCTGGATCCCAGTAACTGATAATCCGGGCCAGTAATGATTCCCCTGCTCTCATCAACGGGTTCTCCACAAACTTGAGAACCCAAAATCTGGCCAATACACGACGGACGCCCTGATCCGCCTGGATCTCTGCCCGAAGTGTTCCCAGATCCCTCTCTCTCCAGTTGACCCGTAACTCTGCCATACCTGCACAAACACATTCTTTTTGTCAGGGTACAGATCGGGCAAACCATAACCACACACCAAAACCCAACTCCCAGCCATCAAACAGCACTGAGCCCCCCTCCTCTCCCAGGTCACAGTTTTCTGCCAATTTCTGGACCAGGTCGCACTTTTTGCCCCAAAAAGTGCGACCCGGCCGTAGAGAGGAGGGAGGGGCTGTTTCTGGGGTGTTGGGCCCTAAACTGCAAATCTAATCCATCAAAATGCAAGAGCAAGGTTAGGCCTCTTACCTCCAATCGACAGATCTCGAATCCAACGGTCAGTTTGTCCGCTACGTTCGCCGCAAGATTTAGGGCCTTCTCTACTCTCCACATTCACCACGGCAACAATAGCAAATGAATGATTTTGGAGAGAGCCTCATTAAGAGAACCCTGTTTCTTCTTTGAGGAAACTGCACAACGACCTACCGTCTTGGATTCGACGAACCGTCAGCACCGCTAGACAGATCTCACCGAGCTCTCAAATGGGTTTTAGTTAGTTTTTGGTGATTTGATACTTCACCCGGACACATTTTTTCCACGAAGGGTCACTTCACCGCTCCTTAAAAATCGAATTTCCTCACTTACGACACTTGTACTTGGGGCACCATATCGCCCCCTTACTTGTCCATGTTCGTGTTGATTTTCGTCATGAGTGCCCACCTTGTACTCATGCTTCTATGACCCCCCATTGGGGCCTTTACTGTGTGGCAGCACTATCTAGTCGCCCTTGCTTAGAGCATCCGAGTTGAGTCATCCTTGCATTCATGGAGTCTATCCTGCATTCTTTTACACCCTACTATAGCCCTCCATTCCTTTTTGCTTGGTTCCTCTCTTGTGTCGCATCTCATGACCTTCAGCCCCACTGTCCCCTGTCCCCTTCGATATTGTGTCAGTCGCTGCCATGTCATTCATGCCCTTTATGCTCTAGCAAGGGAAGTTGTCCATTCACCACTCCATCCTTCCCATTTCCACCATCATCATTAGTGTCGGTCTGTCCGTCGCTCTATTGCTCTTCTCTCGTGCCTTAGTTGAGGTTCTCTCATTGCCTCACCTACGACGGACCTCCTTCTGTCGACCTCAGCACATTTATTCCAGAAGCAAGGTCTAGAGGGCGGTGTACCTTGGTTCCAACTTCCACTTTTGTTCGGTGCCTCGGATCAGGCAGGGGGATTTCTCACTTCCCTTTGACTTGGTTTCTTCTCCAGCTCCTTTCAGCATGATCGAGATTCGTATACTGGACAGTCCAGTGACCCAGCAGCAGCTCTTGATGATTCCCGGGCGTGTGCGAGATGTCTCAGCCCTCATGAGGGGGTGGCCCTGCAGGTAGCCCCCCACATGCCCGGATGACCTCTTCATTTGCAGCCTTTGATGCCGCTCCAGATTTTGATGATGTTGGCCTTAGCCACTTGTAGCACCTCTCTGATTTGCATGTATCAGTCAACCTTTGTGAGCCCTTCCCCATTTACAGGGGGCATTTGGGTTGTATTTATCTCATGTACTCAGATGTTATTGTACTAGTCCTGGCTGTTATCCCAGGCACAGCATGTATGTGAGACTCTTCATTGTATTTTTATCTGGCCCTTGATTATGCCAGCTGTACTCTATGGTTGGGTCCCTTGTTTACTGGACACACTATTCTTTTGTACTTTGTCACGGCGGGCATAGGTATGCCTCCCCCGCCGCCTTCAGCACAGGTACCCTCTCATAACAGAGACTTGTTGCACCTGCGAGTCTCGTCTCCTCAGGGTCTAGTCCTTCAGCACACTATCTACTTCATATTTCTCTCTCTGACATACCCTTTTTGTTGTCCAGTGATTGTCTTCTTACAACGTACTTCGGTCATACGATTTGCTCCTGACACTCGCACGCTGGGGGGCAATCTGTTACACCATTTTTTGGTCATCTAACCTTTCATCATTAGATGGACCCAAGTACACCATGTAAGACCAGTTTTAACCCAAGTAAAACTGCTTTCACTATGTTAATTAAGAAACCCCAAAAGGAATAATTAATTAAACCATAATTTAATTATTATTCCCAGTCATGTTTAACCCAAAAACAAAGAAATTAATGAGATAAACCCATAGTTATCTTATTATTTTCTAGGAATAATTATTTAATAATATTCCTTGTTAAATATGATCAAATCAACCACCATTAATCAAATAAATCATTATTTATTTGATTATATCCCAACCACTTCCTTAAAAAGATAAATAAATCATTTATTTATTTATTTTTCACTAATCAAAGGATTTGACCCAAGTCAAACACCCTTTCCCTCCAACAAATAATAATAAAATATTCCATAGAGGTGGATCTAGATGTGATTAACATTATTTTAATCATGCACCAAGATCTAGAAGGACCCAATATTTTGTTATAAATAGGAGGTTTTTCTCCATCATTATTCACCTTTTATTGCCTATTAGATCACTCTGGATCTATACACTTGGTCTCATTTCTGCCATTTTGCTCCCATTGAGCTCTACCTTCTACATTGGGTTTTTTATCTACAAGAGAGAGAAAACTTAGATCTGAAGTGCTGAGGACTACAAAGAACCCATCCCATTGAGGAGATCTGGATACACCTTCTTGTTTCCTCCCAGGTGCCCTGTGATATAAAAATTCATTCAAAAATCGTGTTCTTGTCTTGTCTGTTGGATGCATGGAGCAAACTCTTTACTTTACTGCTTAATGTCTTTCCATTTATAGATCAGTTTGTTGCAGCACTTTAACTACTAATTGCAGATCTGAAGATGTTTTGCAGCCATTATTGTTGTTAGGGCTATTAGTTATGCGTAGCTAAAGTGGTTCTTTTTCGTACACTTCGACGAAGAATCCATACTAACAGATGGGTCACCCAAGTGCACAGCCAAGGCTTGGGTAAAGAAGCTAGACACATATTTCCAGTTGCATCAAGTTTCAGAAGAGGAAGCCATTAGAGTAGTAACGCTGCATCTTGAAGGTAAGGCTTATGCCTGGTGGTTATTTGAATCTTCTTCATTGAAAAATGCTAATATATCTACATATGGAAAGTTCACTAGGAGGTTAGTGAAAATATTTGATGCAAAACATTTTGAAACATCCTTGGTTGAGATAGCCAAGCATAAACAAACAAAACCTTTGCATGAGTTGGAAGGATCTATAAACCCAAATCCATTCCAGAATTCCATTGAGGGGTATAAAAAATTGCAGAATACCTTGCTAGAGGCAAGATCCCCACTTCAGAAAGAGCTCTCTTCTCAAAAGGAAGACATGGAGATCTATTTTTTAAAAGAGGAACTAAAAAAAGAGCCTCTTAATGATGATTAGGCAACCTCCATTCATGATGAAGGTGAAAAGAAGGCAAGAGGTAACATCGCTATCACATCAGGAGCAGATCTAGTACCTCATGGAGAGGGAGATGGAGCAATTTCTCCAGTGAGAGGAGTTCCTGTATCATTGCAAGAAGTTCCAAATGATCTCATATGTGGAGATCAAGGCACAATCCATTAACAACATGTGCCATTATTGATAGATTGTGAGACCTTGCAGATGAAAGGAGAAGGTAGGGAGGATGGCCAACATCATATAATTAGGAGCACATACCCCTATCTATTTCAGAATGTTGATGCACAAGAGAGGCATACTGATTTGTGCAGTGAGATCAAGGACAAAGCAATCCACTCATATATTCAGTGTACTCTTGATATTGATGTCTCTTTGCATGGAGGCATTCCACTTGGGAGGCCACCAGATCAAGAGACGATGAGGCATGTCTCACATCATGATGCACCATTCATAGATCTAGGAGGAATGGGAGCATTGGGAGGTCATGAAACAGTGTTGAGAGTCTTGGGTAGACTCAAGGAGGAGGGAGACATTCTCCCAAAATCATCATTACCCACTCTGATTTCAGATTCTGTGCTGTGGTGGGAGAAGCATGGGAAGGATAGCAACCTTCCAATATGTACCTTTGGCATGGGGGATGTCAAAGAGATGGGAAACCATATGAAAAATGTTCTTTGTGATAGATCATCAGCACTGTCACTATGGAGGATAGATCCATATTGGAAATCCCAACTGTTGGTGGATTATTCCAAGGATCTTTTTATGCATGATACTTGATGACCAACTACATGAGGAGGGCTATTCAGTCCAATATGAGGTCATTTATTATCATGGTAGGATCTTTTTATCTAGAGCTTCCAAGATCAAGGAGAAGTTGCTACAAAGAGCACATGAAGATTTTCTCTTCAGCCATACTTATTCCATGAGAGCCTACAACATTATCATGGAGAGCTACACTTGGGAAGGATTTGAAGAGGAGGTATATCAAAATTTGAGAAGATGCATGGACCATGTGGAGATGGGAGAGATACATAACTCTATGAAGGAGTTATCACAACCACCTCTTTCCTCTTTTGGAATGAGAGGGGATCTATCTATAGACCACTCCATTTGTATGAGTAGACGTTTTGGTAAGGAACATGTTTATGTACATGATGTTTCATTTGATGATTATTTTCATTCCTTTACCATGTATATGCAGGACATTTCTCCAAGGAGGAGTGTTCTTCCATATCAACTTCATGGTCAACTTTGGGCCATAAACATTTCTGAACATGACCACTCCCTAGGAGGATATAGGGAGATGTTGTATCATTCTGGGTGCACTCCAAAGGCACCAAACATTTTTCACCTTTTCATCACTTGTGAGAAAACTAGGGCAACAAGTAAGTGGTGGGGAAACCACTTACCATATCATTATCTGATGCAGTCAGGAGACATACTGTGTTGGTTCCACATGTGGGACTATGACCCACCTCCATTTTTTCATATTTCTATCTACATGTACTTAGTTTTGATCCCATACAGTGATTATGTGCTTATTATTTTTAAGGGAATGATTGGAGGGAGGATGGGAGGAGTGTATGTGCCCTTTTGGAGAGAGATTCTCCATGTTCATTATGCTACATATTTCAGGGAAGACATTGGGAAAACCATGATTGTTTCATTGAATCTATTGATTCCTTGTGGGATGAGTCATTTTCATCTCATGAGAACTTGGGAGGAGCATTTCATGGAGGGATGGATTGGGAGACACTTAGCTTATGAGGGAAGCTTATGACATGGACTTGTCACCAATAATGGAGGATAAGAGTTGTAGTAATCACCTTGTTAGTTGCTTGAGGACAAGCAACATTTGGGAGGGGAGGATTGTAATATTCCTAATTAGCCATGAGCTAGTTGGAATATTAATTTTTGTTTTTCTTTCTTGTTTTATGAATAAGAGGATAATGGAGATCCATAAATCTCCTTAATAATGAATAAATCAATGCCAATGTGAAAAGAGGACATCTTGGCAGCTTAACTGAGCACCCTTAGGTGTGAAAAGGGGTTGGAACACTTTGACTGGGTCAACCTTGACCAAATCAACAACACTATCATGGAGTAGTCGCATTCAATGAGGGACAATGCAATTTTAGATGGAGACAAATTGCATGGAAGTAGTGTCATAAATGAATGGGGCTTAGGGTTTGGTAGCTATTTCTTATAAAAGGAGGAGGATGGAAGCCCTATTCATTATGTATTGGTATTTTATATTTTTTAATATATGGTTTGTTTAGACATATAATTTTTTTGGGCTGTTTAGCTAAGATTTCCGTGTTGTTTAGCACCGGGTGTTCCTGGTCGAGAATCCAACCTCTTTCCTTGAGAGGCCTCTTAGAAGAGTTTTCACTCAATTCCACTATCAGGCATTTGGCCAAAGCTTCAGTCTTAATGTACAATGCAGTTTTCTGTTGATAGGTTGTGTTGTGTTGCAGGGCAAAAGTTGTGGAGGTTTGATTTGGGAGATTTCTTAGCTAGATCTCAATGGAGGGAGGTTCCTTTCTCTTGGGAGGCTAGTAAAGAAGGCCCTAGAGCTTTATTGACACATTTGACATCAGGCCATAGTATTTTTATCCCCTATAATGCAGCTCCAGTCCATGACTATGCTATTTTAGTGAGCTGTTGCAATGGGCAACCCAAAAATGGCCGAAACTCCAAAGTTAAAATCTGACTAAACCATTTCTGTTTTTTTTTCTAGGTTTTTTGAGTAGAATGTGTGGTAAAAATCCTGGATTATTATGAGCACTCTAACAACCTTCCGCACATGGTTCTTCTCCTCGGTAGCAGTAGTTTCCAGCAACAGCAGTAGTAGCAACACAACATTTCCAATGCTTGGTTTCTTTAGTGTATTTCAACCATCTCGTGGCTTGAGTGCATTCCTTTTGGAGCACTATGTACATTCATATTTTCTATTGTTTATAATGATATGACTCAATTTTTTCTGCTCATAGTTATAATGTCTTGATGTAAATTTTAGTTGCAGCATATTTCCGACATTTTCCAGATCTTAGTGCTATATTCTTGTTTTGCTTTATTTGGAATGTTGCATTTGTTCTATATTCTTATCTTTTCCATTTTGGAATATTACAGAATTAATCTTCAATTTATTTCAACATACTCCATTTATAAATGGCCAATATGCTTATAATGTTAGATGGAGCAGAATGCACAAAATTGGTATTGTAGATCCTTGCATTGATAAATTTGGTTTCTTGGCTTACAATGAAGTCTAAGTAATGGTTCATTTTTTTTATACTTTGTTCTGAAATGTTGGAGGTGTTTTATTTTATACTGCATTTCCTTGGGCATCCTCATAGTATGGCACGACCCGACCCGACCTACCTAAACGTTGTAGGCACGAGGGAGAAAAAAACAAACAGGTTGCATGAATGTGTATTACAAGGCACACGAGTGGTCACAAATTAAAATTTTTGATATGACCTCCCTCACACAATTCGACTTTAACACGTTTCCTGTGGTGCCCTCACACGACACGACCCGAGTTGCCTGAACGAAGGCACGAGGGATAAAAGGGAAAATGGATCATATGAACGTTCATAAGAAACTTGAGTGGTCACAACTTAGCATTTTTGATATGGCCACCCTCACATGACTTGACCTGTAAGGCCACAATTTCATGAGGCGTGTTCACGGTGACAGGTGCGCCCACCGAACGTTTAGATAGAGTTTAGGTGCGATGCAACATTACGGGCATGTCGTTGCACTATCATCGCATGAGTGCGGGAATGTGACGATAGAGAAAACCAGGTGGTGACGGAGCAACGTTAACGACAAAGTCATCGCATTATAGCCGACAGGTGTTGTTGGCGAAGCGACGTTATAGAAGAACGTCGCACCATAACCGCGGATAGAAGTCGACGTATTAGAGGCGGAGGCCAACGTTACACATAGCAGATGAACACCAAATGGAGGTCGGGTGGGTTGGCTCTGGTCTGCCAAGTGACCCATGCCATTACACGGGAAGTGTATAAATATGACGAATGGATGTGTTGTTAACTATCCAATAATCCAAGCAACGAATTCACATAAGACATTTGAACAAGTGAAGGACATTGGACAACACCACAAGCTTTACCAATAGCTCATTGGTGTAAGCCATCACTACGATAGTGGGAAGGCTGAACACGACAACGTGCAAAATTTTAGGACGTCCGGTGAGTCGTGAATGAGCGAAGGTGTCGAGTCAAGTCGGACAGTGCATGTAGAACAGTACCATAGGGCATCTGCACTGCGAGTCAAGTTAGGAAGAAAGTGTAGGAATTGCGTGCAGAACAGTACCGCAGGGCATCTGCAGTGTAGGTAGAGTCGGGAAGGGCGTGCAACAGGATGAACGTGAGTTCAAACCACATTCTAAAGTGAATATTGGTTAGAGTTGAGTATGACAAAGTGCAGCAGGTGCGTATTAGTAGGAAAAAGCTAACCAAAGTGCAGAGGTCGATTTGGACACATGATTATTTCGAAAAGCACGTGAACGTCAAAGGCAACAGTTGACCCAGGGTGACCCAAGTGACCCAAGTGACCCGACAGCACGACGCTTGGGTAGATTTGTGTATAAATTCTTGAAGCTAAAATCAATGTTGTAAATGGATGTTTTGGGCTAGTTTGATGATTGAAAAGTGTTGGAACTTGGTCAAGAGGTAAACTAACCTTGCCAAGGAGAAAAAGTGGATTTTGCTAGATTGGACTTTGTACTGTATTTTATACTTTATGAGACATATTATTGGGCAGGCTTATTAACAGGGAGTTGCCCCTCCCTTGTATGTATGGGCGTACATGTGGATATGATGATTATGTTTATGTTTTCCGGATATTGAAAGAATGATTTGATTAACTAATTAAGATAGTGTTGCTAAAGGCGTAGTCTACTTGTGAAGTACTTGAAAAAAGAAAAATAAGGTAGTGTCCCACCCGTCCATAGCGTGGTTGAAAGAATACCAAGGTATAGGGGCGTGAAAAGTGGTATGAGAGCCAACATACACTTGGAGTTTACACATCAAGTTGTATTGAAATTCATTGATCCCATCCTTTGGAAGCTAAAGATTGAAGCAAGTAGGGACGACAAATAGATTGAAGCTAAAGCTTGAAACTTTGGTGAATTGGGGTTTCTGACAAAAGCTATTTCAGGGCTACAATTGAACAGGGTTTGTACATGGTATTAACTCATTCTAAAGCAAGACAAATGGAAGGTGTTGTGGAGGAACCTAAAGTGATTAAGGAGGCCCAAGTAATTTCTCAAGATGTCATCTTGGAGAATACCATTGCGAACATGGAGAGACTCGAGAAGATGCTCATGGAATTTAGGGAAGATCATGAAGACCTTCGTGAAAGGAACATGGCATTGAAGGAAGAATCAGAAAAGTGGAAGACCGAGCTTGAAACTATGGTAACACATTATGTGTACACGGAATGACAACTTGGTGAAGCTTTGAAGAAATTTGAAGACATGGAACAGTCCATGGATCGAGTTGTGGATGAGCTTGCTAAGGCTCTTACAAAGATCACCGATTTGGAATGTGAAATGGTCTTGTTGAAAAGGGTCATGGCACAAGGATCATCAGGGGGATCTGCCCATATAAAGGTGAAAGAACTAGATTCATAAGATGGAACAAAGAATGAAAAAAGTCTTGGAAACTTCTTATGGGATATGGAGTAATATTTGGACCAGTTAGCCATTCCTCATGAGGATGGTACGATGAATATTGTGGCACCATTCCCTATGGGAGATTCTAATATGTGGTGGGAGAAGGAAACTTGATCAGATGGCAAAAGGTGTAGGTTATAACATCACAACTTGGAAAGAACTAAAAGAGGCTTCGCAGATTCACTTTAGTCCACAAGATGAAACCTGGGATGCGAGATTTGTCATTAAGTATATTAAGAAGACATGGAGTCTCCAACAATATCAAAGTGAATTTCAAAGTTCTATTCTAGAGCTAATTGATATGATCGAGAGGGATAAGGTGTTCAACTTTACTATTGGGTTGAAACCTTGGGTTTGAGATGAGGTGAGAAGGAAATCGCCAAAAAATTTGGAAGAAGCCTTTGCTATGGTGGAATTACTTATTGAACACTATGATAAGGGGACCGAGAAGACAAAGAAAACCCTTTTGAGAAAAATTATGATGCATTGAAGAAGGAAGCTACTAAGTCTAACAATTCATATGCAAATTCAAATACAAGGAAACCCTTGAAGTGTTGGATTTGTGCTGAGGAACATACGGTGAACAATTTTCCTTCAAGACTAAAGTTGGCTGTGAGAGCATAAGCAGAGAAGGAGAAGGAACCCATAGTTGGGACGATGAAGGTTCTAAGTGCTGCAAAAACTTACGAAGCTATCCCAAGACGAGACCTGGAAAGGAACAACCTTGAGTTTGTGAACATGAATATTGCGAAGGGAAAACTTGTTACCATGGTGGACAGTGGTGCTACCCACAACTTCATTAGAGAGGATACTACTAGGAAAGCTGGATTGAGGTTTAAACTGATCCAAGCTCAGTTAAAAGTAGTGAATTCGCCTTCATATTATGTAATTGGAGTTGCAGAAAATACACCAATTTAAATAGGGAGTTGGCATGGGGATGTTGACTTCATGATTGTGAAGATTGATGATTATGAGGTTGTGTCAGGTATGGAATTATTCAAAGGATTTTAAGTTATGGTGGTTCCTCACATGAGGAAGTTGTATATTTATGATGGAAGAGATGACCATCCTACTAGTATCATAACCATAGGAGGCGATGCAACCCATTGTAAACTAACAACTATGAGTGTGGAAGACACAAAACGACATAATGAACTCCCTTGTATGTATGGGCGTATATGTGGATATGATGATGATGTTTATGTTTTCCACATATTGAAAGAATGTAATATTCCCAAATGGGAAAAGCAGGAATATAGTGCAAAATGCTGGAATAACAGTGTAAATCAATGCATAAAAGTGAGACCAATCTAGATCCTTTCCATTCATCATAACAATAGAAAATATGTATAAAATAATGGGCCACAAAGCATATAACAATATACAACAAGCCTCCAATAGTCAAGAATGAGGTGCTGCTACTATATCAAAATGCCAGAGACACTGCTACAATGTAGTCAGAGAAGCACTGCTACGACAAATGAGTACAAAAAATATAAAGGGTTGATATATTCCTCAAAGATAATGTACAATGAAGATCAAGGCTCTCTACAACCTCCAACAAAGAACCCAAGAGGGTCTCTGGGAAAAACACCTAATAATACAATACGGGCTGCAGCCCTAGGGCTGAAAGTATGCTGCAAAAAATAACTGAAGATTTATGGCTGAAGCTGATATGAAAATAAGTGTGCTTTCCTATAATGGATCCTCCAGATGAAAGGCTGGCCTCTTCAATGAAGAAATCACTCCCCAAATCACCTACTGCAAATACCCCTGCAACTCCTCCCTAGAATAATGCAGATCCAGATTGATACTGTGCTGAAGGGGATAAAAGCACTATGGCTTGGTGCCAAATGTATGAATGATGCTCCAGGGCTTTATTTACTAGCATCTTAAGAGAAATGAACCTTCCTCTAATGAGATCTAGCTTAGAAATCACCCAAATCAACCCTCCACAACTTTTTCCCTGCAACACAACACAAACTCAACAGGAATTGCGCTATACATTAAGACTGAATTCTTGGCCTGATGCCTGAATGTGGAATGATAGTGCAATACTCTTCCTTTGAGGCTCCTCAAGGATAGAGGTGGGATCCCTACTCGGGAACACCCTGTGCTAAACAACACTACAATCTTAGATAAATAGATGGAGAAAGCTATATGTCTAAATAGACTATATAATAAAAATATCATAACAAACATAATGAACTATGGTTACGATCCTATTCCTTATATAAGTTTTGAGCTTCCTCACCCTTGTCCCCACTCATTAAAGCCACTATATCCATTAATGAGATCTCCCTTTAAAACTGCATTGTCCCCCAATAAATGTTCACTCCTCCATAACAACACTGTTGATTTGGTCAAAGTTGACCCAATTTTCATGCTCCATCCCCTTTTCACATACAAGAGTGCTTAATTAAGTTGCTAAGATGTCCTCCTTTCACATTAGGAGTGATTTTATTCCTACTAAGGATATTTACGGGTCTCCATACTCTCTTATTCATCAAACAGAGAAGCAAAAACAAAATTTAATATTCCAACTAGCTCATTGCTAATTGGGAATATTACAGTCCCCTCCCAAATGTTACTTGTCCTCAAGAAACTGTAAATTTGAGTGCTGCAACTCTTCTCCTCCCCCATTGGTGACACCTCCATGTGATACAATCTCCTCATAAGCCAAGTGTCTCCCAATCAATCCCTCCATGACATACTCCTACAAAGTTCTCATGAGATGCAAATGACTCATTCCACAAGGAAGGAAAAGATCCAATCGAGCAATCATAGTTTGCCAAATGCTCTCACTGGAACATGTAGCATAAGAAACATGGTGAATATCTCTCCCAAAGGGCACATCTAATCCTTCCATCCTCTCTCCAATCATCCCCATAAGAATAATAAGGACATCATAAAAGTATGGGATCAAAACCAATGATACATAAACAATCATATGTAAACATGGAGGTGGATCATAGTCCCATATGTGGAACCAACATAGTATATCTCACAACTGCATCAGATAATGATATGGTAAGTGGTTTCCCCACCACTTTCTTGCTGCCATATTCTTCTCACATGTTTTCGTAAGGTGAGAAATGTTTGGTGCCTTTAGAGTGCACCCTGAATGGTAAATCATCTCCCTATATACTCCTAGGGAGTGGCCATGCTCAACAATGTTTATGGCCCAAAGTTGGCCATGAATTTTATAAGGAAGAATGCTCATACTTGGAGAAATGGCCTGTACATACATGGTAAAGGAATGAAAATAATCATTAAGTAAATCATTATGCACATAAACATGATCCTTACCATAAACCCTTCTCATACAAATGGAGTGGCTCATTGATAGATCCCCTCTCATTCCCAAAGAGGAAAGAGGTGGTTGTGATAACTCCCCTAAAGAGTTATGTATCTCCTCCATCTCCACATGATCCATGCATATCCTCAAATGCTGATATATCTCCTCTTCAAAGCCTTCCCAAGTAAACCCCTCCATGATGGTATGATATGCTTTCATGGAATAAGTATGGCTGAAGAGAAAATCTTCATGTGCTGCATGTAGTAACTTCTCCTTGAGCTTGGAAGTTGTAGATAAGAAAATCCTACCATGATATTAGATGAACTCATCTCTAATTGAATATCCCTCCTATAAATGTTGGTCATCAAGTATCATACAAGTGAAAATATCCTTGGAATAATCCACCAAAAACTCGGATTCCAATATGGATCTATCCTCCAAAGTGACATTGTTGATGATCTATCATAGAAAGCATTTGTCATGTGGCTGCTCCTTCTTTGAAATCTCCTATGCCAAATTCACATACTGGAAGGATGCTATCCTCCCTCTGCTTCTCCTTTCTTAGCGTAAGATCTGAGATGAGAGTGGGTAATGATGATGTTGGGAGAATGTCTCCCTCCTCCTTGAGTCTACCCAAGACTCTCAGCATTGTACCATGACCTCCCAATGCTCCCATTCCTCTTGGATCTATGAGTGGCGCACCATGATGTGAGACATTCCTCACCAAATCCTAATTAGGTGGCCTCCCAAGTGGTTTGCCACAAAACAGTAATGTCTCATGGGACAAATTCATGTGAAAAATAGATGGGACTATTAGGTCCTTGCTTCCACTACACAAATCCATCTCTGTTTTCTGTGTGGAAGTTGTTTGTGAGGGATATGTGTGTATGCCTCTAATAATTTGACTTTTTCACTCTTTTTATCCACCCATTCCATCTGCAAAGTATTCCAATCTGTGGTGACCTTCCCCAAATTAATCAACCACTGCACACCCAATATCACATTGGTGTCAGGTATGTGAACCACAAAGAATTGATCAGTCAAGGTATATGCCCCCATGGTGACAGATAAATATGGAACATAATGCATGCACTACATAGTTCTAGATCCTGGGACCAAAACAGAAAATCCATCCAAATCATCAGTGGGTATTTCCCTCCTCTACACTATTTGGGCATCAATAAAGTTGTGGGTAGCCCTACTATCAATCAAAACTGAAACCCTTTGATCTAATATGGTACCTCGAACCCTCAAGGTAAAGTACTTGGGTACTCCTATTAATGATGCAAGAGCCCCTCCAATTGGAGAAAATGCTCCATTCCCACCTCTTGGTGGTGGTGGATCATCTCTTGCTATGCCAACACTATGACCTCTTTCTGGTTCCTCTTCTTCTCCCTCCTCATCATCTGAAAATACCTCTATATAGTGTGCCTTTCCTACTACACATCTATGTATGGGTGCCCATGTTTCTTTTCATGTGAAGTAAATCTTCCTTCTCCTAAAATATCTTCAGACATCATCACTAAGAGGTACTTTACTTTTGCTAAAAAGTTGCCTTTTTTTTTTGGTGAGGCATCTTATAGATCTCTAGCCCTTTCAATGGCATATTGAAGGGTAGTGGGCTTGGTATATTTAACCAACCCATGAAGAGGTTCTGCTAACCCATCAATAAACATATAGACCCTCCTTGCTGCAGATAAATAAGGAACCATAACAGAAAGTTTTAGAAATTCTGAAATATAAGTTTCTAGATTACCTGATTATTTGAGCTTTTCTAGCCCCATAAAAGGTGCATCCGGGTCTCTCCGATAAAACCTCTCCACCAACATCCTTGTGAACTCTGAATATGCAGTCACATTGGCATGACCTAATGTAGACAAGCCATGAAACCACCAATCATGTGCTTCACCCTCAAGGTGCAGTGCTGCTATCTTGATGGCCTCCATCTCCGATACTTGGTTCAAATAGAAGTAGATGTCTAGCTTCTCTACCCATGATTTGATAGTGCAGTTTGATGACCCATCAAAGTTGGGTAAGAAAAATCTGCCCATAGTTCAGTGTAGATCATGATTCTGAATGAATCCTCCACCTCTATTGTGATGGTGGGGTCTCCTATTGTCCTTGATCTGAAAATATTCATGAAAAATGAAATTATCCTTGAATCTCTAAGATTGAGACTCATACTCCTTGAAATATTCTTCAATATTTTCTTGTTCTTGAAAGCCTCCATTTACCACTGCTAAGAATGTAGGCATTGTAGAGTGTTAGGAAACTTGCTGCTGCTTCACTGGTTGATCACTCCAGTGATGAGAATTGTCGGAGCCTTCACCATGTAGAAAACCTTTAGGGGATTCCTTATGTATATCCATGATCATATCCTTTATTTCTCTAGCAATGTTTTGCATAGCTCGAAGAAGAATCTTTGGATTCTCCTTCTCCTCATCTCCTTCAGATAAAGGGGTTTTACCCTTGTCTTCCTTATCATCTGTATAGTCATACTTCTAGTTTATTCTTCTGAGATAACCCTTCTCTCTATTTGTGAGAGGATATCCTTCTTCTGATGACATATTGGATTTAAGATGCACAGGCTGAACCAAGATTATGGTTTGATTCCACTGTAATATTCCAAAATGGGAAAAGCAGGAATATAGTGAAAAATGTTGGAATAACAGTGTAAATCAATGCATAAAAGTGAGATACCAATATGGAGCCTTTTCATTCATCATAAAAATAGAAAATATGTATAAAATAATGGGCCACAAAGCATATAACAAGATACAACAAGCCGCCAATAGATAAAACCCTTAAGAATGAGGTGCTGCTACTATATCAAAATGCAAGAGACACTGCTGAAACATACTCATAGAAGCATTGCTAAAGAAAATGAGTACACAAAAGATAAAGGGCTGATATATGCCTCAAAGATAATGTACAATGAAGATCAAGGCTCTCTACAACCTCCAACAAAGAACCCAAGAGGGTCTCCGGGAAAAACACCCAATAATACAATATGAGCTACAGCCCCAGGGCTGAAAGTATGCCACAGAAAATAACTGAAGAGTTATTGCTGAAGCTGATATGAAAATAAGTGTGCTCTCCTCCAATGGATCCTTCGGATGAAAGGCTAGCCCCTTCACTGAAGAAATCACTCCCCAAATCAGCGACTGCAAATACCCCTGCAACTCCTCCCTAGAATAACGCAGCTCTAAACTGATACTATGTTGTAGGGGATAAAAACACTATGGACTAGTGCCAAATATATGAATGATGCTCCAGGGCCTTATTTACTAGACTCCCAAGAGAAAGGAACCTTTCTCTAATGAGATCTAGCTCAGAAATCGCCCAAATCAACCCTCCACAACTTCCGCCCTGCAACACAACACAACCTCAAAAGGAACTGTGCTATACATTAAGACTGAAGTCTTGGCCTGATGCCTGAATGTGGAATGATAATGCAATACTCTTCCTTTGAGGCTCCTCAATGATAGAGGTGGGATCCCTGCTTAGGAACACCTTGTGCTAAATAGCACTGTGATCTTAGCTAAACAACTGAAGAAAGCTATATGTCTAAACAGAACATATAATCAAAATATCATAACATAAAATAATGAACTATGGCTTCCATCCTCTTCCTTATATAAGTGGTGAGATTCATTTCCCTTGGCCCCACTAATTAAAGCCACTATCTCCATGCATGATATCTCCCTCCAAAACTTCACTGTCCCCCAATAAATGTCCACTCCTCCATAACAACGTTGTTGATTTGATCAAAGTTGACCCAGTCTTCATGCTGCAACCTCTTTTCACATATAAGGGTGTTAATTAAGTTGCTAAGATGTTATCCTTTCATATTAGGAGTGATTTTATTCCTACTAAGGAGATTTATGGGTCTCCATACCCTCTTATTCATCAAACAGTGAAGGATAAACAAAATTTAATATTCCAACTAGCTCATGGCTAATTGAGAATATTACAAAGAACACTATGATTGACTAATTAAGATAGTGTTGCTAAAGGCATAGTCTACTTGTGAAGTACTTGAAAAAAGAAAAAACAAGGTATTAACACACCCATCTATAATATGGTTGAAATTTTACCAAGGTGTAAGAGCGTGACATGACTTGACTTGACCCGACCCGACCTACCCAAAATAGTTTCCTAGGTGCCCTCACGTGATATGATTCGACCCGACTCGACCCGCCTGAATGTGTTTCCTTGGGCACCCTCACATGACCCACCTGAACGCATTTCATTGGGTGGCCTCACACGACACGACCTGACTAGACCAAACCTAACCCGCTCGAACGCATTTCCTTGGGCACCATCACATGACCCGAACTGCCCGACTCGACCCGAATCCCCCGACCGTCGAAGGCATGAGGGAGAAAATGCGAAACGGGTCACACGAATGTGCACAAGGCACATGGGCGGTCACAAATTAGCATTTTTTATATGACCTCCCTCACACGATCTGGCCCGAATGTGTTTCTTGTGGCGCCCTCACACGCCCTGAGCCGACCCACCCGAATGAAGGCATAAGGGAGAAAATGGAAAACGGATTGCAAAAACATGCACAAGGCACAAGAGATGTTACAAATTAGAATTTTTGATAGAACCACCCTCACACAACACGAGCTGACTTGACCTGACCCGCTCGAGCATGTTTCCCTAGGCGACCTCACACGACTTGAGCCGACTTGACCAACCCGAACGCGTTTCCCTGGGCGCCCTCACACAACCTGACCCGCCCCAACCCTCCCGAACACATTTCCTTGGGTGCCCTCACACAACACGACCCGACCTGACCTACCTAAAAACATTTCCTTAGGTCCCCTCACACGACCCGACCTGACCCATACAAACACGTTTCCTTGGGTGCCCTCACATGACCCGACCCAAACCAACCGGGCTCACTCGAACGCATTTCATTGGGTGCCATCACACGACCTGACCCAAACTATCCCACTCAAACATGTTTCTTCTAGTGCCCTAATCACATGGAATGAACTTACCCGCTTGATCACATTTTCTGGGTCCGTCACATGACACAACCCGACCCGACCCGCGTGAACACGTTTCCTTGGGTGGCATCACACGACACGACCCGACTGGACCCGACCGGACCCACCCAAGCATGTTTCATTGGGCACCCTCACACGACACGACCTGACCCAAACCGCTTGAATTCATTTCCCTCGGCGGCCTTACTTGGCATGACCCGACTAGACCCGACCCCACCTACTCGAACGCGTTTCCTTGGCCACCCTCACATGACTTGACACGACCCAACCCATATGCGTTCTTTGGCCGCCCTCATAAGACTCAAATTGAAATTCCTGAATGCGTTTCCTTAGGCTCCCTAACAGTATGACATGACCCGACTCGACCTGGCCTGAATGCATTTCCTTGGGTTCCATCACATAAACCGACCTGACCCGCTCAAACCTTGATTAAGGCACAAGGGATCAAACAAAAAATGGGTCGCACAAATGTGCACAAGGCACATAGGTGGTAACAATTTAGCATTTTTTATATGCCCTCCCTCACATGATCCGACCCGAACGTGTTTCCTGTGGCACCCTCCCACAACACGAGCTGACCTGCCTAAACAAAGGAATGAGGGAGCAAACAAAAAATGGATCATTCTAACATGCAAAAGGCATATGAGCAGTCACAACTTAGCATTTCTGATACAACCACCCTCACACAACTCGACCCGACCTGACTTGACCCGCTCGAACATGTTTCTCTAGGAGACCTCACATGACCCGACCCGACCTGACCCTCACACGGTTTGGATAAATTCATCACAATTCTGATGGTTTGGATACTTTCATCACTCATTGCAAGTCCGAAGATTTCAAGACTTTCGTCACAAGTCTGATAGTTGGGAGAATTTCAGTGCAAGTCTGATGGGTTGGAGAATTTTGTCACAATTCTGACGGTTTGGCAAGTTTCGTTGCAAGTCCGACAATTGGAGCATTTCGTCGCTATTCTGACGTTTGGAGAAATTTCGTCACAAGTTCGACATTTGGAGAGTTTCTTAACAAGTTTGACATGTGGAGAATTTCGTTGCAAGTCCGACGTTTGGAGAGTTTCGTCACTATTCTGTTGCTTTTTGGCGGGATTTAAAAAATTGAGAAAAGGTTGGGAACTTTCCGACAATACGTCAAAACTGTCGAAACTAAAGTGTCGAAAAATTGACCATATGTACTGGTGTTTATTTCTTTCTACTAATTTACCCCTTAGAAATACCTACCACAACACAGACATATATATAGTATAATCACTTAATATTAAATCATACCCACATGATACTGACCTTGTAGATATGTTACAGTTATTCTTTCTACTTGATTCCTCATAAGCCAAGAACCTTTTCATGCCATTCACCTACATCAGTAACCATTCCTCCACGAGAATGATTCCTGATGACCCTATAAGACAATTACATAGATACATATATACATACATATACATAATCATTAGCATAAAACAATAATGATCTCACCAAATAATGATATATATATACATACATACATGTATACGTCTATAAACATCAGCATAATCATGATCACAACATAATTACCAAATAGCATAAGGTCAGGGTTAAGCGAAATTCCTTTATCCATGAAAAACATTGAGAACAATAGTTCCCAACATATCCAAGCCATTTGAAACCTCTAATACATTTAATCTACCTTACCTGATTACCTTTCTCATGTCTGTACGAACATCGTCCATTTGCATGAATGGACCTAACCAATCCAAATCACTATCATACTCTTTCCTTCTACTGCCCTTATACATGCACCGAGATTCATCTAGGTCTTACATTACCTATTGGGTACGACAAAATTCTCCTAGAGATCCATTAACTTTCATCTTCCCCAAACCAATTACCAAGACTCTCAAAACTTCAAAGGAAAGAACAAGAGAAGGCAAGAAGAAGACATATGAAACCGTAATAAAATGGTATGGTCGTACAACAGATATAAGAAAAGCTGCAAATCAAGTGAAACTAATCACAAAAGATCGAAAGGACAATACCATGACTCAATCCCTATGGTTCCCAGTACATCAAAATGAAATCTCACCCGAGCCTTCTCTATGATTTCATGGAAGTCGCTTTTTCCATGAAACCCCCCATGTTATACTATCAGAAACACATAAATATTAGGGTATACACAAATATTTATTATACCATGCATTCAACAACCAACTAGGAAATCACACATGCAACCCGTTACTTGCAAGTATTCCTGGTGAAGATGCTTCATCCAAAATTTCCTTGCATGTTCCTTTGCTTTACTTGACCTTCATTTTCCTTCCTTTCTCCAATGGAAGAGTTCTTGAATAATGCTCTAAGTGTGCAATAGTATGAGAGAATAGAGAGCTATCCAAGCTAAAACAAACAAAAGTCTTTGAACTAGTCCTCATAAGCCTTTTTATCATCAAGGCCTAAATTTTCTTCAATTTCCTCTATTTTCTTGTAGTTTTCCTCTCATGCAAATCTGTGACCCTTCTTCTCCATTTTTTCCTATTTTTCTTTATTTATTTTTAAATAAATGCCAATTAATTCCTCTTTTCCTTTTAAAAGTCTTTTCCAATTCCTTTTCCAATTTCCTTAGCTATAATAAAATGAAATCAACACCCACTAGGATGTTTTTCCCAACATTTAGCTTGGAATATGTGTCCTGTTGTACCTTAAGAGACAATCCCTTAGCTGTATTAAGGAATTAGTGCTTAAGACATTTATACATGTATGCCACCGAATTTTAATATCAAAAGGTCCTTACTTAATCACCTTCAAATATGTTTTTATTAAACCCTCAAGAATCAAATGCAATAAATTCTTTGGAATGCCATTATCTGTTGATATTAAATGGAATAATGAGAAGAATATGAAGGAAGGAAGCCCAAATTGAGATACTGATAAAAAATATCTATCACTTTAAACTTTAGAATAATTTTATGACAGAAGATTAGTTAAAATGGAGGAGTGCCTATTAAGCATTTTAACTCTTGTTCACATATGTAAAAAGATACCTGCAACTTCATTAATTCATTTTATTCAAGGATAGAAAATACGTAATGTAAATTGGAAATCATATCAATATCAAAAAATGAAAGAATATTTCTTTTCATTCATTAATAATTTGAAAACTAAGTACAAAATTTGTAGTCTAAATGTCCAAAACTCGGAATCCCTTTCTTTCTTGACTATCTCTTTAAATACAACGAAAAGTAGTTTGTAACTGCTGAAACTACTCCTAACTGCTTCAACTACTTAGGACTTCATAAACTACCTATTACATGTCATCAAAATGTCTTATTACAATTACATTCTCTTAAAAGAGACAAATAAAACAAAACTTAAATCCTAATCTATTTTTTGAATATGAACTGATGATGATGCTGCTGTATCCTCCCGATTCACTGTCTTGTTCTTTTTTGAAGATGAAAGATCTTTAAGGAGATCAGTCATCCAAGCTCTACATTTCTTAAATAATTCAATGTTTGTATTGGGTGAATTGATCAGCTTGTGATATTCTAATCTAAAATTTGTAATCCTATTGGGTGGTGGTCTCTCTGTAAACAGGGTCTTCACCAACCATAAAAGCTGAAAGTGCCTCTGCAGAAAATTTATCATTGGCGCTCCTTTTAAAATATGAGTCTTTTAATGAGTATTGTCCACTTTTCTCTTTGCCAATATCAGCAGTGGTTCATAAGAATCCCATGATAAAATTCTACGTCTATGGCCCCAACATGATGGTAAACCTACCCTGGCTCTTTTTTCATATAAATTGTCAAACTTGCTGACTTGTTCCTTAATGTCTGTCAAATTTTTCTCAGTATTCTTCCTGTAATTATTCTTGACAATCAGCTTGTTAATATCTACAACACATGAAATCATTTCTTTAATATTATTCTCTTCCAACTCTTGGTCAGTATTGGAATCAATAAAATCAATAAATTTCTTTGCCCAGATGGCTCCGTCAATTGTCTTCTGTTTATCTGCCATAACCTGCTCCTCAAAATCTCTGAAATGTTTCTTTCTTGTGATATGCTAGTCAGAGATCCCCAAGCTACTCACATCTCTTCAATGATATCATTCCAAATGATGTCCTTAGCTTGTATCAGAGATATATTTTGTTTCAACTTCTCCTTTAGATTCTTAATCTCAACATCAACGATTTGGCAATCTGTTCTATATTTACTAATGTCTCCATCCTTAGCTTGCATTATTTTCATTGCTGTCTCCAGATCAGTTTGTGCCTTCAGTTGTCAATTGATATATTTGTGCTACTGGATCTTCATTGCCAGATGGTAAAATGAAAGTACAAGTATGAGATTCAATGCGATTCTGTAATGATAATGCAGTTTGCTTCAATTTGGTGATTTATTCTTCCTTCTGCAAGAGCTGCTGAACAAGGTCCTCTTTCTCATTTTCTACTTCTACAACTTCTGTTGCCATAGAGTGCTCTCCTGTAGGAAACTTCAATTTTTTCTTCAGCACAGATATTTCTGATTATGTATTTTGTAGCAGCTTCTGTACAACAAACCTGTCATTTTTATCTACCCCAATATTCACAATAATCTTATTGAGTTCTTCATTCTGTGTTGTTAAAGCCCTGAAATTGGCTTTCTCTAACTTCAACTACTTGATAAACTTCCCTAGCATGTTCTCAGCTTGAAGATCCATTGCATTAGTTTTGGTCAAATCATTCACAATCAATTGACCAGTTTGCATATGTAAATTTACTTTATCAATCAGAGGGTTTTTTCTTACATCAATGGTCATATTTACAGTATTAAAAATATTAGATGAGCCTATAGTGATATCAGAAGGATGAGAAAGAGAAATCTTAAACTGATCTTTTTCTAGATCCATAACTGTCAGTAATCTTGTTTGATCAGGAGTTATCTGATACTCAGCATGTGCTTCCATGCTAGCCTTCATTTTCTAGTTTCTTTTAGCAATTTGAGAAAATACTTGTTTAATCAAGGGTACCTGCTCCTGAGCATCTTTTTGTATTCTTGGTGAGGATGGTACATTTTTCTCATCTCCTAATTGCAGTGAGAAACCAGGTTTAGTACCTGCTAAGTCCTCATTTAGCTTTGCTCTCTTTTCAGTTCTTTGCTCTTCATCTTCTGAGTCAATCACTGCTTCTTTACTCCTCTTGTTAGACTTCTCTGATATGATATGAGTTTGTATACTTGTTCCCACAGAACTTGCAAAACCCTTATTTTCCAACTTCTCTATATCAGGTCCACTTTCATGAATAAATGTTGAATATCCATTTTCAATTCTTCTTTTTGAAATCACTTTATGGGGATCATAAGCCCATTGATCTCCTAATAGTAAATGGATTCTATCTAACATCATGGTGACTTCATCAGAAACCTATCTCATATTTACTATAAAGGTACCTATAGACATAGGTAGCTTAAAAATATGACCCTTTTTCATAGGCGCGAAGTGTACTTGATAAACATTTAAACTCTTCCTAATGAACTCCAAAGCAAATAGCCTCATAGGCACAAAAACAGGAAGTCTGTAGGCTCTACCCTCGCCCCATAAAGTCTAATTTCTGAATGGTCTTCAAAAACATACTAATCACCAAACTTACAATTTTTCTCCCAGTTGTAAGAATTCTTGAGCTTTTGGCAGGAAGCATGGGGGTGGAACCCCATTCAAAATTTTGTATGCAGTAGACAGAAAATGGTTTACAAAATCTAATAAACCCTCATAATCTTTTCTCTTCTTACTAGGTCAGTCCAAAACACTACTGACTGTCTCTTTTTATTTGTTTCCATGATATTTAACCCCAAATGTATAAATTATTCTACATTTTGATATAAAAAGAGATAATTAATGAGGGAAGGGAACCTGAATGACCCAGTCAGTGATAAGCTCATGAGCTGAGTATTAACAACTTCTTGCCAATATGAGGGAATATCCAACACTACCTCTGGCTTCATCATCAAAGCAAACATTCCCAGAACTTATTTGTCTATGGTGTTATCATCTTCCTTCCCCAATATCTTCGAAATGCACCTTAGCACCGATCGAACGTCTTCGTTAAAAACCTCCATGGAGAACTCTTTACTGTTAGGCATAAACTGCTTCATATCTGGCTTCAGAAAAAAGATAAATTGATTGAATTCTTGACTTGCTAGACTATCATAATGTGCTATCAATGAATCGTCAATGAATTGGACATAGGACTCTAACTCAGGGTAACACAGAGCTTGAGAAATTAATTGGGTTGAGACTTGCAAGAAATTTTCTCCTTGACAGTTCATCAAAAAACACTCGTCCGGGTACATGAAAAACACTAGCCAATACACAAATTCAGGAAAAAGGTGAGTTCTTGGAATGCAAGCAGAAAATACGCCTGTTTTGACCATGGCGGTGAAAATTGGGAATGATTTTTCATTTAGACAAACCTGTTGATAGAACTGGATGTGGTCTATGGAGCAGACGGTGTCTTGAATATCCCTCTCAATGTCCATGAGAGGAATGTGACTGGAGGAACCTGAAAGGGATGGACGCTTGGCCATAATTCAGCTTAAGGTTGTGAACAACGACAAGTTGGAAGATGACAAGGAAAGACACCGTGGGCAGACAAATCTTCAAATACAAACTAACAACAATAACCTTGTAAAAAATGAGAACCAATTTTAAATAGGTGGCGTGGCTTATGAATTAAATGCTTAGTTGATGCGCCAAAAGACCGTTAAAGGTACCCTGACATGGCTGATAGCTGTCGCCAGCTAGCTGGTCACGTCATTGCGAGAGGTCTCAAAGTACGAAGAACTCGTTGTGTTCATTCCCCCATAGTTAATCTCAGCCACATATCTGGATCGGCCCCACAGTCAATAGGGTCATATGCGGAGGCACCCTCCTCATTAACTCGCGTGCTGAATGCGCCCGCGAATTGACACTTTTATTCCTTGCCTGATTAATCATTGGATCCCACTTCATAACCTGCTCGTTATTTAGCTATGTACTGGGACCCGCTTCCACAAAAGTTTAAAATATTAAACCTTAGACTTAATGTAACAAATATTACATCTTTTACGCTAAATTATATGGAACTTTATACTGTAACATATATTTTCATAATTTTATATTTTTTTGTATTTTTGAAGATTAAAAATAAATGATATTATAAATGAGCCACAACATCTGGCTCCACCTGGGGATAATGTTTTTTGACACGAAACACTAAGAAATGCAGATTAGTGCCTTCACTTCGAGCATGGAGTCAAATGCTGTTTGATGAAATATGTACAATGAAGGAAACCAAATATGTACAATGGTGAACCATAAAATCTCAATGCTGGAAGTAATGTTTTAGATACAACCCATTCACATGAATCTCTACTGTTTCTCCATCAATATTCTCCAGCATGAATGTGTTATTTGATCTAGCTTCAATAATCCTGTATGGGCCATACCAGAGTGGATCAAACTTACCATGCTTTCCCTTTCTTCTCTTCTGGTATCCCATCTTAATACCAAATATCTAGTTTGAAAAAGAATCTCCTTTGCTTTTCTATCAAAAATTGACACCATATTTTCTTGATAGGTGATCAAGTTTTCCCTGACTTTATTTCTGCTCTCACTTAATTCTATCACCTTATTCAACATTCTTACCAATGCATTAAGTTATTCTTGTGTTTCTTGAAGAAAGGAAATCACTAGTCTAGCTAATTGAGTAGGAAACAAACCTTGAGTACCATATACTAGTTCATAAGGGGACTTACCAGTAGATCTTCTAGTATTCATTCTTACTGCCCAGAGAGAAAATATCAACTTTGAATCCCAATTTTTCTAATTTTCTTTAATTGTTTTCTTCAAAATCTTAACCAATGTCTTGTTGGAAGATTCATCTAGCCCATTCCCTTGAGGATGATATGCTGTAGAATGAGACAAAATAACCTTATATTTTTGACAAAAATTAATGAATCTGACTGAATTGAATACCTAAGCATTTCCTATTACAATCTTGACTGGAGACCCAAACCTGCTGAAGATATTTTCTTCCAGAAACTTCATCACTTCCTGATCATTTGCCTTTCTGGTAGGTATTTCCTCCACCCATTTTGTGAAATAATCAGTAGCAGTTAGAATCCACTTGAACTAACCACTTGATGGGGGATTGATTTCTCCAATAAAATATAATCCCCATTGTCTAAAAGGTTCTTCAACAAACACAGGGAGAAGAGGTAGAGGAGATAACCTTTTCTTTTCTGCAAACAATTGACATTTCTGGAAACTTCTAACCATTCTGTATACATAAGAAAACAAGGAGGGCCAATAAAAACCTGATTCGAGGATTTTGTGTGTAGTAACCTTCCAACTATAATGGCCTCCACATATATTTTCATGATACTCTTTTATAACTTCCATTGATTCTCCTTCAGTCAAACACAACAAAAAAATTCCAGTAGGATCCTTCCAATACAACTTAGCATCAATTATAACATAAGGCTAAGGTCTGAGCTTAAGAGCTCTGTATTTTGTTCTATTCAGTGTGGTTGGGCAACAGAAAAAAACATCAGTAATGGACAATATCCTTATACCAATCAGAACACAGGAACTTGTATTTGATTGCTGTCTTGGTACTACTCTGAGTTCTTTTCTCAGTAGCTTCATCTAAAGGTGCCAGTAAATTAATTCCCAAGGCTTGAAATTTAGACTTTGTCAATAACTTTGCCAACCCTTTTCCTTTGACCAACTTGGTAGGTTTGATATCTAAATCATATTCTTGAGTCTTAGCTATCCATTTTCCTCTTTTAAATTCCACATCACTTTGAACCAACACATCCTTCACAGCATAATTGGGTACATAAGGAACTATCTGAGACTGTAACACATAATTCCTACATGATTTTAGTGATTTAACTAAAGCATATACTTGTTTCTACAAAATATTATACTTGAGTTCAACATCCCTTATAACTTTACTGAAAAATTCCACAGACTGCTCTTTACCCTCTTCATTCTTCTGCAACAGCACAATAGAAATAGTAGAAGGCGATGCAAATGAAAATATTTGAAAAGGTTTATGATAATATTGGATGATCAAAACAGGAGATTCTTTTAGAGCTTTTTTAATCCTGGCAAAGGATTCTCTTGCATACTTGTCCCATTTTACCTTAGCATATCTGTTATGTTCCTAACAATTTTAGAATAATTTGGGACAAATCTTATAAGGAAATTGATTTTTCCTAGAAGCCTATGCATATCCTTTTTACTTCTAGGCAAAGGAATTGTCTGTATAGCTTCAACTCTTGCTGCATCAATTTTTACCCCTTGATTTCAAACTATATGCCCCAACAAATTTCCTTCCTCCAAAGAAAACAGGGATTTATTGGGATTTAGTGACAACCCAAACTTTCTGCATTTCAGGAAAGCCTTCTGCAAATGCTCCAAGTGTTCATCATCAGAACCTAAAAAAATAGTCACATCATCCAAATATATGACTACAAAATTATCACCCACAAATGCTATGTCCATTTCCCTTTGGAAAGTGGCACCTATGTTCATGAAACCGAATGGCATCCTGGCATACATGAACGTTCCCCAAGGTGTGGTAAAAGTTGTTTTCTTTTGATCTTCTTTTTCAACAGCTACTTGGTTGTACCCATAGAAACCATCAACCATAGACAATCTATATGCTCATGTTACTTTCTGTAAAACATAGTCCATCTTAGGCAAAGGATAATTATCCTTTAGTGAGGCTCTGTTCAAATTCTTGAAATCAACACATAGCCTTATCTCTCCATTCTTTTTCCTCACAGGGACCAAATTAGAAACCCAGTTTGAATATCTAAGTGGGACTATTATTTTTTCCTGCAGAAATTTCTTCACTTCCTTTTCAATTGGAGCAAGGAGCAATGGATTAATCTGCCTAAGTTTCTGTATATGAGGCTTGACCCCATCTTTCAATGGTATTTTGTGCTGAATAATATCTAGATCATATGTCTTCAAATCCTCATAAGACCATGCGAAAACATCCATATATTGCTTGAAAATATCAATGTACCTTTCTTTATAAGGAAATCCTTTAAATAGTTTAACAACCTTGAGCTCGTGCACCTTATTGAGATACCTTCTTTTGATCTAGTGCTACATCATTTGCATCAAACATTATTTCAAGAGGAACTAATCCTCTGGGCAATATCTTGTCTTTCAACTGAATTATCTTTTGATCACCTATGGATTGCTTAATATTTTTCAAGTCATCATTCTGATTAGTTTGTTCACTTCCCTCATCTATTTCACTATCTTCAAACTTTTCAATCATTGTCAGGAAATGATTGATCTTCTCATCATCTTCAAATACCTGCCAATGCTTTACATTATCAGGAATTAAAGGTCTATGCCTCAACTCAATCTCATACCTCAGTCTTGGGTTAAGGGGTGGCTTGAACGTACTAGCTGCAACTGCCAGTGAATCTGTCATTTTGTTTTCTTCCCTTCGAATGAATTGAAGATTCGAAGCTTCAAAATAATTCTCAATCAGGTCCCATACTTAATTCCTATACGACCTCAACCTTGGATGTTTGGTTTGCAAGAGAATTTTAATCTGTCTTATAATCAACTCAGAATCACCAAAAATGGAAATGAAATGAATTTCCATTTGGTTAGCAGTTTTAAGACTCATAATCAATGCCTCATATTCAACTACATGATTTGTTGATTTTAATTCAAGTTTAAAAGATAAAGTCAAAAGATTACCTTCTGGAGATATGAATAGAAATCCAGCTCCTGTGCCATATTTTGAATAGGCACCATCAAAATAATAGTTCCAAATTTTGTTTGAACCCACCTCATTATGTACAATCACTGAAGAGATCCACTTCTCTGAGTCTTCAGCAAATTCTTCATCTTCATGCAACATAAAACAAGAAAGATATTCCTTTTCTTGACCATATATAGGGGAGTTTCTTGCATCTTTCTTTGTGGTAGTTTTAACAAATCTTGTTTCTTTGTATAACCTTCTTTCTTCCCCATTGAACATAGGGATGATAGCATATGTAAAATCAAGTTTTAAAAACACCTCCAAGCTTCGCTCTCCAAGACCTGGATAAAAGCATACCAAATCTGGCTGGAATATCTGCAACTACTACATCCATCATAATACTTTTGGCTGCAAATTGGGCTAGGGATACTACCATGTCCTTAATAATCCCGACACATTTCACCCTTTTTGAATCAAATGAATATAGGTCTCTATAAGACTTAGTAATTTTCAAATTTAACTCTTTCATTACAGAGAATGGCATGATATTATGTGATGCACCAGAATCTAACATGCAATTATGAAAATAAAAATCATGAAGAAGCAATGATATATAAAATGGGGGAACAGAAGAATCTACCTCCTCTACATTTGGATCAAAAGCGACTACTGGTTTTTCCTATTGCAAATTCACAGTATCACCAATATCATCAGACTGAGAAAAATTAATGAATTCTGCAATTTCCTTCTTGTAACCTGGTGTTTTAGCAAGCTCAAGTAGAGGTACTTGAATTTTGATCTTTTCTAGCTCTTTAGATAGACTAAAGGTTTGATTTTGTTTGACCATCTTCTCAGGTTCTTCTTGATTTTGGTTAGGATTAGCAACCTGATCAGACATAGTAATAACCTTCTCCAAATTAGTAGTATCAACAGATTTATTTTGGGAAGGCTTAGCCTGTTGCTTTTCATTTCCATTCACTGGATTCATAGGTTCTTTCCCCTTATTTGATGGTTTTACTGAGTTATTTGGTTGTGGAGTCGCCATTGAAGAAGGAAATGACTCTGGCTCTTTTTCCTCATCATCCTGAGTTCTTGATCTTAAATCATACTTCTTATTCAACTCTGCTTGCATAAAATCTGCGAATTTCTTACAATACTCATCCATCTCTTCTTTATCAAATGACACCTCAACTTCAGTGAATTATTATTCACATTCTTCTTCTTCTTCATCATCTTCCATGTAAACAACAAATATCTGATCTTCAACTTCTTTCTGATCATTCTCAGTAGACTGTGAAGGTGCTGCTTCTATATATAATGGTGCCTAAACTTGATCCTGATCTCTTCTTTCCCTCTACAAAATCTGTAGGGGTTGTTTTCTAAATTGAGGATTGAAAACTCCTCTATTTTTTGTGCAGGATTTTACTGTCTAGCTCCATCTTCACTAATTTATTTGAAAAATTCTTGATAACCTTTGTCATGTCATCAATCCTCTGATCCTGTGATGATTCTTCTTTAGCCTTACCTTTCTCTTGCATTGAATGCTTTTCTTGTGTTTTTCCAGCAGCAGTCATATTTTCTTCAATCTCCAAAGCATCAATTTGGATTTCTTCAAGAGTGGGAGATCTTATCTCACTCAAAGTGAAACTAAAATATGACTCAAAAGCTCCAACAAAAAAAACCCTTGCTCCAACAGGAGGAGGTTTCATTTATATGGGTAAACTATTATACAATTTGTTGAATATTTTAATAATTTTATTCATGTTTCATTAGAATTTTTCTTGATTGAATTAAATTCAGTTAATGAATAACCATGATTTGTTTTTTCACCCCATCTTTGGGTGAATTGTGTCTCTAATTCTTCCCAATTATTAATTGAGCCATTAGAAAAACCTTTGAACCATTTTCTTGCCTCTCCATTCAGAGACTGTACAAAAAGCCTCATCACTACATCAAGATGTTCAACATTTAAATTCTCGGCAAAAGTGAAAAACAATGGCAAGTGTTGTTCTGCAGTCACTTCATCTTCACCAGTAAAACGAGGAAGTAACTTGAGATATTCTTAGGGCATGGAATTCATAGGTTGTGGTAGATTTAACGGTGCATATATGTTCATCAAGAAAGTAGGGGCTGCCATGTTTGTGCCTCAGTTAACTGCTCTTTGAGTTGGTGGAGTTTGGGAACCAGTTGTGGGTATGGATGAATAGGGTGGAACAACTGATATGTGAAGGGGTTGATGAACAATAACAGAAGAACTAGTAACTTTTTTTTGTTGAGTTTCTATAAAAGTGAATGAAACAGACTCAAAAGATTGTTCTTCTAACTTTGGTTCTTGAAAATGATCTAGTGGGGAAAAGGATTCTTGTTCCGAGAAAATGAGTTTTGGGGAAATACCTTTGGATATGGGGTTATGTGAACTACTTCCAGGTGCAGGTAGTGTAGCATCAGGTGTAGAAAACTTCTTTGGTTTCTGAACCTTTCTAGAAACCAATTTCTCAGCATCCGACAGAATAGGTGCTTTCTGTTGTGAGGTGTCCGACCTTGTATGTGGCCTTTTATACGCCAGGATTATGAAATAAAACACAACCTGATATTTCCTCCTCTCTGAAAAACCAGAGGAAATATGATAAAAACCCAGGGAATTAATTTTGTTTCTTCGATCCACGAAAACAACGCCAAAAAATGTTGTACCTTAATAGACAATCCCTTGGATGTATTAAGGAATCAATGCTTAAGAAATTTATACATGTATGTCACATAATTTTAATATCAAAGGGTCTTTTATTAATCATCTTCAGATATGTTTTTATTAAACCCTCAAGAATCAAATGAAATAAATTCTTTTCAATGCCATTATCTGCTGATATTAAATGGAATGATGAGAAGAATATGAAGGAAGGAAGCCCAAATTGATATGTTGATAAAAAATATCTATCACTTTAAACTTCAGAAGAATTTTATGACAGAAGATTAGTTAAAATGAAGGAGTGACCATTAAGGATTTTAACTCTTGTTCATATATGTAAAAAGAGACATGCCGCTTCATTACTTCATTTTATTCAATGACAAAAAATACACAATGTAAACTAGAAAACATATCAATATCAAAAAATGCCAGAATATTGCTTTTCATTCATTAATCATTTGAAAACTGAGTACAAAATTTGCATTCTGAAGGTCCAAAACTTGGAACCCCTTTCTTTCTTGACTATCTCTTTAAATACAATGAAAAGCAGTTTGTAACTGCTGAAACTACTCCTAACTGTTTCAACTACTTAGGACTTTGTAAACTGCCTATTACATGTCGTAAAAATGTCTTATTACAATTACATTATCTTAAAAGAGAATATGAAAATAAAACTTAAATCCTAGTCTATTTGCTGAATATGAACTGATGATGCTGCTTCTGTATCCTCTTGATTTGTTGTCTTGTTATTATTTGAAGATGAAAGATATTTAGGGATATCAATCATCCAATCTCTACATTTCTTCCATACCTCAATTTTTTTCTTGGGTTAATTAAGCAGCCTGTGATATTCCAATCTAAAAGTAGTAATCCTATTGAATGATGGTCTCTTTGTAAATAGGGTCTTCACCAGCCATTAAAAGCTGAAAGTGCTTTTACAGAAAAATAATCACTGTCGCTCTTAAAATCTGAGTCTTTTAATGAGTATTGTCCACTTTTCTCTTTGCCAATATCAGTAGTGGTTCATAAGACTCCCATGATAAAATACTGCCTCCAAGGCCCCAACATGATGGCAAACCTGCCCTGGCTCTTTTGTCATATAAAATGTCAAATTTGCTAACTGATTCCTTAATGTCTGTCAACTTTTTCTTAGTAGTCTTCCTGCAATTATTCTTGACAATCAGTTTGTTAATCTCTACAACATGTGAAATCATGTCTTTAATCTCATTCTCTTCCAACTCTTGTCCAGTCTTGGAATCAATAAAATCAATATATTTCTTTGCCCAGATGGCTCTGTGAATTGTCTTCTTTTTATCTGCCATAACCTGCTCCTCAAAATCTCTGATAATGTTTCTTTCTTCTGATATGATAGTTAGAGATCCCCAAGCTACTCTCATCTCTTCAATGATATCATTCCAAATGATGTCCTTAGCTTGTATTAGAGATATATTTCCTATTAAATTCTCCTTTAGATTCTTAATCTCAGCATCAGAGGTTTGGAAATCTGTTCTATATTTAATAATTTCTCCATCCTTAGCTTGCATTATTTTCATTGTTGTCTCCATATTAGTTTGTACCTTTTTGCGATCTCTCTCTTCCATCTTCAATTCAGTTGTCAATTGAGATATTTGTGCTACTGGATCTTCATTTCTAGATGGTAAAATGAAAGTACAAGTATGATATTCAATGTGATTCTATAATGATAATGCAGTTTTCCTCAATTTGGTGATTTATTCTTCTTTCTGCAAGAGTTGCTGAAGAAGGTTCTCTTTCTCATTTTCTACTTCTGCAACCTCTGCTGCCATAGAGTGCTATCCTATAGGTAACTTCAAATTTTTCTTCAGCACAAATATTTCTGATTCTGTGCTTTGCAACAACTTCTGTACAACAGATCTGTCATTTGGATCTACCCCAATCTTTACAATAATCTTCTTGAGTTCTTCATTTTGTGTGTTAAAGCCCTGGAATTGGCTTTCTCTAACTTCAACTGCTTGATAACCTTCCCTAGCATGTTATCAGCTTTAAGATCCATTGCATTAGTTTTGGTCAAATCATTCACAATCAATTGACCAATTTTCATGTGTAAATTTACTTTATCAATCAGAGGGATTTTTCTTACATGAATGGTCAGATTTACAGTATTAAAACTATTAGATGAGCCTAAAGTCATATCAGAAGGATGAGAAAGAGAAACCTTAAACTTATCTTTTTCTAGATCCATATCTGTCAATAATCTTGTTTGATTCAGAGTTATCTAATAATCAACCTATGCTTCCATGCTAGCCTTCATTTTTTGGTTTCTTTCAGAAATATGAGAAAATACTTGTTTAATCAAGGGTACCTTCTCCTTAGCATCTTCTTGTCTTCTTGGTGAGGATGGTGCATTTTTATGATCTCCTAATTGCAGTGAGAAACTAGGTTGAGTACCTGATAAGTCCTCATTTATATTTTCTCTCTTTTCAGTTCTCTACTCTTCATCTTCTGATTCAATCACTGCTTCTTTACTCCTCTTGTTATACTTCTCTGATATGATAGGAGTTTGTATACTTGATCCCACATAACCAACAAAACCCTTATTTGCCAGCTTCTCTATATTAGGTCCGCTTTCATGAATGAATGCTGAATATCCATTTTAAATTCTTATTTTTGAAATCAATTTATGGGGATCATAAGCCCATTTATCTCCTAACAGTAAATTAATTCTATCTAACATCGTGGTGACTTCATGTAATATTCCAAATCTGGAACAGCTTGCAAGGCATGACTGGAAAATGTATTTTCTAGTAATGGCTACTACAAAAATGAAATCCAGCACTTGGATCCTTTAGATCTGAGTATATAAGTCCTAAATCCAAGAGGGCATCAAAATGAAATCCTCCTAGGTGGGTTAAACAGATCTCCCACACCTAGTTGTCTTTAGGAATGCCTCAAAGAGAGACTCCAACAATAACAAATAATTCTGCTCAGGAAATAACACAGTTTTTGCAGAGCAGTGATAGGAGGCTCATGAAATATTCTTCAGATGTATTTACAGCAGCAAATATGTCATAAAATTGAGTTTATTAAGTACATGGCTGAAAATACAAGGAAAAGACAGAAGAAATCCCCTCAAAAGAGGGCTGCAACCATATGTTTACAGAAAGCTACCTTGACAACGTTATTTTTATTAAGCTGCATTGCTGTATGTTACATGTCAGATCTAGAGCAGATCTGTGCATAAAAATTCAGATCCATATTAGATCCATGCACTAGAAAAGCTCCCCTCTCAGATCCCCTTGGAATTTCAGGGTTTGCACCAAACATAAGCAGTAGATCTAAGATCTAAGAAAGCAGATTTGTAGAAATATTTAGGATTACTGAAGCATTCATATTATGTAGATCAGATATAAAAAGTAAAAGTACAGATCTCCTCCACAAATCTCAGAATGAAGAGTGGATCCTCAACACTCCAAAACCAGCTCTCCAATTGATGCACCCAAACTCCCTGCAACCCCTCCTACAGGAATAACGCAAATCTAGAGTAGAAAATTCGTTGTAGGGGATAGAAATCTGATGGCCACCTACCAATGAGGCTCATGCACTCCAATACACTTCCTCCAATGGAGTAGAGGCCTCCTCCATTGACAAAGAGAACTGAAATGACTTAGATCTGAAGAGATCTGATCTCCATGAAAATAACGCAGTCCCTCAAGGGAGATTGTGCTGCAGATTGATTAACTGTGTTGACATGATGCCAAGATGCAAAAATAAATCTCAAACAATGGATGAAATCTTCCAGGAGGTTAAAAGACACACTCACTGGGAAGAGGCTCCAATACAAGCTAGATCTGAATAGATCTAGTTCTCCACTTGTTGCAGCTTACAAAAGCAAGCAAACCCTCACTGGATCTGCATTGTAGTTGGGAGTAGAAGCTTGGTCTTGAACCTGATAGTGGACAAGAAATACAAGCTCTCCCAAGAGCTCCTCAATGGGAAGAGATGGAACTCCTAAACAGGAAATTCTAATGCAATCTAGGCTAAGCAGCCAAGAAAGATATTTGTCTAAATAGACAACAATTCAGAAATTAAATCATGAACAACCTCCAAATGTTGCCTTCCTCTTCCTTTTATAAGATAAGAGATTTCCAAAACCCTAAACCACCTTTATCAACTTATCCTTTTCACACAAGAGACCTCCTTCTAGGATTGCGTTGTGCCTCATTGATGAGCACTCCTCCAATGCTGCGCTGTTGATATGGTCAAGATTGACCCATTCAAGTGGATTTTTTCTTTTCACACTCAAGTGTGTTTATTAAAGTGGCCCAGAATTGTTCTCATTGGGCATGTATTTATTCTTTTTATTAGGAGTTTTTGACCCTCCTTTACATAGTTATTCTTTGAGAAAAGAAAACAAAATGAAATTGAATATTCCTATTAAAATAGGAATATTACAGTCCTCTCCTCCAAAATGTTGCTTGTCCTCAAGCAAATCACAAGGAATTTAAAAAATCTCCAATGGAGCTGTCTCCTCCCAAGAATGCAAGTCTTCTTTTGGTGGATGAACCAAATAGATGTCATCATGAAGTAGTGGGAGATACAAAGAAGAATCATATGCGGTCCATTGGTCTCTTCAAGGTGTGAGAGAAGGTAAATATTAGGCATTTCAACCCCCATGAGAAGCTACCATCTCCATGCTATCAACCAAACAAAGTGAGCCATCCTTGATAGCTCAAAGAAATAGTCTCCAATTCCCACCATATGCAATGTGTAGGGACTCCATCGCTAGAAATGAGAGATAATAATTCTCAATTCATGCTGCCTCTCCCTCCATTTATGATAAATATGAAGCTGATGATCCTGGGCTGCAGTAATATAGTCCTCATGAAGCCAAAAGAGGCTTGGAACTTCATGATTCCCTTCATGGATTCTAGTGAGCCTCCTTGCCCAATCTTCCATGCATATAGTGAATAAAGGATCTTCACCATATGTGCTCTAAAAGAAACATGGACTAAGTGTCATATGACATATTGGATAGTGACAATAGTCCCTCCCTTGAGACCAGCGTTGTCCTTAATCTTGCTACCTCAAATCATAGTACAATAAATGGCCATCCCACCACCTTCTTGCTACAAAAAGAGTCTTCAAAGCTTGGAAATAGTAGAGGATAATAGGTGTTTGCTGAATATATTCAAGCAACACATGTCTTGCTGCAAATGCTCCCAAGTGAGAGACTTCTTCCAATGACATAAGCCCAACATATGGCTTCTAGCATAAGAAAACAAATGATATAATGTAGAAGCCACACAATGTTCTATCCTCCTCTTGAAGTACAAGTAAATATGGGAGATTGCATTCCCAATGGACACATCCACACAATGTGTCATTCCTCCTCTCATGTTCATAACAAAGATTGGAGCATTATTAACATCATGATATAAACAAGCTCCCTCATGCCCCCTCATGAGAAGGTCACAATTTCTCCCAACCCAAAGTACATACATGATTATGATATTCAGTCTAAACAGAAGTACATGTACATACATCATAGACATAAGTAAATTTATGGACATGGAATTCATCATGGGGTGTGCATACTTTATTCTTGTCAACCCAAGCAACCATGCCTCCTTCTTATGTATTCTTTCCTTGAGATACAAGGCATGAGACAAGAAAATCAAAAACCTTGGGTGGTACCCACACTCACTCAACAGAAACCAGCGTAGGTCATCTCCTCCCTGCTTTAGATCTGGATGTGGTAAGTGGTTTACATGCCACTTACTTTTTTCCCCCATCATTCCACCAAGGCTGAAGGTGAAATGTATATTTGGTGCTTTAGGGAAGCACCCATCATGGTGTAGAACCTCCCTTAGCCCATCAAGGGAGTGGCCAAGTTTGAAAATAGTCCTAGCCCACAGTTGGCCATGAAGTTTATATGTTAAGACACTCCTCTTAGGAGTCATGGCTTGCACATGCAAAGTAAAAGAATGCATGAAATCATAAAGTAGAATGTGATTGATATAAGCATGCTTCTTACCCAAAGTCTCCAACGTTGTAATAGTCTCTCTCTTGGCTAAATGTATCATCACCGGGCAAGGTTGAGAGAACACTTTGCTCTTTCTATCAAGGAGTTTCCCTAGAGGGCTTCTCCTAAGCAAGGAGACATCAAGGCATAGACCATAATAGAAGGATGTATGGACTGATGTGTCCTGGCTTGTCTTGCATAGATCTTCATGCCTTCTTAGTACATCAATATTTTGAAATAAAGAGGGATAAATGTTTCTGTCCCAATGAAGCTTGCCCTCCTCTTCATTTTCTGCAGTATACAGGATCTCACCATCCGATAATGATGGCACATGCTTCTCATGGATGGTGCCATAATATCTATATGTGAGACTCTTTGAAACTCCTTGCAAGAATGCAAGAGCTTCTCTTCTTGGAGCAGCTGCTCCTTCTCCTTCTCCATGAAATGCTAGAGATGCCTCTGTCATGACTATGCTGTCACCCCTAGCATTTTCTTCAATGGTGGAAGATTCCTCATCATCAATAGGAGACCTTAGATCTTGGTCTACATTTGAAAGAGGAATCTTCATGTATTCTTTTTGAGAAGAAGACTCTCCATCCAAACATGGATGCCTCCAATCCCTTTCTCCTTTGGTATCTTCCCAATGAAGACTACCAATCTCCCACAACAAGTATTCCTCCTTACACCTCATGGGAAGTTGAGATGTAACCCCTTGGAGATATTTCAGAGAATACCTCTCATCAATGATCCTCTTGGATCCAACTACTTCTACAGATGGCTATCCCTCCATGATGGTGACAGCGCTGGTACAAGGCTCCTCAAATGGAGAAGAAGGCTCCTCCTCCTCTGATCTTATACTACCAAATCTTCTGATTATTTGTTGAGTGAAATCAACAAAAGCAGCTATTCTTGCATGAATTCCATGGCTGAACCACCAAGAGCTTGCCTTGCCATCCAAGTGCAGCGTTGAGATCTTCACAACCTCTTTTTCCACTACTGGATGTAGTAAGAAAAATTCTTCTAGTTTCATCACCCAAGTCTCTGCCGCACACTTGAGTGATCCATCAAATTCATACAACAGAAATATTTTGCCTCTTATCATTCTCTCACTACATGGTCTTCTTTCTTCTCTCAGTTGAACAAACTGAGGAAAATTTAGGGTCTCTTTGAAAGCCCTAGGTTGGCACTTGTATTCTTCCAAATACCCACTCAAGATCTCATGTTCTAAGTGGTCTTCTTGGCCTCCACTTTCTATATGAGAACAAGAAGTGCATGGATCTTCTTCTTTCTCTTGAAACGTTTTAGAGGTCTCACTGCAGCTTTCTTCCTCTTGAAACCCTCTAGAGTTTCATTTCTTTCTTCTTAGATCTGAAAATTGATGAGAGAAATCTCATCTACTCCATCATTTTGTTCTCTGCTACTTCTCTTTATAGCACTTTGGCTTAAAGCCCACAAGCTGAGCCAAAGATCTTGCTTTGATACCATTGTAATATTCCAAATCTGGAACAGCTAGCAAGGCATGACTGGAAAACGCATTTTCCAGTAATGGCTGCTACAGAAATGAAAACCAGCACTTGGATCCCTTATATATGAGTATCTAAGTCATAAATCCAAGAGGGAATCAAAAGGAAATCCTCCTAGGTGGGTTAAACAGATCTCCCACACCTAGTTGTCTTCAGGAATGCCTCAAAGAGAGACTCCAACAATAACAAATAATTCTGCTCAGGAAATAACGCATCTTCTACAGAGCAGTGATAGGAGGCTCATGAAATATTCTTCAAATGTATTTACAGTAGAAAATAATTCATAAAATTGAGTTTATTAAGTACATGGCTGAAAATACAAGGCAAAGACAGAAGAAATCCCCTCAAAAGAGGGCTACAAGCATATGTTTACAGAAAGATGCCTTGAAAGTGTTATGTTTATTAAGCTACATTGCTGTATGTTACATGTCAGATCTAGAGCAGATCTGTGCATAAAAATTCAGATCCATATCAGATCCATGCACTAGAAAAGCTCCCCTTTCAGATTCCCTTGGGATTTTGGGGTTTGCACCAAGCATTAGCAGTAGATCTGAGATCTAAGAAAGCAGATCTGTAGAAATATTTAGGATTACTGAAGCATTCAGATTATGCAGATCAGATATGAAAAGTACAAGTATAGATCTCCTCCACAAGATCTCAGAATGAAGAGTGGATCCTCAACACTCCAAAACCAGCGCTCCAATTGATGCACCCAAACTCCTTGCAACCCCTCCTACAGGAATAACGCAGTTCTGGAGTAGAAAGTAAGTTGTAGGGGATAGACAACTGATGGCCACCTACCAAGATCAGAAATTGAGGCTCATGCACTCCAATACACTTCCACCAATGGAGTAGAGGCCTCCTCCACTGACAAAGAGCACTGAAATGACTTAGATCTGAAGAGATCTGATCTCCATGAAAATAACGCAGTCCCTCAAGGGAGAATATGTTGCAGCTTGATTAAATGTGTTGGCCTGATGCCAAGATGCAAAAATGAAGCTCAAACAATGGATGCACTCTTCTAGGAGTTTAAAAGACACACTCACTGAGAAGAGGTTCCAATACAAGCTAGATCTAAACAGATCTACTTCTCCATTTGTTGTAGCTTACAAAAGTAAGCAAACCCTCACTGGATCTACATTGCAGTTGGGAGTATAAGCTTGGTATTCAGGCTGATAGTGGACAAGAAATACAAGCTCTCCCAAGAGCTCCTCAATGGGAAGATATGGAACTCCTAAACAGGAAATTCCAATGCAATCTAAGCTAAGCAGCCAAGATTGCTGTTTGTCTAAACAAACAAAAATTCAGAAATCAAATCATGAAAAACCTCCAAACGTTGCCTTCCTCTTCCTTTTATAAGATGAGAGCTTGCCAAAACCCTAAACCACCTTTATCAACTTATCCCTTTCACACAAGAGACCTCCTTCTAGGATTGCGTTGTGCCTTATTGATGAGCACTCCTCCAATACTGTGTTGTTGATATGGTCAAGATTGACCCCGTCAAGTGGATTTGTTCTTTTCACACTCAAGTGTGTTTACTAAAGTGGCCCAGATTTACCCTTGTTCTCATTGGGAATGTATTTATTCTTTTTATTAGGAGTTTTTGACCCTCCTTTACATAATTATTCTTTGAGAAAAGAAGAAAAAATGAAAATGAATATTCCTATTAAAATAGGAATATTACACTTCATCAGTAGCCTGTCTCATATTTACTATAAAGGGACCTACAGACATAGGTAGCTTAAACATATGACCCTTTTTCATAGGCACGAAGTGTAATTGATCAACATTTAAACTCTGCCTAATGAACTCCAAAGAAAATAGCCTCATAGGCACAAAAGCATGAAGTATCTATGGTTCTACCCCCACCCCATAAAGTCTAATTTCTGAATGGTCTTCAAAAATATACAAATCACCAAACTTACAATTTTCTCCTAGTTGTAAGAATTCTTAAGCTTTTGGCAGGAAGCATGGGGGAGGAAATCCATTCAAAATTTTGTATGCAATAGACAGAAAATGGTTTACAAAATCAAATAAACCCTCATCATTATGTTCTCTTCTTACTAGGTCAGTCCAAAACACTACTAACTGCCTCTTTTTATTTGCGTCCATGATATTTAACACCACATGTATGAATTATTCTAAATTCTGATATAAAAAGAGATAAGTAATGAGAGAAGATAACCTGAATGACCCAGTCAGTGATAAGCTCATGAGCTGAGTATTAACATTTTTGCAAATATGAGGGAATATCCAGCACTACCTCTGGCTTCATCATCAAAGAAAACATTCCCATAATTGATTTTCCTATGGTGTTGTCATCTTCCTTCCCCAATATCTTCAAAATACACCTTAGCACTGGTCAAACGTCTTCATCAAAAACCTCTATGGAGAACTGTTTACTGTCTGGCACAAACTGCTTCGTATCTGGCTTCAGAAAAAATATAAATTGATTGAATTCTTGACCTACTAGACTATCATAATGTGTTATCAATGAATTGGACATAGGATTCTGACTCAGGGTAATGAATTAATTGGGCCGAGACTTGCAAGACATTTTCTCCTTGACAGTTCATCAGAAAACACTTGCCCGGGTACATGACAGACACTAGCCAATACAAAAATTTAGGAAAAAGGTGAGTTATTGGAATGCATGGAGACAATACGCCTGTTTTGACCATGGCAGTGAAAATTGGGGATGCTTTGTCATTTAGACAGTCCTGTTGATAGAACTGGAGGGGGTCTATGGAGCAGATGGTGTCTTGAATATCCCTCTCAATGTCCATGAGAGGAATGTGACTGGTGGAACCTGAAAGAGATGGACGCTTGGCCATAATTTAGCTTAAGGTGGTGAACAATGACAAGGTGGCAGATGACAAGGAAAGACACAAGGCAAAAGAATCTTCAAATAAAAACTAACAACAATAACCTTGTAAAAAATGAGAACCAATCTTAAATAGGTGGCATGGCTTGTGACTTAAATGCTAAGTTGACGCACCAAAATACTGTTAAAGGTACCCTGACATGGCTGATAGCTGTCGCCAGCTAGCTGCTCACATCACCGCAGAAGATCTCAAAGTCTGGGGAGCTCGTTGGGTTCATGCCCCCCCAGTTAATCTCAACCGCAGATCTGGATCAGCCCTGCAGTCAATAGGGTCAACTACGGAGGCACCCTCCTTGTTAACCCGCATGATGAATGTGCCCATGGGTTGACACTTTTATTCCTTGCCCGATGAATCATCAGATCCTGCTTCATAACCTGCTCGCTATTTAGCTGTGTACTGGGACCCGCTTCCACAAAAGTTTACTGTATTAAACCTTAGACTTAATGTAAAAAATATTACATATTTTACGCTAAAGTATATAGAAATTTATACTGTAACATATATTTTCATAATTTTATATTTTTTTTGTATTTTTGAAGATTAAAAATAAAGGATATTGCAAATGAGCCACAACATGTCCCATGACCTTGGTCTTATTTTTTCTTTTATTAACTTTATTACATGAAATTTTAACCTAGGGATGTTATGGACCCCTCCCCCTTAGGGGAAAACCGTACTCTTTGTTGTATGGAACTTATGACCAACAAACCACTAAAAATAAAGCATATTTCCCATGGAACTTTATAACCCAACTTGTTAAAATATTTACAATGACATCCTGCTGAAAACATGACAATCATACTGTTTACTAGAGATTTATAACACATCTCATTATGGTATTGGAAATAACTTATGAAAATTTTCTTCAACCAAAAAATAACCATACTATCTATGGAGCTTTATAAATCAATCTGATCGATAAAATATTTATGATAAAATAGCCACATATACATATGCACATTTTATTAACTAGAAAATAAAAGGATACAATTCCTGCATTCGGAATAAGGGAATCCATAGGCTCACACCTCCACCCTCAAAGTAATACCAGGATTCACCTCCTTCCAAGGAAGTCCAGAATCTACTTCTAAAGCCAAACCTGCATCTAATGTCCAGTGCTAAAATCCTTGGGCTACTTGTTCTCTGAGTGAACAATTATCGATTCATTATTATAGGGCACACTCCCAATATGCTTTTGATTCCATTTTTAAATTCTAATGACAAAAACAAATCCATCCCCTAACCTTCCCTTATTTGCTACTCAGGTATTCAGGAAATCTGGTCATGCCCTTCCATGTAGTCACTCACATTGCAAGTTCCCCGACATTTCCAAGGAAGTCTAGAATCTACTTCTAAAGTCAAACCTGCATCTAATGTCCAGTGATACAATCCTTGGGCTACTTTTTCCCTGAGTGAACAATTATTGACTCATTATTATAGGGCACAATCCCAATATGCTTTTGATTCCATTTTGAAATTCTAATGACAAAAAAAATCCATCCCCTAACCTTCCCTTCTTTTCTACTCAGTTAGTCAGGAAATCTGGTCATGCCCTTCGTGTAGTCACTCATCTTGCAAGTTCACCAACATTCCCTTTCCCGGGAGATCCATCCCTTCGAAAGTTTTCCTCGAATCGAAAGGTCCTAATATCAAGGCATATCCCTATCTCAAAACCATCATACCTGTCATAGCATGATCGTGGAAATCTATGGAAAATATTGAGTACCAATGTTCCACAATGTCCCTACTCTTGAATGCTTTACCAACATACTGCTTCATATTCCAATTCATTTTGTTGTTGATGCTAATTATTGTAGTCGGTTTCAACCACCCAAACTTCACATTACCCTACTTTCTTGTACCGAGAACATAATTTCCGTTAGAATAAAATGAATTGAAATAACTTCAAATCGTACCTCATTAGTGACCTATCAATAAGCTACACTTGGAATTATTTTTACTTACTATCACAACAAGTTAAAATATATCTTGACCAATATCATATATAAACATATCTCATCCAGTCATATCAAAACGAAACCATCATAAATCACATGAAACCATGATAAATCAAAATCATAGATCACATGCATAATTAAGAACTGAAACGGTTTCAAAACTTGATAAGCACCCAGTTCCTTATCTTCTCTTTAACCACATATACACATTGGTTTTGTTTGCTAATCCCAACAAGCACCTAGTGTCTTCTCTTCTCTTCAAGTAATAAGGGAATCTGGTGACTAAACCACATCCTCCCTCAATATCAACAACAAGGGCATCCCATTACTAAACCACCTCAACCCTTAATAGAAATAACAGGGGCATCCAAAGAAAAAATGCCTCAACCCTTAATAACAACAACAAGGGAATCTAGATACTAAATCACCTCAGCCCTTAATAAGAACAACAAAGGCCTAGACAGTCTCGTACCTTCTTGTACCATTAGCCTTTATACAACAAATACATAGTGTAGAAAAAAACACATACACCTAAACCCAGTATACAACACCACACATATAGCAACACCCGGTGTACAACACCACATATATACCTACACCCATTGTACAAAATAAAATATATACATACACATCTTACAATACAATGAATCACATGTCGCAACACAACGACTACACAATACCATATTTTCATCAAAGCCACATGTACACAATACCACCTGTATACAACACCACTTGCACAACATGTACACAACACCTACTGCACGTGTACACAATGCTACCTACAGAATGTGTACACAACATCACATGTACACAAAAACACCTGCACAACATTTACATAGCACCACATGTACACAACACCACGTGCACACAAAACCACATGTAAAACATATACAAAACACATGCACACAACACCACATGCACATCATGTACATAACACCACATGTACAAAACAACGCATGAAAAAAATCTAAATATCAGCATATATAAACCATACCATATGTGCAATGTGTACACCATACCATATTTACAAAACATTGCATATAAAACATGTACATAGGGCCATATGTACACAACACCACATATACAATACACACACAACACCATAGGTACACAACACTACATATGCAACATTGACATGACAGCATATGTGTAACGTACACCTCCACTCACATCTACCCAAGTAACTGGCCAACTAGGGTAGAGATGAGATGAGGGTGGTTAAGAGAAAACTCAACCTCCTTGGTGACTTTAAGGAAGTGGAATAAATGCGTAAAATCATAACACAAACCCCCTACACCTGATAAAGGACCCACATAGGCTATCCAAGTAATCCACCTAACTTGTCCCAGGGTCCCATTGAATTTTAATGAAGAAAATTCTTAGGTGCTCCCTTGAGATGGGCAGGGGTGAGTCTGGGAGGCTCTGGATGCTCCCACATCATAGCCATGTGTGCGTCCAAGGAATTTTTCCCTCATACTTGTACCAACATCCACAAGATTTATGGAACTTTTTAAGCCTATAATCTCGGGCACTGCCCAAAACTTTTTGTAGCTTCCAGAATCCATAAAACACATGATCACAATGCTAATGAACCAAAAAATAATTCCAGGAATAGGCCTAACCATCCCCAACTAGGACTGAAATTCTATCAAACACTTGGAATCAATTAAATGTACAGGTCTAGGATATAAGACAAAACATGAATAACTAAAAAATCTTATGAGACATGAAAATAAGGATCATCGCCCTCTTCGTTGAAATTTTCTAAAATCAGTTAGGTATTACGTAGATTATTTTAACATTTACAAGTAAATACGTGAAATAACCATGACTTGAACAAGTCATATAACCATGCTTATAACCAACATAATACCATGTAAATAACAGTGAGATAACAACCGTTAAAGCCACACATTAATAAGTACAAAAGAAATAGAACATACCTTTTATTAAACCTAGGAAGGAGCTGACCAAGTTTGAGACTTCCACGTATCACCCGACCATATACATGGCTAAGAAACATCTCTCTTCATCTAGTCACCCTCATGCCATATTCCAAGCATGAATGTGGTATCTCATGTTTAAACCAATCCAAAAAAAACCAAGGGAATCCAGAGGTTAAACCACCTCCACCCTCACCAAACCGTGAGCACTCACTCATTTGTAAATAGGGTTTCCAAACATAGAAAAGGAATTATTACCCAATTCCTTTTTTTACCATTTACCTTACTTCACATGAATCTAAATATGCACTGTAACACCACCCCACTATTAGTTATATAAAAAAATAAACTAATATCGTTTCATGCTAAGCATGTTTCGCTACAACTTCTCACATGATCACATGTTCCAAATATCAAGACATCATATCTATTAACTAAAAGTGGCCTCTATCAAGACTAACAATCATGTCATAATAAACTAATAGTCAAAATCATAATACTACAACTATCACCAACTTCTACTTAAGTACACATGACCTATCTCAACACACAATGTGTTAGTACAACCATCTTAAAAGAAGATCATTACTTCACGAAATCTTATAGACACATGCTCATATCATGCAATTAATTAAACACTCAAACAATAAATAGATGAAATAATAGACACCAAACAATAAAACACCAAATATATGAAATAATCAAACATTCAAACACAAAAAATGACATAAGAAAACTCGTACCTTAATGTATCTCAGGGAAGGCTATCATGTCTGCACAATCAACCTAATTAGCATGATATAATTTCACAACATATCAACTCAATCACAAACAAGGTCATGATATACATAACAGTAACTGGCGAACATGTTCACGTCATAAGCTCATAACAAATTGTCATTCATACATAAAAATCACATATGCACAGTCATCCTAGATTAGTATGACATAATATTATGATATATTAACTCATACCTGAATTTCATAGACATATTCTTCTACACAGACCAATCTAGATCAACATGATACATATAACATCAAGATCTTAATGCAATAAACCTAATCAACAAGTTAAGTAACATATAACAACAAGAAGTTAACATGTAACATGCTTATCAACAACATATAACATAATAATGAAGTTAAATAACATAAAACAACAACAACAATGCATATAACAACACACGACTATCATCCATGACCATTTGACACATGTGCATATGACCACACTAATTGAATAACATATACCATGCATGTAACCACAACAACAATAAAATGACAAACATGTATATAAGTAACACTAATACTTATAACAACCATTAACCGCATACCTTCATGCCAAACATATAACCTAGATGATGATCTATTCTTACCCCGAGGTCTACTACCACAACTTCACTTTGATGATCTGCATCTCCCACTCTATGTCAACCAACACATCAACATCATAACATATCAACAACATCATGATGACCTAAAATGAATACAATGACCTCATGGAAAATAATATTAACTATGAAAATGCATGCGTAACAACATATAGACACTTTCATGAATAAAAATGGATAACCAACATGCACTCATTATGATCACATCCAACAACAATACCATTGACTTCCACATGGTGACACAACTGCAATAATGACCACCACCATGCATATACAACAATAACATAAAACATAATCATAAGGAACACATATGCAATCAACATGTATGCATGACAAACAAATTCACCCAAGGAGAGTGAAACCACGCTCTGATACCACTCTGTGGTATCATATATGACCAAAATAGAGCACAACTTGCTTTGATACCACTTGCAATGTACACCTCCCCTCACATCTACCCAAGTAACTGAACAACAAGGGTAAACATGGGATGAGGGTCGTTAAGAGAAGAATCAACCTCCTTGGTGACTTTAAGGAAGTGGAATTGATGTGGAAAACCATAACAACGGCCCCTTGCACGTGATATAGGACCCCATACTCTATCCCAGTCATCCACCTGACTTGTCCCTAGGTCCCACTAAATTTTAATTAAGAAAACCCCTAGACGCTCCCTTGATATGGGCAAGGGTGAATCTGGGAGGCTATGGATGCTCCCACAACATAGCCATGTGTGTGTCCAAGGAATTTTTCGCTCAGACCTGTGCCAGCATCCGCGAGATTTATGACACTTTTTAAGCCTAGAATATCGGTCCCTACCCATAGCTTCCTGTAGCTTCCAGAATCCATAAAAAACATGATGAAAATGATAATGAACAAGAATTGACTCCAGGACTAGGCTTGACCATCCCTAACCGGGACTGACATTCTATCAAACACTTCACATCAATGAAATATACATGTCTAGGACAAAAGAGAGAGCATGAATGACTAAAATTTTTTATGAGACATGAGAAGAAGTATAATCACCCTCTTCCTTGAATTATTCTGATATCAATTAGGTCTTGCATCAATTATTTTAATATCTTAAAATAAATACATGAAATAACCATGACTTGAACTAGTCATATAACCATGCTTATAACCAACATAAAACCATGTAAATAATAGTGATATAACATACATTAAAGCCACACATAAATAAGTAAAAAATCAAGAGAGATTAGCTTTTATTAAACATAGGTAAGAGTTGACCAGATTCAGTACTTCCACATACCACCTGAACATAGACATGGCTAAGAAAAATATCTATTCAGCTAGTCACCCCCATGTCATATTCCAAGAATGAATGTGGTATCTCATTGATAAACCAATCCAAAAACAACCAAGGGAATCCAGAGGTTAAACCACCTCCAACCTCACCATACCGTGATCACACCAAAACCAGTATCGAGATCACAAAACAAAATCGAGATTGGAATACTCCAAAATCCATCGTTATCCTTGAGGAATTTTCCATCTCCTTGTCTCTCAGGATTTATTGCAATCCACACCAGATCACTAGGCCCTAAACCAAGACACAGTCCTTATGATTTAGTGTGTATCCTGCCAAAACCAGCCAATGGATTCGTAGGCCTTTGGGAATTTACTAAAACCACTTTTAGCCCATATTATGAAAACCATTCAGAAATTCCGAAGCTCAAAACTAAGATCAATCCCATCACACCATGGATATCTAGAAAAGGGAAAGGTAAGGCTGAAAAACACTGTCAAAACCCAACAAAACCATGGCACCAACAACAAGAGAACCAAATACCAACATGCATAAGCCATGCATGTCCAAACCAACTAGGAAATCACACATGCAATATGTTACCTACAAGTATTCCCGTATAATTTTCTTGATATTTCTCTTCCTTGCTTGATATTTTCTTTCCTTCCCTCTCCTCGTCCTTCCTTTTCCTGGTTTCCCCTTTCTTGGTTCAATGCTGAAATTCTCAAAGAAAACTTAAAGTGTCCAAGAGTTAGAGAGAGATATAGAGAGATAATAGTGAGAGAGTTCCAAAAATTAAATGAAAAAAATCTCAACTCAAAAGCTTGAGCAAAGGCTTGAACTAGCAAAAGGTTTCCAATTGATCTCAGAAGCCTTTTTATTAATGAGGCCTCTAATTTCTTCATTTTCCATTATTTTCCTTCATTTTCCTCCTCACATGCAACATTTGACCTTTCACCTTCCTTTTCTCCTATTTCCCATTATTTTCATAAAAAATGTCAAATAATGCCACTTTTCCTTTCCAAATCCTTTTACATTGCCTTTGCCAGTTTCCTTTAGCAATAATAATTGAAATGAACACCTGCGAGTATGTTCTTCCCAACATTCAACTTGGAATAAGTGTCCCTTAGTTGTGTTCTTATTTTTTCCTTTATTAACTTTTAACTCGGGTTTGTTACAAAACCTCCCCCCTTGGGGGAACACCATCCTCAGTGTTTAATGATGCCTACAAACTAACAAACCATTGAAAATAAAACATACTACCTATGTAGCTTTATAGCAAAACTTGTTGCGGTATTTACAATGAAATCCATATATACAACCATACTGTCTATGGAGCTTTATAAATCCATATCGATACAATATTCACAATCATCTACAATAATATAATATACACATATGCATATTTTCTCAAACAACAAATAAAAGGATACGATGCTTGTATTAACAACAAGGGAATCCAGAGGGTCACACCTCCACCCTCAAAAGTTGTACCATGATTCACCTCCTTCTTAGGAAGTCCAGAATCCACTGTTAAAGTCAAAGCTACATCAAATGTCCAATGCTACAATGATGTGCCACTTTTCCTCTCAATGAAAAATTACCGACTTATTGTTATAGGGCACACTCCCAATGTGCATTTGATTCCTTTTGTAAATTCTAATGACGAAAAAAATCCATTCCTAAACTTCCATTCTTTGCTACACACATTAGGGGAATTTTGAGGTCTAAAATGGGCCTCCTAAGAAAAATGTACTACAAAAATAAAATTTATAAGAACCAATAGGAGTCAAGATGATGATGTCAAGCATGGGGGATCATTCACCATTTTTTACGTAAAAGGGTAAAAAGATTAAAAAATAATAAAATAATAAAACTACATTTTCAAATCATATTTTCAACTTATCTCTCAAAGTTTTTACTCAAATTTTGAGGAGTAATTTTTGGATGGAAAATTTCATTCATAATCCAAGGAGTACCCATGTTGCATGCTTTCAATGGACCCATCTACACGAAAAATGAGAAATACATTAAAAAAGTGATTGCAATTAATTTTTTTCTTATGTATTTCTAATTTTTTGTGTAGCAGGTCCATTGAAAGTATGAAACATGGGTACTCCTTTGATGAGGAATTAAATTTTGCATCCAACGAGTACTCCTCAAAATTCGATTAAAAAATTTGGGAGATAAGTTGAAAATATGAGTTGAAAAAATAGTTTTTCCTTTTTTACCTCTAAAATTTGATGATGTAATCAAATCTTATTTTATTATTTCCACTATTATTTTATAATTCCCTTAGGAGGCCCATTTTATACCTCAAAATTCCCCTAATGGTCCCTTGGTAAATCCATTAATCCCCTTTTGTGTAGTTACTCACCTTCCAAGTTCCTCAACATTCGCTATCTTAGGCAATCCATCCCTTGGCAAGGCTTCCTCGCATCGGAAGATAAAAAAACCAAGGCATATAACTTCCTTAAAAACATCATACCAGTGATAGCATGCTCATGGAAATCAATAGACACTATTGGGTACCAGTGTCCCACAATGGCCCTGCTCCTGAAGTGCTTTACCAACATACTGCTAGTTGTTTCAATTCCTTTTGTTGTTGCTACTAATGCTTTCAATCAGTTTCAAAAACCAAACTAGGCATTTCCATCCTTCCTGTACCAAGCACATAACTACCATTAGATTCAAAATAAATTGAAATAAATTCACATCATACCTCATTAGTAGATCTTCAATAAGGTACACTTGCAATTATGTTCACTTCCTATCACAACAAGTCAAACTCGTTGTTTGATCAAATCATCATGTACAAATATATCACATATGGTTAGCTCACACCACAACCATCATAAATTAAAATCATGAATCACATGAAATCAACATAAACCATATTAATAATAAATCACATGTAGGCATCATAAGTCATAATCACAGATCACCTACATAACAAGACTAAAATAAAATACTGATACTTATCCTTCATTGGTCCTTATTTCTTCCTTGATTCTTTTGCATAAACACCAGAACGGTTTCCACACCCGACAAGCACCCAATGGCTTTGCTTCTCTTCAATCACATACACATACACACAATGTAAATCACAACATGTACCCCCACATACGACATACAACACCATACAATACATGCACCCACATCGACATATGACACTGTTGACGAGGCAAAATTGTACTACTGACAACAAGGGGGGTCTCCCTGGTGAAAGGTCCCAATTATACTTCACACCATTTGGGCTAGGAGCCCCATCTGGTATGTGGGCACGGCTGTCGCCATAAGTGTTTCCACTCTCGATTTTCAGGTGAGCAGATGATAGAGAAGAGGCAAAGATGAAATGACCAATTAGTGGAGCAAAATCAGCCCAAGATTAACGGATCATGAACAAAGATACAAGCAAGTCTAAGCTTGTAATATTCCCATTTTAGCTCATAGCTAAAGGGAATATTAAAATTTTTCTTTTATCATCTTGCAGCTAAATAAATGGGTAAGGAGGCCCATGTTTATTGAAAACATGAATAAAATCCCTCACATGTGGAAAGGGATAGACATAAGAACTTGATTTTGTGCCCTCAAGTGTGAAAAGGGGCAAATGCATGAAGACAAGGTCAGGTTTGACCAAGTCAACAACGCTGCCATAGGAGGAGTGGCTTGGTTTAGAAGACAACACAATGTGAATGAGGAGGAGGATATTTGGTGAAGGAAACCCTAATGGATGGGGCCCATGGAGAGAGAGCTTTAATTTGTTTAAAAGGAGGGCAAGGCAACCATTGTTATTGGTGCTTTGTATTATTCATCTCATTGTCTATTCAGACAATTGTGCATTCTCTGATGCTTAGAAAGAATTGCTGGGAGGAATTCCTATTTAGGATTCTTCCATCTTCTTGAGAGGCCTCTTGAAGGATTGCTCAGATTTTCCTCACATCCAGGCTTGTGGCCAAGCATCCTCCATCAAGACAGTGTTATTTCTGCAGCATAGTAATGTTGTGTTGCTGGGTGTTGCAGTGAGGGTTCACTACATAACTTCCATCAGCTATTTTCAGAGGAAGATCCTCTCTATCATTTTAGATATCAGATTGGAGATATCTCGGAGCTTATTGCAGACTTTGGCATCAAGGCCAAACATTTCTCTTCACCAACAACGCAGTCCCTTCTCTAGACTACGTTATTTCTGAGTGTCTTTGCAGTGGAGACTTGCTCCACATGTTTAGAGGGTGGGATATTAGGTGAGAGGATCAACCTTTCATTCTAGAGATCCATTGGAGGAGATATTGTCATTGATTGTAGAAACTTTAGTCTTCTCCATTCATTTCCAGTTCTTGAGTTGCTGCAGCTACCCAAAAACTCTGACATTTTTGTAGATTTGCCATTTTGTGTATATTTCAGCCAATCCCTTTGAGGATTTTGTATTGTATGTTTTTAGGGGTTGAGATCTTGCTCCCCATTCTTTATTTGAGCCATTATTTTCACATCTATGTATTATTGACATTTTGCAGTAGTTCTGCCTCATGGATTATGCTGTCATAGCCAGGGCCTCTTTTATATAGCAATATTTCTCCATATTTCATGTACATGTTTCATTGAGGAGGCATTGTTTGACTTGAGAGATCATTTCCTCAAGATATTGTATACATTTGTTGCTTATATTATCTAATTTAATGGTTATGTAGATCTTATGGAATTCTTGTTCTTAATCCATTCACTGCTATTTTCTAGCTCATGTTTATGTATTTCTGAATGCCCTGAAGGAGAAATATTTTAAGCTCTATAGACAGAGTCTGCAGATGGCCAGGTAGCCTCTGGATCTCATCCTTTTTCAAAGGTGACATATCTAGTAAATGCCCCTGTAGTCAATCTCTAGAATAGAATCTTGATATTCTTGAAAAAGGGATATTACAGTGGTATCAAAGCATGATCTCTAGCTTAGCCTATGAGTGTAAGCCAAAGAAGATCAATATGATGAAAAATATGAGTTTACTCTCATCTATTTTTAGATCCAGAGAGAACCTCTATGAGGAGGTTAAGAATAATGAAGAAGGATAAATGGAGGGACCATGCACTTCCTATTCTCACAGAGAAAAAGGCCAGAGGCATGAAGAACACTTGGAATTCGAAATTCCAAGTGAGTATCTTGCTGAGTATTAGGAAAACCCTAGAGCTCTAAATTTTCCATAGTTTATTTAGCAGAAAGAAGAAAGAAGACCCCTCAGCTATGGGATTATGATAGGCAATAGATTTATATTGTCCACATTTGATGGATCACTCACATATGCAGCAGAAGTTTGGGTGAAGAAGCTAGAGGCTTTCTTCCTACTACATCCTGTAGTAGACAGAGAGGCTGTGGAAATTAAAGCGCTACACCTTGAAGGTGAAGCAAATAATTGGTGGATCAGCCATCTAAGCCACACAAGGGTTTCAACTCTTGTTTATTTTTCTCAAAGATTGATCAACATATTTAGCCAGAAGAGGGAGGAGTCCTCACCACCAGCTAATGAGGCATGTACCAACGCTGTTGAGATCATGGAGGAGAAGCCTTCATCTTCAACAGTTTGGGAAGACAACACTCATGAGGAGGAAACTCTTGCAGCCCTGCAAAGAGCTTCCAATTTTCACCAAGGTATGATTAAACATCCATCTCTTGTAATTTCAACAAACACTTTGGATGGGTCTATATCATTGCATGCAGTTGATCTAGAGCAGCAGAATAGCACTGCGCTGGGAAATGATGGAGAAAGGAGGAAGCAGTCCTCATGTGAGCATTCAGAGAGAAACTTCATTCAGGAAGCCATGAAGGAAATGCATGAGGAGGAGATCTCTTGGAGAGATTCTGTAGAGGTGCACTCCTGCACATCATGGAGTGCAAGATTCTTCATCAGTTTGAGGAGGCACTTCCTTTCTCACAGGAATAGATAGTAGATGGAGGACATCTTCAGATGGATAACATCTCTCATTACTATGTTGGACACTCCTTGAGCCATGCACATCATGATGAGAGGTTTTTTCCTACCACCTATTTGGATCCTCATAGGGTCAAATTGATCCTCGGGAAGATTGCATTTCAAGATCCCATGAAGTGCATAGATCTGATTTGGGATGATGGTAGCTCTCATGGGGGGAGTACCAAGATGAAAAATGGAGGAAGAAATCCACAAGTGGTTGAGTGGATGTGGATGGTGAGTAAGAATCTAGTGAGCTACTTGCAGATTTATGATACCGGGCAACAGGAGGCTTGGCTGCGTTGGTTCCTCTTGAAGGAGTTTGGTCATCACTTGGCATACTCTCTTTCCAAGGGTATAAGGATGGAGAATATGTGGTAGGATGCTGGCATCATTGATAATCAATGAGTATGGGTACATAGTGATGATACAACATTCATATCATACACTATGTTTTCATCACATATCTTGCATGATGAGAGCAGGAGGGAGCAGCAAAAACATCTGTTGCTGGGGTTATTCTATGGAGAGCGAGGAAAGATTTTCTCTCATTCCTTATATGATGTTGCAGGAGTAGGATATGGCACTATCATGGTGCAAAGAAGACACTCCTTGACCTAAGATGATCAAGAATTACTTCCACCTTGGGAGAGATTCCATACTTGCAGCAACATTGTTGGAGGGTTGCCCATCTGTGTTGAGGAAGCTGAGGGCAACATCGCTGTGCTACCTAGAGATTATCTAGTGCCTCATGTAGAGGAAGGAGGAGCTCTTGCTATAGGTAGAGGGATTCTTGCATCCTTGCAAGGAATTCCCTAGGATATCATGAGTGGAGATCAAGGCACAACTCAAGTTTTGCATGTGCCATTGTTGAGGAGGTGTGGAACCATGAAGACACAAGGAGAGGATAGGGAGGATAACCATCATGGTGTGATGAGGAGCTCACATCCTTGTCTATCTTATGAGGTTGATGCACCTAAGGAGGTGATTGGATTGTGCAGTGGAAGCATGGACAGACTTGTTCATTCATATATGCAGTCACCTTTTGATGATGATGTCTCATTGCATGGAGACATTTACTGGGGAGACCATTGGACCAGCAGAGGAGGAGGGATGCTTCACATGATGAGGCACCATTCTTTGATCTCAGAGGAGTGGAGACCTTGGGAGATAACCATATGACAGATGTCCTTCATGAAGAATCATCAGTGCTATCACTATGGAGGATAGATCCATGTTGGAGCTCCGAGTTGTTGGTGGAGTATTCCCATGATCATCTTGCTTACATGATATTGACAGATTAGCATATGAGGAGATGCATAGATAATGTACAGATGGAGGAAATACATAACTCTTCGGAGGAGTTAGCACAACCACCTCTTTTATTTTTGAGGATGAGGGGAGACTCATTTTTGAGCCACTCCATTTGCATGAGCAGAACTTATGGTAAGGGTATTGCTTATTTTCATGATGATTTGTATATTCATCCCTTAACCATATATGTACAGGATGTTGCTCCTAGGAGGAGCATTCTTCTTTCTAGACCCCATGGTCTACTTGAGGCCATGAGAACTATTGGTAGCCACTCCCTAGGAGGATTGGGAGGAAAATGTATTTTGGAGAACATACTCACCTTGCACCATACATCATTCACTTTCTCCATACATTTGAGGAGAGTAGGACAGCAAGAAAGTGGTTGAGAAGCCACACTTTTTGTCATACTCTTTTGCAGTTGAGGGTCAAACTGCATTGGCTACTTTTGAGGGACCATTGTCCTTCTCCCTTTCCACATATGACAGCAAGCATGGTTTTCATTATGGTCCATGATGTTGCTGTTGTTTTTGTATTTGTAGAGAGCATGATTGGGGGAATGGCACATTGGTTGGATGTGTCCTTTGGGGGAGATATATCCCACATTATTTACATTGCATGTTCTAATGGGAGCATGAGAGCACATGTGGCCACTATAGAAACACATCTGTTTCCTTTTGAGGTGAGCCATATGATTGATGGGATGCCATATCATGGTGACTACCAACTCATCACATATGAGATGATTTGGGACAACAAGTTTCATAACGCTGGAGAAGAGATCCTTGGAGGTCTAGTCTTCATTTTGACATTTGAGGGAAACATTGCTGCAACCCAATATCAACATGTACTCTACATTTATCCTAAGTGGAGAGGAGGACAGCGCGAGGTAGGCTATTATGTCTACCAAGATCAGATTTTTATCCCACCTACATTGCAGGAGCCAAAGGTGGAAGATGCTTGTCAGGAGTTGCCATGTTGGGAGGTAACTCACTTTGTATGGATAATTGCTTGGGGGATGGAGGATCCATTTGGGGAAGATTTTCCTCAACATATTGCTGACTCCATGCCTTGGGTGGAGATCCTTCAGTTCTATCCTTGCAGTTTCTTGAGGACAAGCAACATTTGGGAGGGGAGCACTGTAATATTCCCATTTTAGCTCATAGCTAAAGGGAATCTTAAAATTTTTATTTTATCATCTTGCATCTAAATAAATGGGTAAGGAGGCCCATGTTTATTGAAAACATGAATAAAATCCCTCACATGTGGAAAGGGATAGACATAGGAACTTGATTTTTCACCCTCAAGTGTGAAAAGGGGCAAATGCATGAAGACAAGGTCAGGTTTGACCAAGTCAACAGCGCTGCCATAGGAGGAGTGGCTTGCTTTAGAAGATAGCGCAGTGTGAATGAGGAGGAGGATATTTGGTGAAGGAAACCCTAATGGATGGGGCCCATGGAGAGAGAGCTTTCACTTTTTTAAAAGGAGGGCAAGGTAACCATTGTTATTGGTGCTTCGTATTATTCATCTCATTGTCTATTCAGAGAATTGTGCATTCTCCGCTGCTTAGCAAGAATTGCTGGGAGGAATTCCTGTTTAGGATTCTTCCACCTTCTTGAGAGGCCTCTTAAAGGATTTCTCATATTTTCCTCACATCCAGGCTTGTGGCCAAGCATCCTCCATCAAGACAGCATTATTTCTATAGTAGAGTAATGTTGTGTTGCTGGGTGTTGCAGTGAGGGTTCACTACATCACTTCCATCAACTATTTTCACAGGAAAAGCCTCTCTATCCTTTGAGATATCATATTGGAGATATCCCGAAGATTATTGTAGACTTTGGCATCAAGGCCAAGCATTTCTCTTCACCAACAACACAGTCCCTTCTCTAGACTGCATTTTTTCTGAGTGTGTTTGCAGTGGAGACTTGCTCCACATGTTTGGAGGGTGGGATCTTAGGTGAGAGGATAAGCCTTTCATTCTAGAGATCCATTGGAGGAGATCTTGTCATTGATTGCAACATCTTCAGTCCTCTCCATTCATTTCCAGTTCTTGAGTTGCTGCAGCTACCCGACAACTCCGACATTTCTAAAGATTTGCCATTTTGTGTATATTTCAGCCAATCCCTTTGAGGATTGTGTATTGTATGTTTTTAGGGGTTTAGATCTTGCTCCCCCTTCTTTATTTGAGCCATTATTGTCACATCTATGTATTATTGACATTTTTCAGTAGTTTTGCCTCATGGATTGCGCAGTCATAGCTAGGGCCTCTTTTATATAGCAATATTTCTCCATATTTCATGTACATGTTTCATTGAGGAGGCATTGTTTGACTTGAGAGATCATTTCCTCAAGATATTGTATACATTTGTTGTTGCTATTATCTAATTTAATGGTTATGTAGATATTCTGGCATTCTTGGCCTTAATCCATTCACTGCTATTTTCTAGCTCATGTTTATGTATTGCTGAATGCCCTGAAGGAGAAATATTTCAAGCTCTATAGATAGAGTCTACAGATGGCCAGGTAGTCTTTGGATATCATCCTTTTTCAAAGGTGACATATCCAGTAAATTCCCCTGCAGTCAATCTCTGGAATAGAATCTTGATATTCCTGAAAAAGGTATATTACAAAGCAACAAAATAAAAGGGAGGTATACCGTGACTGGGATCAGTGAGCCGAAAAACTAGTTAAGCATACATGAAGGAAAACACGCTAGAAGTTAACTGAAAAGTAGTTCACAATAGATTTCCAACGTGGCAAGGAACAAATAAACACCGATTCAAGAGTACATGCAACCACTGTGAATTAGTTCATAATCAATTGCATTGGAGAAAGCATCCACACAACATAGTGAAATATTAGACAACTAGTTCTATCACCACAAACAAGCACGTGAATCAGTGCCAGAAAGAGAATATATTATTTATGCTACTGCAACGTCAAATACATGTTTACAACTCATCAAAACCCAATAGTGGAACGTGGACTATTCATCTCAATGCAGGATACAAAAACCTTAGCCTTGCTATCTCTCTCTCTCTGCTTGATACCAAAAGCTGAGTGCCTTTAGCTCTCTAGCAATGGTTCCTCTCCTATACTGGCTTTCATTGTCAAGCTAAAAGTCCTTGTATCCTTTCCCAAAGTTGTACATATAGGCTAAGATGACTCTTGAGTTGCCCTTGACTCTTGGTCTTCCCGACTGTTGGGCTAGCTTGCGACTTGGGCCATTTTCGACCTGCGACCCAAGGTTACATGCGACTTGCAGCCTTGAGAAATCTGTGACCCTACAACCTTGGGAAATCTACGACCTTGTGACCTTGGGAAATCTGTGACTTGTGACCTTGGGCAATCTGTGACTTGCGGCCTTGGGCAATCTGCGACTTGCGACCTTGTTTTTTTTTTCTCTGTTTCACACTTCTCTTTTGGTGGGCTCAGTCCTTACAAAATAGAAATGCATTTTCTTGTGCAAATGACCGAGTGCTAGATGTGTCTTTGAGCTTATTATGGGGTCCTTGGTTTCTTGAGAACCTGCCTTTCTCGCCATAGGATACTCCATCCATGCTTTGGATGGCTGCAATCTCTGTGATGAGCCTTAGCTTTTCTACACAGATCAAAGTATCTCTTTCTTCTTTTCACTTTGAAACTGCTTATACTTCCATAGTTGTCATTTACAACATTAGCCCCTTGGGTCGCTTCAGCTACCAACTCGGCTTGAGTGTTCGCTTAGGTGCTAGAGATTTTTCCTAGAAGCTTCAATCCTGCACAGAGGTATACACATCAATTAAACATCGAGACTAGTGTACTTTCATTAAATGCAAGAAGTAAGTATTACTTGTCAAAACCCAATAGTGGAACATGGGCTATTCATCTCAATGCATCATAAAAAAACCCTAGCCTCACTATCTCTCTCTCTTCTTGATACCAAGAGCTGAGTGCCTTTAGCTCTCCAACAAGCATAAACTACTAACCACAATAAATCAATTATTCAATATGAATTTCACTTTCATCCTGATGCACATAAATATGAACTTGAAACATACAATCATCTATAAATGGCACACATCCATCCAGGCACAACCCTAGGTCCGACTGAAATGGGGAAATACATTGCCTATTTGCAGGTATATTCATTGGATAGGATCCGTCTAACCTGCTGGGAATCTCATCATGGTGTTGAGGAGGATCAATTTTATGGAATGGAAAAAATAGGCATCTTCCAGGTGAATTTGAGGCACTTGTAAACCCAAGCACATAAACCCTAATTTTGAAAGCCCTAGTTCGGGGTTGTCCTTGGGTTCCGCCGAGGATGTGAGGATACGAAGCAACCTTTAGCGGAGGCTGAAATTCCTCACCATCTTGGACAAACTATGGATCTTCAAGCAGGGGGCTTCCAAGCTTTGTTGGTTTCATGGGATCAAATAGCGAATGGATGTGATCATTAATTGTGGTGATTGGACAACCGTTAGTGTTCTTATTGTTAATTCGGCCAAATATTTGTGCACTAACCAATTGAAAATATGATGTATGAGATTCCTTAGATTTCCCAAGATGGGGTTAATTGACCAAAATATTTCAGGAAATAGAGAGGTTTGCCAAACGTCATATGCTTGTGCCTAAGTGCAACTGATACTGGCTGGGCGACAACCGAAAATATTAGAGACAATGGCTGGTGTTTCCATTCCAATGAATAAATTAGGGTATATCGGTTGTTGCATACCAGCTGTTATGGGATATAAATATGTGCCCAGAGAAGCATCACTTGAATAGAAGGCTTGCCCAGATGAGCTGACATTCGGCACAGTTATGCGGAGAGGAGCGTGATATGTGGGAACTGTCATTTCAGAAACCATAATTCGAGAAATCCTAGTTTAGCTTGTTTCATGGGTCTCATCATGATTGTAAGGACTTGAGGTAACATCCAACAGAAGTTGAATTACTTCAATTTCCTGACGGGTCCTTGAATCGTTACATAAGGGATCATCGAATTTCGGTAGCTTCCTACGGTTGATAGATAGATATGAATAAAAATTTTCAGAGGCATGAATGAATATGTTTTCAGATAAGTAGCGATCATTGGATCCATCAATTTGATCAGGTTGGGTACTTGGCACTTTAGGCTTCCCAAGAGTTAAAAGTTGGGATGAAACGTTAAAAGAAACATCTTGAGGTTGCTGAGACAGGCAGTCACACATTTGGCTATTTAAAGATTGTGGATGAAAAAGATCAGGCATAAGAGATTCATCTATTTCGTAATGTGATTTTGAAACACCACTCGTCTGTTCATGATTATCGCCAATACTACTATAAGGCAGTTTTGAATGACTTGAAGAAATTACTAGTGTGACCGACTCATGAAATAAATCGAGGAAAAATGGAAGAAAAGATTAAGATGAAGAGGTATCAACCGCACAAGGGCCTTCCTCTCACACATCAGTGCCATTCGGAGAGGCCAATGATTTCACATGCCCACCATGATCTAATGATTTTGTAGGGAAATCAACTTTGCCTGAGACAAGACTCAATTTATTATCAGTATGAGAATGAGATTTAGAATCGTACCCAGGAAAACATTCGATGGACTTGAGATAGGTTTCATTGACAGGGAGAGATGTTAGGCCAATATGCTTTTCAAGCTCTGATTTGACAGGGTGTGTCAAATATTTTGGGACAAAGTCTGAACAACTGGAAAATTGAGGATTATCATAGAAAGCACCGAGATCAAGCATTGTTACCGATTGAAAGTGTTCTAGGGAAACCAAAACCACTTGTCAAAATTGTTCAATTAAATATGTCCAATCGAAATCCCTTTCAGGGAACTAAAAACAAAAATGAACAAATCTGATAGAAAGCTCCTCCAGATATTCTTGAGGTTCCATTATGATCTGAGTTAACTTTATGAATATATTTTTAAAATCGTACTTGTGAAAAGCTTGTTGTAATTCACCAGCGAGCTGCTCGAACGAATCGATGGAAGCTGACGGCAAAGTGCGACACCATTGCTTAACGTAACCTTCGAGAGTGAGGGAGAAAAGCACACAAGCCAACTCCTGATCATCAATTTCGTAACACTCACAAAAATCAAAAAAATCCAAAAGGTGTTCAGTTATGGAAACTCTGTTCTCACCATTGAATTTTAACTGAGACAAGTGATACCGAGGTTCATCGGGGATTGATCATAGAGAACCAGATAAATCCAATAAGCATCTTGGGAGAATGATTTTGGGATGAGCCATTACAGATATGAGACTAACTGTAGGCTCTAAGGGCTTATTTTGTCATCTAGCCCTCCTTCTAGCGCCAATTTGTTGACGAGGAAAAATTGTACTGCCAACAACAAGGGGGGTCTCCCTGGTGAAAGGTCCCAATTAGACTTCACACCATTTGCGATAGGAGCCCCATCTAGTATGTGGGCCCGACTACCACCATAAGTGTTTCCACTCTTGATTTTCGGGTGAGAAGATGATAGAGCAGAGGCAAAGATGAAATGACCAATTAGTGGAGAAAAATCAGCCCAAGATTAACGGATCATAAAAAAAGATACAAGCAAGTCTAAGCAGCAAAATAAAAGGGAGGTATACCGTGACTGGGATCAATGAGCCAAAAAACCATTCAAGCAGACATGAAGGAAAACATGCCAGAAGTTAACTGTAAAGTAGTTCACAATAGATCACTGACGTGGCAAGGAACAAATAAACACCGATTCAAGAGTACATGCAACCACTGTGAATTAGTTCATAATCAATTACATGCGAGAAAGCATCCACACAACATAATGAAATATTAGATAGTTAGTATTATCACCACAAACAAGCGCGTGAATCAGTGCCAGAAAGAGAATATATTATTTATGTTGTTGCAACGTCAAATACATGTTTACAACTCGACAAAACCCAATAGTGGAACATGGCCTATTCATCTCAATGCATGATACAAAAACCCTAGCCTCACTATCTCTCTCTCTTCTTGATACCAAGAGCTAAGTTCCTTTAGCTCTCCAACAAAAATTCCTCTCCTATACTGGCTTTCATTGTCGAGCTAAAAGTCCTTGTATCCTTTCCTGAAGTTGTACATATAGGCTGAGATGACCCTTGAGCTGCCCTTGACTCTTGGTCTTCTGACTGTTGGGCTAGATTGCAACTTGGGCCATTTGGGACCTGCGACCAAAGGTTATATGCAAATTGCGACCTTGCAACCTTGGGAAATTTGCGACCTTGTGATCTTGGGCAATCTGTGACTTGCGACCTTGGGCCATTTGTGACTTGCGATCTTGGGCAATCTGCGACTTGTGACCTTGTTTTTTTTCCTCTATTTCACACTTCTCTTTTGGTGGGCTCAGTCCTTAAGAAATATAAATTCCTTTTCTTGCACAAATGACCGAGTGCTAGATGTTTCTTTGAGCTTATTACGGGGTCCCTGGTGTCTTGAGAACCCGCATTGCTCGCCATAGGATACTCCATCGATGCTTTGGATGGCTGTAATATCCATGATGAGCCTTAAATTTTCTGCACAGATCAAAGTATCTCTTTCTTATTTTCACTTTGAAACTAATTTTACTTCCGTAGTTTTCATTTACAACATCAGCCCCTTGGGTCGCTTCAACTACTAACTCGTCTTGAGTGTTCGCCTAGGTGCCGGGGATTTGTCCTAGAAGCTTCAATCCTGCACAAAGGCATAAGAATCAATTAAACACCGAGACCAGTGTACTTTCATTAAATGCAAGAAGTAAGTAATATATATATATATATATATATATATAGATATATATAAAATAATCCCTAGCAATTTCTCGCAATTTCACAATCATGAATTTATATATTAATGTGTCTATTGTTTTAGCGCCGAGGTAGCAACAATCGTTACATTCGCTTTCCGAAACTTTGACAAAGGTAAACCTTCAAGTTATAAAAATCAGAAGCGCGCACTACCACCACTAAAAGAGGTCGCAAGTCTAGCTAGCCCCTTTTCTTTCTCTCTTGCGAGGTGGTGCGACCTCAGCGGAAATGAGACTGTAATGTTCCAAAAATTTTCATGAATAAATTGGAACATTAATTTTTGCTCATATTGTATAGTTGGTGAATAAAAAGGAAGAGGAGGCCTCTTAACATGAATTAAACCCTTCCTAATGTAAAAAATGGATTTTTGAGCAGCTTATTTTACACCTCCTAGTGTGAAAAGGGCCAAGTGTATGAGGACAAGGTTAGGTTGACCAAGTCAACCAGCGTAGCCTAAGGAGGAGTAGCTTGCCTAAGAAGACAACGCAATTTTGGAGGGAAGAGATTCAAATGAATATGGAAACACTAAGAGGTGGGACCCAAGGTGAAGGAGCTCACAAATTCATAAGGAGGAGAAGGGCATCATTGTGGGGTTAGCTTGCGTATTTCAATTTCATGTCTACTTAGACATTTTCTGCAAACTTCTACTGCTCAGCAGAGTTTGGAGGAATTCCTGTTTAGGAATTCCTTCTCCTTAATTGAGTGAACTCTTGAAGGGGTTGTGCTTCATTTCTCCCACATCTAGATTGAAGGCCAAGAATTTCCCACAGTTACAACGTTATTTCTATAGCAGAGGATGCTGTGTTGCTGGGTAGTGTAGTGGGAGGGTTGTTTCATCTACTCTTGTGCATTTCCATTCAGTGGAGGGAGTTTCTCTTGCATTGAGGGGGATTTGTAGGGGATTTCAGAGCTCATTTCAGATCTTGGCATGTGGCCAACTCATGTTCCATCCATCACAACACAGTTCATTGGGTAAACTGCGTTATTTTTGTGAGAGCAACAACTGCAGGGTTTGATTCCTTGCTTGAGGGCTTGTTCTTTGGAGAAAGGGCCAACCCTTCTCCCGAAGAGATCTATATTCCATTCCTCTTCTGTATTTTCATATTATCAGTCATATTTATATTCAGTGTTGCAGTGACTGTGTTTTCCAGCTACATATATTTGCAGATCTGCACTTGTACACCTTGTATTTTCATGAATCCCCTTGTGGGTGATCTTTATTGTGTATAAAGAGGAAGGGAATCACATTTTCTTAGCCATTGGATGCTTGTTAATTTCATATCTGATATGTCACATTATTTAATGCAAAAACCCTATTAGAAATAATGCTATTCTTGTCTCAGTATTTTCTGCATGAGCTAGACTATGGGGTTTTGAGCTAGATTGAGGAATATTGTTTTGGGAGTTCTATTTATATGAGTTAGATTCTTTTTTTTTACCTCTAAATATATAAGTGAGTCATATATTGGGTCATATCAGGGATCTCAGTCCCATTTCTCACTTATACAGTGTTATTTTCTGAAGATAGCTGTTTGTGCTTACATGTTGCTGCAATTTTCAGCTAGTTCACTGTGGGAGATTTGAATAACCTACTTAAGGTTATTTATTTGAGCTTACATTCTACAAGGAGGTCGAATTATATAATTTCTAAGGCATCACAGTAGTGTTTGGCCTTATTTTCACATCTTCTTCCTTATACAGCGTCCCTAAGGAGCTTGTTGCAGCAATTCCTAAGTAGGAAGAATCACATATCTGTAGACAAAGACTGCAAAAGGCCAGGTAGCCTCTAGTTCTCTCCCTTATTTGGAAGGAGAAATAACCAGTAAATGCCTCATTATTCCATCTCTGGCACAGACTTGTGATATTTCTGAAAAGGGAATATTACAGTGGTATTAGAGCATGATCTCTGGCCCAGCCTGTGAGATCTAGCTATCAGAGAAGAGCAAGGAGTAGCCATCTTGGCTCAGCCTGTGGATTTCAGATCCACCCAGAGAATAAAAAGAAGAGGAGAACAAGGATGGAGAGGATGAGGTTACTCTCATCCATTTTTCAGATCAGAAAGGAGCCTCTCCAAAGGGGTTCAACCAATGGGAAAGAAAGGTTATGTGAAACTCCAAGAGGGTTTCAAGATGAGAAAAGCTACAATGAAACCTCTAGAGGATTTCAAGAGGTAGAAGAATATGAAAGAACTTCCTATGCTCATGGGGGAAGTGAAGAGTATGGAGGGCCACAAGAGGAAGTGGATAGATGGCCAGAGGAGGAGGAGCATTCTTCACCACTTGAGGAGGCTTCTACCAGCGCTGTCCAGTTCATAGGGGAGCAACCCACCATATCAGCAGTTGGATCAGCCAACAAATCAAAGAGAGGGACTCTTGCAGCCATACAAGATGTCTCAAAGACCCGCGAAGGTATGCATAAATTTCCATGTAGTGAAAACTCAGAAAATCTCATAGGAGGTTTGGGAAATTTGCATTCACATGGCCCAGGATCAGAAATTCATGCTAATAAAGAGAAGAAATTTTACACAGTGTTGTAAAATAGGGGTTTGATCCAAGAAGGGATCGGCACTCATTCCTTTGCACCCTTATTGAGTTGCATGCAGCATGAGGAGTTATGGTGCAAGGATTTAGAGAGCATCATGCATGATGTGCCATCTCCTAAGGATGTCTTGTCCTTAGCACTCTTGGATTCTTGTGGATTCAAGGGTTTGATTGATGAGAGGCCTTTCTTGGAGATTCTTCAAGGGGTTACATCGCAACATCCCATGCGGTGTAAGGAGGAATAATTGCTTTGGGATAATGGCAGTCTTCATTGGGAAGATGCCAAAGGAGAGAAGGATTGGGGACAACCATATCCCTATGGAAGAGATTGGATGGAGAGCAAGAGGCTTGTGAGCCACTTGCATATCTATGACACAGGGCAGTGAGAGGAAAAGCTGCGCTAGCTACTAAGGAGAGAGTTTGGCCATCATGAGATATGTCCTTTCCTCAAGGGTATGTGGATGAAAGGATCTTGGTAGGATACTTTCATCATGAGACAGAAAGGAGTGTGGGTAAATTATGGTGGTAGGGTCATTTTGTTTCCACCACATATGATGAGTGATGGAGGTATGAAGAGGTAGCAAGAATATTTGTTGGTTCGGAGGATTGGGAGAGAGTTGGGGAAAAATTTCTCCCCCACTTGGCATAATGTTGCAAGGGTGAAGTATGGCACTATCATGGTGCAAGAGGTGTTTTAATCATGGAGGAGACCCCTCATATGTGGCAGCATTATGGAGAATATCTTTGATAAGCTACATGTCAAAGAGTGGAGCTTGATATGGATAAGGCCTATGTGTACAGGCCAACAACGCTATCTCTTTGGAGTAGTAATCGATGGATGAAGTGTGCCCAGCGGAAGTGTGGTGGTTCCATGACCCACAGGTCCCAGGATCATTTCATCTTGGTTTCACTTGAGGAGGAGAGAGGAGATGAGATGGATGATGTAGTAGATGGATTCATCTATTGCTATGCTACATTCTTCTTAACTTGGATTCCCAAGCATGAGAAGAAGGATTTTCTTGTAGCACCTAGTTCATTCCTCTTCATGGGAGCATGCCAAACAACTATGGAGGGTTCATTCATGGATCCATACATCATATTACTCCCAGAATATGGTAAGAAATCTGTTTTTACATTCGCTGATTTGTATACTCTTACCATTATCTTGCAGCGCAGGCCTCTACATGAGGGCAAGCTTATCAAATTGCTCAACGGGCAAAGTTGGGCCAAACTATATGATGGAGGCAGCCATCTTTCACATGGCCTTTGGAAGATGTTTTTCCATTGCATACATGTTCAGCTAATTTACATTATCAGCCATGAGTCACAAAGCATTTTTCCATGTAAATTTATGAAGCATCAACTTGGAAAACTGCGCTGCCACTATTGGGGAAACTGTTGGTACTTCCTTGCATCACATGAAACCTTCACCATTTTCCTCATTTTGTTGCTGATCATGACTTAATTGGCTGATGTGGATCTGATTTTCATTGGGAGCATGATTGGAATAATGACATATGAGTGGGGAATGTCCTTAAAGGGGAAGGATTCCCATAATTTCTGCATTTCATGTTCTAAGGGGAAAATCAGAAAAACTATGGCTACCACATCTAAGTATTTGTTTCCTTTCGAGGTGGATCATCAGTTTGATGATAATTCATTGTATAATCATTGGCAAGTGATCAAATATGAATTGTATGTTCAGCTGATCCATTCATCCATTTACTTTCTACTAGTAATTGTGAGGATTTTCACCACTAGTCATTTAGTAGCGCACTACTTGCCATGCCATTTTCTGAAGAAGCAATGAATGAGATTACACTGTGTCCTTTTGAGAACTTGTTTGTATCATACACCAGCATTCAAATCCTACAGAAAACATCTCATTTGGACATTATATGATGATCATGTCCTATTCATCATGGAAGAAATGTTTTGGGGCAGCTTGTTCTTCAATGTTGAAGGGGAAATCTTTGGTGGATTGCTCTACATTTTTCCACTTGAGGACAATAAATTTGCAGCCCATGAACAACACATACTCTGCACTATTCATAAGTGGAGAGGAAGACAGCATGGGATAGGCCTTCTTGCCTATCATGTTCAGTCATTCAGCCCACCTACACTTCAGGAGCCAAAGGTGGAGGGGATTCTTCATGAGTTACCATGCTGGAGGGTGACTCATTTTATATGGATGATAGCTTGGGGGTGGAGGTTTCACTTTGGGGAATAATATTTCCCATGCATATTGCACTCCATGCCTTGAGAATACCTCTAGACCATACATGTTTGTCTCTTTGAGCACCTTCCTTCTCATGATCTAGTCATTTGGGGTGTTTCACCAAATGCTAGTCTATATGCTTGGGAGAGGCACTATGGAGTTTCATGGATGAGATGGCATCATAATATTTGGAGGATTCCATCATATTCTGATGCTACCGGAGGAGGTAAGGAGATTCACTCGGTTCTATCCTTGCAGTTGCTTGAGGACAAGCAACATTTGGGAGGGGAGGACTGTAATGTTCCAAAATTTTTCATGAATAAATTGGAACATTAATTTTTTCTCATCTTGTATAGTTGTTGAATAAAAAGGAAGAGGAGGCCTCTTAACATGAATTAAAACCTTCCTAATGTAAAAAGGGGACTTTTGAGTAGCTTATTTTACACCTCCTAGTGTGAAAAGGGCCAAGTGTATGAGGACAAGGTCAGGTTGACCAAGTCAACCAGCGCAACTTGAGGAGGAGTAGCTTGCTTAAGAAGACATCCCAGTTTTGGAGGGAAGAGATTCAAATGAAGATGGAAACCCTAAGAGGTGGGACCCAAGGTGAAGGAGCTCACAAATTCATAAGGAGGAGAAGGGAAGCATTGTGGGGTTAGCTTGTGTATTTCAATTTCATGTCTACTTAGACATTTTCTGCAAACTTCTGCTGCTCAGCAGAGTTTGGAGGAATTCCTTCTCCTTCATTGAGTGATATCTTGAAGGGGTTGTGCTTCATTTATGCCACATTTAGATTGAAGGCCAAGAATTTCTCACAGTTACAACATTATTTCTGTAATAGAGGACGCTGTGTTGCTGGGCTATGCAGTGGGAGGGTTGTTTCATCTACTCTTGTGCATTTCCATTCAGTGGAAGGAGTTTCTCTTGCATTGAGGGGGCTGTGTAGGGGATTTCAGAGCTCATTTTAGATTTTGGCATGTGGAAAACTCATGTTCCATCCATCACAATGTAGTTCACTGGGTAAACTGCGTTATTTTTGTGAGAGCAGCAGCTGCAGGGTTTGATTCCTTTCTTGAGGGCTTGTTATTTGGAGAAAGGGTCAACCCTTCTCCCGGAGAGCTCTATATTCCATTCCTCTTATGTATTTTCATATTCTCAGTCATATTTATATTCAATGTTGCAGTGACTACGTTTTCCAGCTACATATATTTGTAGATCTGCACTTGTACACCTTGTATTTTCATGAACCCCCTTGAGGGTGATATTTATTGTGTATAAAGAGGAAGGGAATCAGATTTTCTTAGCCATTGGATGCTTGTTCATTTTAGATCTGATATGTCACATTATTTACTGTAGAAACCCTATTAGAAATAACATTTTTCTTGTCTCATTATTTTCTGCATGAGCTAGACTATGGGGTTTTGAGCTAGATTGAGGCATATTGTTTTGGGAGTTCTGTTTATATGAGTTAGATTCATTTGTTTTACCTCTAAATCTGTAAGTGAGTCATATATTGGGTCATATCAGGGATCTTAGTCCCATTTCTCACTTATATAGCATTATTTTCGGAAGATAGCTATTTGTGCTTACATGTTGCTGCAATTTTCAGCTAGTTCACTGTGGGAGATCTGAATAACCTGCTTAAGGTTATTTCTTTGAGCTTACATTCTACTAGGAGGTCGAATTATATATGTTCTAAGGCATAATAGTAGTGGTTGGCCTTATTTTCACATCTTCTTCCTTATACAGCGTCCCTAAGGAGCTTGCTGCAACAATTCCTGAGTAGGAAGAATCACATATATGTAGACAGAGACTGCAAAAGTCCAGGTAGCCTCTAGTTCTCTCCCTTCTTTGGAAGGAGACATAACCAGTAAATGCCTCATAAGTCCATCTCTAGCACAGACTTGTGATATTTCTGAAAAGGGGATATTACAATGACTTATTAGAGGTTGTTGAGTCACATATCGGAAGATTTTGAGATTTGGGTTGAGGCCTTGTAACGCGACCCAATGACTTGAGGGAGATTGTGACCTCTTGTCAGTCGCAAGGTCACAATGGTGGATGACTCTGTCATGTCTGTGACTCAGCGACTCAAGGGATCTATGACCACTTTTCAGTCGCAAGGGCGCAATGGTGGATGACTCTATCATGTCTGTGACTTAGCGAACAGTCGCATTTTCACAACAATCAAACCTCCATGCTGTATCCCTGCCAGCCTGACGTTTGCGACCTGTAGTGTTTGATATAAGTTGATAGCGGTCATGCAAAGGCGGTCATCCGAGTGACATCCATTGATCGAGACAAGCCTTTGGTAGCTAAGGCAGGAGGTGAAACCTTTAACTTATCTCGATGGCACAACATGACTATACCAGTGCCTCAGTGGTGACACCCCACGTGAGATGTGACTCCTTCAACAACTTGCAGGTGGGCCTCTTAACATTTTGAGGATCACCTCAGGCTTGTTTCAAGTTTTTTTTCTTCTTTCCCGAAATTCTTTGCATCAAGAAGCACTACTGTTAACGATCCCTTACTATGTGCGTTAGTCATGTGACATGAGGACGAGCTTGGTGGACAATCGTAGGACTGCGTTGGAACATAGCGTGCAACCTCATCACGTTGTCAGTGATGTGACAAAGCTGATCCTCATGGTATTATAATACAGGAAGAGGCTTCTAGTCTTAACCCCTCCACCTCTGTGAAAATGGCATGTGGATCGCAATACACCAGCTACGACATCCACTTCCATCCGTTCACTTGGTCGCCATCTCAAAACCCAGGCTTGCGTTTTCCTTATAGGATACTTTCAATAGACTCATGCCAAATCGTTTGAGCGGGCTTATGGGAAGCATCCAACTTCCCCACCTCTCTTTAAAAAAAAAAAAAAACAGATGGTCAACGCTTTATTAAAATTCCCAACACGTTAGCACGTTCGTCCAATCATTTTTTGCAAGGTGTAAGGGCCGTCGAAAGGGCCCGCTGAAAATTATCTTCATATTCCCATGCTTCCACTGTCATCTTCAACCTGCCCTTGTGATATCGACCCCTCCACGATATCAGCTTGAATACATACCAACGAAAAATATTTCTGTGTTTGTTTCATGTGGAGCCCTCACGTGTCCATTCCCCCACCGCACGTGTACTGGAGGTAGAACCTTTCATCTGTAAAAGTGTCCTGAGTGCACTACTCTTGTTGACTCTATTGCACTGAGCTTCCAAAAACTGAGCAGCAACACTGTTTTTTTCCATCAGAGGTTCTTTTTTCAAATGGATTTGTAATGGATCTTCTGTTGAAAGGGAAGCATGGAGGCTATGTGCAAAAAAAACATTGGAAAAGGATTTCGGTGATAATCCAAAAATAATGAGATGTTGCTCAAAGGGGACATGGCCAAGTGTTATAGCATCATTTTTCACCCTCATGTGAATAATGATTGTCTCTTTGGCCTTGGGCACCCTTTCCCCCCAGACTTGAATAAATTCATAAAAAATAGTGTCTAAAACCCCATACACGATTATGTCTAGACATTTCCACGTATATACGCGAGTCCATTCATAATTTTTAGCGTATTCCATTTAAATAATTAAAAAATATATAAAATTCCTTATTTTCGAGGTAGGGTGATGGTTATTCTCGTAATTCAACCACCCCAGCCCATGGCCCAACTGTTTCCAACTGCTGAAACTACTTTGAGGGAGTATAAAAGCCCCTCATGTGTATGGCCTAAGAGAGAGAGAAAATTATAGATATTCTACTCTGTTGGAGCCCTATTTCAAGTCTAATATTCCCATGCCTCCTGCACTTCCCAGGTATATTTAGGAAACCCTTGTTTCCTTGAGATGATCATCATCCTATATGGCATCTTGTGTGCACACATCTTGGAAGAATCCTAGCGAGGTGAGGGCTGGACGGATCTAGAGGACGGTCTAATCGAAGGTCGTGGAAGGATTCAGGTGATCTCTCCACTTTGCTATTATTGTACATGTCATTTATAATGAGAAGAACCATCTCGTTCCCAAAATTCACGTGTTTATATCTCTTTATATATGTGTAAAGATCATTAATTGAACATCCAGTATTGTTTATATGATATTACACATGATTTACACTAACATCTAGGGACAATATATGTTGTACAACTGGTGTTTCGTGTTCGTTATTTCTTGATTTCCAGGTTACGAAGCACGAGGAGTTGCTGGGGGTTTTCACCTCGCGGGATCTACATCAAACGTAGGAATTTCGGGTAAGTTCCAAAACTGGTTATATCTAGTTTTTAGTATAAAAAGATAGGTTAAGTGAGTCCTTCTTGAATGGTATGCCTCCGATTTGTGAAGGTTTCCGACCCAAAAACCTTTAGGGAGTTATTTCCCGAAATAGATTTGGCGACTCCACTGGGGATCACATTCTTGTGATTTCCCTTTTGGGTTGTTTCATCTGTCTTGAAGGTTTCTAATAGTTTCAAACACTTTTTCTAGTTCAGTAAATATTTTTCCAGTTAGACTAAAGACCTGATCTCTTGATCAGACTTAACCTTTTTGATTTTTCCTTATTCACTTTTCCATACACACTTTTTATTATTCATAGTTGCGTATAAATGCAACTTTTTGTAAGGGTACCTGCGTATACGCAAGTTTCCTTTACCACAGTCGCGTATGCACGCTAGTTGCAAATCTGTTAAAGCGCGCATGCCTGAGTGAAATTTGAAATTTTTAGTTTTAAGATTTTTTGGTCTTGTCTGCCTGTGGTGACATGTTCCTGTAGTATCTTTGAAGTCTTTTGACTTTGTCTAAGATGGTTTCATGCCTGTTTCTCTCTTAATTTTCTGAAGACCAACTCATTTGGTGAAATCTTTGTTTGTTGTGCTTGCAATTTTGGCCTAAGCATCGAGATCTTTTTCTGAAAATTCTTGGTTGTTTTGAGTATTCAGGACAGAGTGCTTTTTCTCATTTTATTTTTCCTAACTTTATGAGTTGCTTTTCATTTTGATTTTTGCCTGTTTTTGTGTTTGGTTTTCTTGATTTCATTAACTAGGTCTTGTTGCGATTTCTAAGAGTCTCTTTTTGATTCTTTGGAGTTTGAGTTTGCCACAAGTTTATGCTATTGTGCTGAGTTGATTTGTTGGGTTTCTTGTCTTCCTCTTGCTCATACAAGTCCTGCTACGAGAGTAGCACAGTTGTCTTAGGGAATTTTGTTGAAATTTTTCTTGAAATTCAAATTTTTCTTGAATCAGTAACTGGATAGTTTCTTTGTCTCTTTGAAGTCTCTTTTCTTTATAAAACTCAAAATCCAAAAAAATTCTTGTTTCCCATTGCTTTTGTTTTGTTTAATGGTTTCTTTTCATCTTTCGAAGCTTTGTTGAAGTCTTTATTCTTTGGTTCCTGACTTGATTAGGAAGGGAGTCTTATTTTGATTTCATTATGTTATGTCATGTATGTTTTTGGCATCTTTATACATTGAGTTTCTAATTTGGAACTAGATTTGTTGACTGCCAAAAAGTGATTGAACCTTGGTATCACTAGAGATTTCTCCTTTCTTTTCTAGATCTAGCATCTTGGGATTTACATGCCATTAGTAATTTGAATTAGGTGCGCATAAGAATTTTTAGTCTTTTTCGCAAAATTTTGAGGCGTGTGAAGTTTGGTTATTTGAAAAGAAAAGTAAAAAATAATAGTCTCGTAGAACCTGTGTAGAAATCACTATTCATCGAAAGGCAATCAATGTATTTTCATATAGTTTGGTTTTCATTAGTTTCTTGTTGCGTCATACAAACATCATCGGTTTCATTTCCATATTCCCTTGACATAAAATAACAGCCAATTAAAATAAGCAATATAATTTAAAAACAACTAGCAATTTTTGTATTAAGTGTCATACATCAACTAGCTAGGTTGTAGGGCCTTGGAGTAGGTGAGTGGAGAGTTAACTCTCCAATGCTGCTCAAATTTTGAAACATAGAAGTAATTAATGAGCGAAATCCAACACCATTAGGTGGACCGGGAAAGCTCTCTTGCAGAGAGTCAAGAGCGAGGGAGAGTGCAGGCAGAGAAGAGAGTTACCCCCTCTCTAATTTGTTGAATCTTGACCTAATACCATTCTGCCCAGCTGCTGATATGGATTGGTATCCTTAGTTTCTGATCCCAGGTATCACACAGGTGACTGCGGGGGGGAATACCCATGGTACCTAAGGCAGACGTTGTATCACTTCCAGCAGTGCTTCTGGAGGGTGCTCTTGCGAAGATTGGGTACTTGCACTAGCAAAGGCTGTTTTTAGGAGGTCAACATAACTACTTCGGTTACCTTCGCTAGTAGGCTTGGGTCGTAATTACCCCAGACTACTTTCAGGAGGTCCTATTTTTTCGCTTTCTTGTATTTTGGTGTCCGGTCCTAATCACCTGGAGTGGAAATACCTGAAAGCCACTTGCTTGGTTGTATCTTAGGGACTTCGTAGTGAGTGCTCTTTGCTCCGAGCTTGCTTAGATTTATACTTTTTTTGAGTCTAATAAATATTTTAAAGTGGCTAACCAATCGCCTCGTCGATCAAGAAGGCTTCATGGGTTGTCTCCCGCGAGTGCCAAGCCTTCTTCAAGAAGGCGTAGGATTAATTCAGAAGGTGATTATCAGACATAGCGGAGAGAGATCCTCCGTTAGGGCTTGAATTTTCTGTAGCTAGTTCTAGTGTCAGTGTCAGTACCTAGAGGAGTACTCCACTCACCTCGAGAGTTTAATTTCCAGAAAAGGAATTAGAAGTAGAGGAAGTACCTCAACCTCCTGAATCGCTTCTATCTCCTCTTTCTCCTAGTTCTCCATTTATCATTGAGTACATCAGACCTGAGTCTAAGAGACCAGAGAGTCCTTATCCATCATATTCTTACCTTTCGATGGACACGACTGGGAACACAGCTTCGGCTGTGAGTGCCGTAAGTATTCAGACTCCTTATAAAGTTGAAGGAGGAGGCACTATTGCTATATCTTCGATTACTTCTAATGCTGCTGTGTTTGGCTCTGGTCACACCCAAGCATAGGCTTCTCAATATGGTCCCTTTTGTTTTGGAATGCCCGTTAGTGGGATTCCTCCATTTTCCCTTTCTACTGCTGCAGTTGCATCTGCACCCATATCCTCTATGGCTAGTGGATCAACTTCTTTTCAAGGGTTCCCCTTTGGAAGCAGGCATATTCCTAATTCAAATCCTTCCTTAGGGTCTTTTCCTTTTACTTCCCAGACTCAAAGTTTTAATCCTTGGTCTGGAGGGAAAAGTTCTACTACCTTTACAGGTTGGAACCCTATCTTTACAAAAGTAGGTGCAGGGAATCCGTTTCTTGCTGGTCACCAAGGGAATGTTCCTTTCTCTTCGTCAAATGCTTATCAGGCTTTTCCTCCTTTTTCAAATGCTTGGAACCCCTATCAGGGGGTTTCTTCTTCATTCACTGCTTCAGTGGGGGGAACTGGTCCAGTTTATAGTAACTCCATGTTGGGAGGGGGTCCTTCTCTGAATGCTGGGTCACAAGGATTCTCCTATGGCCCAACCTTTTCTATGAACTCTCTCTAGCAACCTGGTGCCTCATAGAATCCAGGGTATTATTTTCAGAATGTGGGGAATCCATCCTATCAGGGATGGAATTCCCAAGCTCCTCCTCGTTTACCATTTCTGGAAACATTAAAATTTCCAGATTTTTCGAAATTGACTAATGATCCAATCCTATATAGTCCGGGGTGGCCTCTGGTCCCCACCAAACTACCTTCAGACGTTCCAAAGTTTGAATTAAAGAATGGAGAGGATCCAACATATCACATCACCACTTTCCATCTATGGTGTTCATCAAACTCCCTGATTGATGATTCGATTAGGTTGAGGTTATTTCAGCACACCTCGACTAGAAATGCGCTAAGTGGTATATTGAGTCAACTGGGGGAAATTTTTCTGCTTTTGGAGATCTGGCGACTATGTTTTTAAATCATTTACGGTTACCTGTTCGTTATGATGTCGGGACTGAACTCTTGGCTAATTTTAAGTAGGACAAGTTAACCCACATTTCTGATCATTTTCAGGAATGGTGGAGAAGGAAGAGGCTCATTAAAGCCTATATTCCAAATGAATTCCTTCTAGAATGGTTTTTGAAATCCTTGTAGCCAGATATTTCGAAGGACGTATCCCTGTCAGGGGTATTTTCTGAAGAACAGGCTATTTTTAGGGCCCAACAATTAGAATTAATTTATTTTGAGTCTGGAGTCCTCAGTAAAAATTTTCCTAATGCTCCTCACTCAAAATTGGACTTGTCCAAAGCTAAACCTGGTCCTCATGGTGATGGATTTATTAGGTCGATCGATAGCGGTGCATTAACCTGCTTAGCCAATTGCAGTAGTTGTCCATACAATATGCTTCTTCAGATCAGGCTGTACCTTCAGTTCCAACCTCCTCCCAAGCTTTGTCAATAAATACCATCCAGACTTCAAACCCCAAAGGAAATCAACAATTCGAAGGGAAGAAGAAAGGATGAAATAATAATAAGAAGAAGGGAAAATATGGGAAGGGCAATGAAAATAAATCCAACGAGAATGTTGGTGAGGGACAAAAGGATAAAAATAAAGTGAAGTTTCCATGCAATTTATGTAATGGAGATCATCTTACTCACCTTTGCCCTAAAATTCAGGACGCGCAGCACTTATTAGCTCAATAGGGATCTTCAAGTTCCCAGGCTGTGTTAACAAACCCTTTTTCCCAAGGGCAACAATTAGTTGTTGGCATGAATCAAAATACTGGGGCTCCCTCTGGAGGTACCCAGGAAGGGAAAACACCATAAAACATATATATGTTGAGTGCTCATGCAGATATCTCTATGAGATCTCGTGATTATGGTGCAGCTGAGTCTTCGAAAACCAAGGGTGATCCTGATAGTGCCGAGCCGCTTCACATTACGAGGCCCACTATTGAGCCCATACATCGAATGCCAAAAGCATATACAAAGCATATGATGATTAATCCAAATGCCAAGGCTGCCCAAAACTACTCTGTTGTAGAAGATATGGCACAGAGTCCTTGTGCTATGTCTGCTCTAGAGGTGCTCCAGTCTTATCTAGCTCAACAAAGTGCTCTTCTCACTGCTATTGGGGCTATTGATCCGAAGAACTCTCTTAAGATTACATTTGATATGTTTAATTTTAGAAAGAGACTCCCACAACATATGGCTTTCCATATTAGATCTTCATTTCGAAAGTTCACTATATTTGAAACGGTCGTTGATGAGGGTGCTTCCACGTGTGTTATGTATCTCGCATGCTGGAAGGGGATCAAATCTCCCGCAGTTGTTCCATCAGCCACTCTTTTGACTGCATTTGATTTTCATTCTCATAGGCCACATGGTATTGTCTCGGTTTTTCCCATCTGTGTTGGGGGAAAAACTGTAAATATAGAGGTTGAGATAGTTGATGCAAGCTTGGACTACAACCTTCTGTTGGGGCGAAATTGGATTTATGAGATGGATGCTATTGCATCCTCCTTATTTCGTATTATTTGTTTCCCTCACGAATTGTGGATTGTCACAGTTGACCAACTAGATTGTTCTCCTGTAGACTTGAATGCATCTACTAACTCAACTATCTCTTTGGTGGATAATGTCAAACTGCCTGTTGAGAATCCCGGGGTTGGAATGTATTCTTCTCTGATGGGTACTTTTGATATTCCACCTCCTTCTGTTCATATAAATGCAATTTCATCCTCCAGGGCTCCTATTCGATGAGAGTTCTTCAGAACTCATTATTTTTCGGACCCTTGGACCTTAACTTCCCCTACTTCCACATTAGCGGAAGGTCAAGTGGGTGGAATGGCATTTCTGATGTCTGCAATTGAGATTGCTTATAGATCTATTATTGACTCTGCAGAATCCATTCCAGTTTTCCTTTCACTAGAGGAATTGGATGGCGATGTGGCCCTGACTTGGACACTTAGTTATTCTTCCGCCTAGGATTGCCTAGATACCACTCTTCCATCTGAAGAAGCTATCCTGGAATCTATGACTGGTATAGATAGACTGTGGGATGATTTTCATCATTGGTATTACTTTTTACTAGACTTGAATGAAGTTGAGTCAATTTTTCCAAGTCCTTAGTCTTCTGGTCCTGTTCACCCTATCCTGAACCCTTTAGTGTTAGAAAAGGTATTTTCTAAAGGGAACATGGCTGTGATTTCTCTGACTATCCCGGTGAACATCTCTAGGAATCCCAACATTATCGAGAATGTTTTCATCAGAACTGAATGTTCCCCTGAAGAGATTAAAATTTATACTGATATCTTTAAGGAGTTTATGGATGTGTTCGATTGGTATTATGAGGAAATGCCTGGTACAGATCCATATATTGTCCGACATGAGATCAATATCTACGAAAATTCTAAGCCTATGAGGCAAAAGCTTCATCCGGTCAACCATAGGAAGGCTACAACTATCAAAGCTGAGGTAGAGAAGTTGCTCAAGGTGGGATTCATTTTCCCTGTTCCTTTGACAGAGTGGGTTTTTAATCCAGTTTTGGTGGATAAGAAACAAGGGAAAATTCATGTTTGCATTGATTTCAGAGACCTTAATAAAGCATGTCCGAAAGATAATTACCTCACACCATTCATAGATCAGATTATTGATGAATGTGCTGGTAATGAGATTTTCTCCTTCATGGATGGTTTTTCTGGATATAATCAAATTACTATCCATCCTAAAGATCAGCATAAGATATCCTTTATTTGTCCCTAGGGTACGTTTTCTTATAAGAAAATGCCTTTCCGCCTTAAAAATGATGGAGCCACTTTTCAGCGGGTCATGTCATATGCCTTCCATGACATCAAACATATTATCGAGGCATACTTGGATGATTTAGCTACTCGTTCTTGCAATAGAATTGATCATCGTTATCACCTCCGTCGAGTATTTGAAAGATGTCGATATTACAAAATCAGGTTGAATCCGAACAAGTGTGTTTTCACAGTCACATCTGGTCAGTTGTTGGGATTTATTGTTTCTACAGAAGGGATTCGGGTAGATACCTTCAAAGTTGAGGCAATACTTCTATTGCCTCCCCCATCGTTTATTCGTCAACTTCAAAGTCTACAAGGAAAAGCTAATTTTTTGCGGAGATTTATCGTAAATTATTGCGAGATTACAAGGGGATTCATGAGATTATTAAATAAGGGAGTCCCATTTTTGTGGGATGAGTTTTCTCAATTCTCATTCGATGCTTTGAAAAAAGCATTGAACTCTGATCCTATATTGAGTCCATTTGATTATAGCAGGGATTTTCTTTTGTATCTCACAACAACAAAATCTACCATCGGTATGGTTCTAGTTTAGGAGGATGATGCTCTTTCAGAGCGTGTTATTTACTACCTTAGTCGAGGCCTGGTAGGACCTGAACTCCGGTATTCTCCAATAGAGAAGCTTGCATTAACATCTGTTCATGCTGTAAAATGCATGACATTATATCCTTCTTCAAAAAACTTATGTTTTGGTAGCAGTCAATCCATTTCAGTTTGTTCTCAGCAGGCGAGTGATTGGGGGAAAATACAATCGATGGATTGTCATTTTGCAGGAATTTGATCTTGAGTTTATGTCTGCCAAGTCCAAGAAATCATCATTTTTCGCAGAATTAATTTCTGAGTTGCCCTGTGGAGAGGAGATAGTTTATGATGAATCCTTCTGGATGAGCATATTTTTCTCATCTCTTCACAGGATCCTTGGTATGGGGATCTCATTGTATATCTTCAGACTGCGAAGTTTCCTTCAATTTTTTCGAAAGATGAGCGCTGTAAGTTGCGTCACCTGGCTAAAAATTACTTGATCATTGGTGATACTTTATACCGTTGAGGGGTTGATTCAATCCTAAGACGATGCTTAACTCTCGAAGAAGCTGAGGTTGTGCTGAATGATTGCCACAGTGGAGCTTGTGGTGGTCATTTATCTGGGCTTACTACAGCCCAAAAAATCCTGCGTGCTGGATACTTTTGGCCTTCAATTTTCAAAGATTGTATGGAGTTGGTCAAACGGTGTCATCCATGTCAAGTGTATACTCGAAAGATGTGCGCTCATCCAGCTCCGAACTTCCTGGTTGTCTCTGTCGGTCCTTTTACAAAGTGGGGTATTGATTATACTACTTGTATCCCGCCTTCAGCTAAAGGTCACAAGTACACTATTGTAGCGGTAGACTACTTCACGAAGTGGGTCGAGGCTATGCCTAATTTTGGGAATGACAGTGAGACAACAACTCTTTTTCTCTTCAATCAAGTTATTGTTCATTTTGGTATTCCTAAAGAGATTTTCACTGATCATTGCAGTCATTTTCAGAATAGCATGATGGCTGAGTTGGCTCTAAAATTAGGTTTTCGGCAAGAGAATTCATATCCTTACTATCCTCAAGCCAATGGGCAAGTGGAATCTGTGAAAAAATCCTTGAAGACCATTCTTCAACGGACAATTGATAAAGCTAGATCTAATTGGCATATCATGTTGTATCCTACACTTTGGGCATACTGGATGTCAGTAAAAACTGCAACTGGTTTTACTCCGTTTCAACTAGCTTACAAGTTGGAATCAATATTTCCCATCGAGAGTGAGATTCCTTCTCTTAAGTTAGCTGTAGAACTTCTTCTTGACACTTCTAGTCTTGAAGAACACCTCCTTCATCTGGAAAATCTTGATGAGCACCGTCAAGATGCTGCCATGATGAACGAGGCACATAAGAAATGGGTACAATTTCAGTACGATAAAGTGGTCAAATCTAGGGTTTTCTCCAAAGGTGACCTTGTTCTGGTTTATGCCCAGGAAAAGGATGCCCTGGGGGTAGGTAAATTCAAGTCTATGTGGTATGACCCCTTCATCGTTAAAAAGGTCCTAAAAAAGGAGCTTATACCTTGGTTCATTTTGAGGGAAATGAGTTGGCGGAGCCCAAAAATGGGCTCTATCTGAAAAGGCATTATGCCTAGGCCTAAGCTTGGCATCTTGCTTTTTGTATATATTTTTGTTTTTGTTTTTGTACATATTTTGGTTTTCGGTATATGAGGTGATGGTGATGTTTTTTGATCTGCTTTGACAGGTTGTGTTGGATATCATGAGTCATTATGGTTTTGTCGATGGTGCTAGTAGACACATCCGGAACTTAGCTTCCGCGGCTTGGGTACTTTATTATCCATCTGGTCAGCTGTTAGTTTCAAGAGGGGTCTACATTGGTCCTGCTTCCAACAACGTAGTAGAATACACTGTAGTCATTTATCTACTCTCCGAAGAAATATCTTCGGGTGTTGATTCATTGGTAGTATTCTTGGACTCCTAGCTGGTAGTGTCACAGTTGAACAATACATATCAGGTCCGAAATCCTTTTTTGTTTCGATTTTTTTTGAGGGTACGTTTGTTACAAATATCATTTATATTTATAACATTTATTCATATTCCTCGAGCTAACAATCAAATGGTAGAATCATTAGCTAATCAAGCAATTAACTGGCATATTAATCATTCAATACTTTAATCAAATCATCAAAATCATCATACATTTTCACACATTTGTTTCATCACATCATAAACCGTTGTATATATGTATATATCATCAGAATGTACAAAACAATATACAAAAATTAGGACGCATATGTCCTACAAAATTAGGGCTTATGCCCGATCATGTTAAATATCAAAAAATATAGTACAGTCATCTGATAAAATCTATGGTCCCTGCCCAACATTTGTGTTCCTATAGAACATGATCACAGTAGCCACATGGTGGAATAACCACACCCAGTCTCGCGGCACCCCGACTACCCATCTCTGGATAGCCTCTGGTAGTTCCTCTAATGTAGACATAGGCACTTTGCGAGTTAAACTCTCCAAGTTTCTCTGAACAGCATGTAAGGTTCTACCAGGGTCTTCAGCATCTGCTTCGCCCCTGCGATGTTTATGCCTTGGGTATCCTTCAGGATGGACTGGTCCCATATCTGTGTCATGGTCATTACATAATTTTGTAAGTAATTTAGAATCCAATCAAAAACATGTTTGTTTTTCATTTTTCACATATATTGAAAAAATCAATAAAAAAGCATATAATCAAAAATTGCAGTCTTACCGATTACACCCCATGCTGTGTCGGGTGGAAGAACTAGGTTTGGATCACCGCGAAAATCCATCCTAGAATAGGGATAATCATCCACTGCAATAACCTATTCTTCCCACCATTGGAAGAACTCATCGTCCCATGTGGTTCAGGGAACTTCACTTCCCCCAATCTCTTCATCAGATCAGCCCATCGGGCTATTCTTGGATCTCTAGTGCTGTTGATGGATGAGATCACTTTGGGTCGAAGTCATGGAATCTTCTCAAAGAAGAATGTCATCATAATGGTTCCATACCCAAATGCTTTGTTTTAGCTTTCCGGATGGAGGTCAATTGTTAAATCAAAATTTTTAACCTATTTATGGATGAAATTGATAACAATGATGGATTTAAAGCTTACCTGGCTAATCCGACGAAGTTTGACAGTTGATTGCTCCTGTTTTGAGGAAAGGGGTTTTTTCTCCAGAGCTCTTTTCTCCAATTCAACAAAGTAACAATGAACCAAATATGAGGTAAAATGTGTATTTATGCCCAGAAATTGAATTTTTTTTGCAAAATTTCATTATGCCTGTTTTTCAAATCTGTATTAAGCTGCATAACCCTATTGCTTGTAAGTGTTGGGATAGGTATATTTTTAGGTACATTTTGGTGAAATTGAGATTTTTCCCTGTTTTTTGAATCCATGACCACTGATCTGTCATGGAAAGTATATGATCTTAATTGGCATATAGGTTAGGGGACCCACTTTTCATTGTATTCTACATTCTAGCCTCCATTCTAATCACTTGCCATAGGGTCGATCCCATCTCGTCATGAATACTTAACCCATTTCACTCGCCGATTTATAAATCATGACTTGGTGGTAGAGTCTTCCTTTACATGGGCTTCTTAGTTAGTTCCTCGCTAGCACTTGTCACCCATGCTGCACTTTATGTAGGCTCGGGAGTCCTCTTTATTCCTGCCATGACTTATATGTTGAAGCTTCATTCTTCTTCTTCTTCATTATCATTTTTTCAGGCTATTACCATAGAGGCTCCCTAGTGTTATTGAGTTGTATCACTGCATTGCATACTGGCTACTTGTATATCTTGGTCTTCAGCTGGCTTCATTTGGACTCGATGTTTAAGCCATATTTTGACCTTGACTCTCTGTACAAGCTAACCATTGCAAAGCACTTAGCTATCGTGACTTGACACCCTTGTTACCCATGGATGGAACACTCCTTTGAGTATCGCTTACTAGTTTCCACCACTTTGAATTGAGCATAGGATTGTTCCTATCCCAGGAACTAGTGCATCTGTTTCCTAATACTCATTCTATCCATTGTACCATAGCATTCTTTTATTCTTTTTCAGGCTTACTATATGAAAAAGAAAAAAAAATCAAATATGTTAGAAAGAGCGGGAACGAGATGTTACTTCATATTTTGATGGCAGTTATAGTATCAGTTTGTCGCCCTTGAACAAAGCACATACCACTATGTATTTTCCTCATTTGGGATGGTTTTAGTTTTTGCCTAGGAGATGCAATAACCTTGTTTCACGAGTTAGTTCTCCCCTAGTTGGTTATCTCTTCCAATCATATGGAGAGTTTGTTTTTGCCTCTTGCATAACAGACTTATACAGTGTCATTATTTGCTGCCATGGTCATCATGAGTCGTGCTTTTGTTTAAGGGAATTTATACCTGAGTCGGCCATTCTATGGTGTCTCTTGACTTATTTTCAGGCCTTCCTAGTCTTGTCAGTATCTTGTACTATCACATCATATGTTTGGTCCTCCGCTCATGCTGGTCTGAGAAGGTCTCCATTGACTTCTTGCCAGTGGGTTTCTCTCTCATCGACTGTGACATATTGCTCTGAGAGTAAACATAGAGCCACACCTTGGCCCTATTTACATCATTGATAGCTGACCTTGTGCTCAACATTTGATCATCATTATGGTTCTTTGATTGAGTGGTTTTCCTTGTGTTCAACGTCATCATACATTATCACACTTGGGATTCGTGTAGTACCTTGATTTTCATTTGACCCTATCGGTGGATATCTCGCCTTTTTGTTAGCTTTCATTATTGGTTGGTTCAGAGGGTTTCTTCCATGCGCTAGCTTCATCTTGTGCATGTCGGAAATGTACTTCGGGTTGGTTCCTTCACTCTACTTCATCCGATTCCTTCCAAATCTTGGCCTGCGGGTTACACTCGCACTGGACTAATGTGGGATGCCTCAATGCCTTCCTTCCAGTAGATCTTTTCCCATCAACTCTGACTCATTTCTCTGGGAATAAGGTCTAGAGTCTTTTTGTCAGTACCTTAGGGTTTACAGTCATCAGTGGTAGAATCTTTGCTGTCGATAGTGAGGATTCATTATTGCCTCTTGATTGATAGATTCTTACAAGTGTTCGACTTCAACTCATTCATTCAAACTTGTTAGATTGTATTGGGGTACCTTGACACTCATTATCATTATCGGTGGGTTGTCTCGCGTTTGTTAACGGTATACATTATTGACCGGTAATCAAACGTTTTCTCACATGGTCAACTTTAGTTCATTTATTCCCATTGTGTAGAATTGTGCCATGGTGATTGGTGAAGATCTCGGGTTTGCATCAGCATGTTTCGGTTCACTTTTGACAGATCATCTAGTTTCTGCCAGTGATGTTGTCCACCCTTATATGTTGCAGTTTTAGTACATCAACATCTTATATGTTGGCTCCTGAGTTGCGTGATTGTACCATGTGTTCCACCTCTTATGATTTGGTACCTGGAGATTCAGTTACTTGTGAGATCAGATATCTATTACAGCATCATTGACCAGTCTTCTATATGTGATACTTGGACTTGATTTAGACTTGTACTTCCGGGAAGTGATTAGATGATTCACTATGTACTTTCCAGTTCAGCTATACTTGTATACATTTTGGATTAGACATGAGCTGACTCTCTGGCAGGTTGAAATCTGGTGAAGTCCTCTCTTGTCTTCGCAAGGTTCTTTCTATGCACATAATATATTTTGGCCATGATGTACCCCTTCTGACCTCATATATTAGGGGGCATATGTTATAGCATCATTTTTCACCCTCATGTGAATAATGATTGTCTCTTTGGCCTTGGGCACCCTTTCCCCCCAGACTTGAACAACTTCATAAAAAATAGTGTCTAAAATCCCATACGTGATTATGCCTAGACTTTTCCACGTATATACGCGAGTCCATTCATACTTTTTTGTGTATGACATTTAAATCATTAAAAAATATACAAAATTCCTTATTTTTGAGGCAGGGTGATGGTTATTCCTGTAATTCAACCACCCCAGCCCATGGCCCAACTGTTTCCAACTGCTGAAACTACTTTGAGGGAGCATAAAAGCCCCTCATGTGTATGACTTAAGAGAGAGAGAAAATTATAGATATTATACTCTGTTGGAGCCCTATTTCAAGTCTGATATTCCTGTGCCTCTTGCACTTCCCAGGTATATTTAGGAAACCCTTGTTTCCTTGAGATGATCATCATCCTATATGACATCTTGTGTGCACACAACTTGGAAGAATCCTAGCCAGGTGAGGGCTGGACGGATCCAAAGGACGTTCTAATCGAAGGCCGTGGAAGGATTCAGGTGATCTCTCCACTTTGTTATTATTGTACATTCCATTTATAATGAGAAGAACCATCTTGTTCCCAAAATTCACATGTTTATATCTCTTTATATATGTGTAAATATCATTAATTGAACATCCAATATTGTTTTATGTGATATTATACATGAATTACGACATCTCGGGGACAATATATGTTGTACAACTGGTGTTTCGTGTTCGTTCTTTCTTTATTTCCAGGTTAAGGAACACAAGGAGTTACTGGGGGTTTGCACCCCACGGGATCTACATCAAACATAGGAATTTCAGCTAAGTTCTACAACATGTTATATCTAGCTTTTAGTATAAAAATATAGGTTAAGTGAGTCCTTCTTGAATGGTATGCCCCCGATATGTGAAGGTTTTTGACCCAAAAACATTTAGGCAGTTATTTCCCAAAACAACAAGCCAATCTGGGACAGATAAAACAAATATTGCAAAGAAGGAGACTTCTTTAGATTATTTCGATGTGCAATATTGTGATAGGAATGCAGCGACCAAGTGATCAATATCACCAGCCTCACCATAGTGACGGTGAAATTTACTTGTTGTCATTCTTTTAGATTCACAAAGCTTGTTGAGTGTGTACAAATTTGCATAGTAATAGTAAGCATAATACGCAAAAGCAAGCTTGAAATCATTTTTCCACTGAGTTGGGGTTGACATGTGCTTTCTGGGATGCCTTTCAGGCTTACTTTCATCATCTACCATATCAAAGCCAACCACATGTTTGAAGAAGATGTGCAGTTGAGGGTGAGAGCTTGGATCAACTGTGACCTCAAAAAGAGGAATGAATATGTTATCCAAAATATTTTGAAAAGATGGAACGATTCCTATTCCCTTGTACACATTGTATAATCGAGGAAACTAAATTAGCCAGATAACATTTTCACTGTATATCTCATTGTTAACAAACCACGTGTCAACTGGTCCTATTCGCTTTGTTTCCTTCCATAAACAGATATCCTATACTCTGCCATATGATATTTACTTGTCTCCAGGTTAGACAATACCTATTTTGTCAACTCGGCAAGAAAATGACCTTGTCTGAGATTGTCTTGCTTTAGGGAAATTTCTCTAAGTCTACTTTTTCCACAGGGGTTATACTTCAGATTAAACTTATCAAATCAGTGAAATGTATTCTAGTTTTCATGTACATCCAAGAGATCAACATTGAGGTCATACACCGTCAAGTCCAAACTCTCAAAACTTCCTTTACGGTGAGACATTTTCCATCCCAGAATATAACTACCTCATCTGGTTCTTTCTTCAGTTTAGATTTGATAAAACACAACAAATGCTTCTGGTTCATGCATGCCGAGTGATCTACATGGGTATCAAATTTTCTAACACTGTAAAAATTGCAATGGGGTACACTCTTCTGAGCCATGAATCCTCTGTCTGCATTTAGCCTTAAATGAGGACTAAAACTTCTGTTCTAAACGGCACAGTCGATGATGGCGCAAAGTATGAACGTTTCCCAATGAAATTATTCTAAGTATCCGATGTACATCAGTGAAGAATGTTGTTGCATCAGCAACAAGAAAAGTTCTTCCCTTGATTCTTTATTTGGATAAACATGTACCACACCATCCTCCATTTGAAAATAACGTTCACTTTCTCCTCCTCCTCATTTGTTGGCACATCCTTGTCCTCCGTCTTGACGAGGTTTTCAAATTTAGACTTAGTTCTCATCCCCACATGGACAAGGGAAATGTGGATGGAGGTGTCACATTTCACAACTGTGCCTTTGTTGTTTTAGCTTTAGCTTCTTCCCCTCGGTGTGGTGGTGACAATTTTGGGTATATAATCCGTAGGATCGACCTGTATGAAAAATTACAATATCAATTAGTTCACAGTTTCCTTTTAGAGAATGATCTCCCCAAACAATTTCCATGGGACTATGATCTTGGTGGGATACCCAAAATAACGCCTAAATTATATATGATGAACATGCTTCTAATGGACACATGCTATGTACATAAATGCTTCTATTCAAGTGTATGCATGATGGTACCCCCCGCACATATGGTGTAATTGCAGCGAAAGTATCTTGTCATGTTGATGAGAAGGTTTGCGAGGGTCTCGAAGCAGGTTAAGGTCGCTCGAGGATGCTACCATGACAATCTAGGGGAAACCTATCTCTGAGTTCATGGAGGGACACTCACAGTGTTCCTTTAAGCAGCAAACCCCAGGTCTTAGTGTATTGATGAGACATCGAGACCAGTGGGTGTGGGAACAAGGTTTTGTGGGGAAAAAGGTCACAGGAGTGTCACTGACTAAAGGCCGGGTCAAAACCCTAATGGTTGAGTGAGCATAAGGGGACCCGAAATTTTGAATATACCCAAAATTTTTGGTGGTGTTGTAGTGGCTACAACAGACACATACACCTACACCCGGTGTACAAAACAACACAATACATATACATATACAAAGTAAAATAAAAAAAATACACATATCATGATACCATGACTACACCATGGAAATAAATAGTACCACATAATTGCAACCACGTATCTATGACATGCACACAATACCACATGTATACTAGTACCATATGCACAAAATTTACACAGTACCACCTGCACACAACATTACCTGCACAATGTGTGCACAACATCACATGTCCATGACACAACCTGCACAACATGTACACAACGGAAAATGTACACTGCACCAAATGTATAATATGTACACAATACCACATGTACACATCACCACATCCACAACATGTACACGACGCCACATGTAGACTATTCCACATGCACCACATGTACATGACACCACCTGCAAACAACACCACATGTACAACATGTACATGACACCATATGCACACAACACCACATGTACAATCATGCATTAAAAACCATATGTACATAGAAGCATATGTACAACACACACACAACACCATATTTGAATAGCGCCACATATCCAACATGCACACAACACCGCATATCCAACATGAGCATAGTACGATATCTACACAAAACCACAAATCCAATATGTACATAGAACCATCTATACCTAACACTACATATGAAATATACACAAAACACCATATATAAAATAAAAATACAACATCATATGTACGCAATATTACATATGTTACATGTACACATCACGATAGGTTCAATCACTGAATATACAACATGCACAACGTATACACAATAGTAGTACTGCACATCCATAGACCACAATTTGACCCAAAAAATAACCTTTCCCCTAGTGTCTCCCAACTATGCACGCATGCCTCAACTTATTACAAATCACACTACTTTTATTCTGCTGATGTACCCCTCAGAATTACCTGCCACAACATAGATATATACATAGTATAATCACATAATATAAAATCATAGCCACATGATATTGACATTGTAGATTTGTCACAGTTATTCTTCCTATTTGATTCCTCATAAGCCAAGAACATCTTCATGTCATTCACCCGCATAAGCAATCATTCTTCCACAAGAATGATTCCTAATGACCCTGTAAGACAACGTCATAGTTACATACATACATACATACATACATACATACATACATACATACATACATACATACATACATACATACATACATACATGTATACATATATAAACATAAACATAATCATGATCACAACATAAATACCAAATATCATAAGGTTAAGGTTAAGAGAACTCTTTTTATCCATGCACAACATGCAGAAAATTGAGAAAAACAGTTCCCAACATAGCCGAGGCATATGACTCCTCTAATCCATTTAATTTACCTTACCTGATTTACTTTCTCATGTATGTATTGCCATCATCCAATTACACCAATGGACCTAACCAATCCAATTCACTATCATAATATTTCCTTCAATTTCCCTTATACATGCATCGAGCTTCATCCAGGTCTTACATTACCTATTTAGTACCAAAAAGATATCCTAGAGCTCCATTAACTTTCATCTTACCCAAAAAAATTTCTAAGACTCTCAAACATCAAAGGAAAGAAGAAGACAAAGCAAGAAGAAGACCATGAACATCCAAAAGAAAAATGACACCAAAACAAAGTGGTATGTCCATACACCAGATATAAGCAAATCCAAAAATCAAGCGCAACAAATCATAAAATACCTAAAGCATAATACTAGCAACAAATAACATGACTCAATCCCCATGGTTCCCAGTACTTCCAAAGGAAGTCTCACTTGAGCCTTCTCCAAGATTTCATGGCAGTCTATTTTTCCATGCAATCCTTTGCATCATACCACCATAAACAAATAAATGTTAGTGTATACATAAATATACAATATACCAGTCAACTTACCTTGTTTTGCCAAGCACGTTTCCTTGTAACTGAAAAATTCCATTCCATCTCATAAGGGACTCCAATTCCCTTGACGAATCCAACGATAATTGGAAAATAGTTGCTATACCTATCAAATATATGTTTAGGCTATAACACATATCCACATAATGTCAAACACGATTAGGCTTAAGAATACTTATTGTATACAAACCACTCATTCGTTTCTAATTAGGTTTTCCAAACATAGCCAAATGAATTCTTACTACACATGAATTTGACTATGCACTGTCACATCACACAACTATTAATTATATAAAAAAATCAATAATTACCTTTTCACGCTAATGCCAAGCATGTTTCCCACCAACTACTCACACATGTTGATCACATGTTCCAAATATCAAGACATCATATCTATAACTATAATCAACCTCTAGCAAGACTTGCAACCATGTCATAATCAACTAATAGCCAAAATGTAATATTCCAAAAATTTAGCCTTCATCTAAATGGAATATTATAGTTTGTTTTATCACTAGGTAGGTGAATAAGTGGGCAGGGAGACTCATAAAACCCCTTTAGAAGGAATAATAACATTCCTAATGTGAAAGGAGGAAGAATAAGCAGCTGGATTAAGCACCTTTGGGTGTGAACAGGGATTGGATCATGTTAAATCAGTCAACTTTGACCAAATCAACAGTGCTGTCATGGAGGAGTGGCCTTTATGATGAGACAATGCAGTTTTAGTGGAGGACAAATTGTATGAGCTTGGTGGCAAGTATGGATGGTACCCAATGTGAGGAGGTTCACTTGTTATATATGGAGAGGATGGTAGACTTTGTTATTCATGTTTTATATTATCATTTGATATTGGTATGTTTATACTTTTGCTTCCTCTTGCTGTTTAGCAGGGTTGTTGTGCTGTTTAGCACAAGGGTGTTCCTAATTGGGAATCCATACCTCATCCTCAGGGAAGAAGAGGTTCTTTGAGCTGAATTTCCTCATTATGGAATTTTGGCCAAGCTACCTCCTTCAGCTACAACACATTTTTTATTTAGAGCTAGGTTGTGTTGCAGGGTGCAGCAAAGCAGGATCACATTGAGCCATTTCTGGGCTTGTTTTTTAGTGGAGAGGTAGCCTATCCATTGGAGGATCATCAAGGAGGGATCCTGGGCATATTTATAGATATTTGGCATCAATCCAACCATCTACCGTCCCTCACAGTGCAGTGACAATTCTGAACTGCATTATTTTTGGAGGAAATTGTTGGGAGGGTTCATTGAGCTCATCAAGAGGGTCTATTTCTGAGTAGAGGGATCAGCCTTATATTTAGAAATAATATTGGAGGAGGAAATCATTATTTCATATCTGTCATAGCCTCATTTTATTCAGATCCAGTTTGCAATGACATCTCAACCCCAAGGTTATTTGTCACATTGTATATTTCTTGGTATTTCTAGCAATCTTTTCCGGGTTGGCTAGAAATCATGTATTAGAGCCCACATCTTCTTTTCTGGGAAGTTATTTTGTTTATATAAGCCATATATCATTTATCTATATTTATAGAAGCAACTACACTGATATAGACAATGCTATCACTGCTCCCTGGCATTCTATACAGTTGCAACAACTCATGAGATGAATGTTCTGATCATTGGAGGCTTGTTCTTATTGCTTGAGTGGCTTGTCCCTCAAGATATTTTTTTATATTTCTGATGATATCTTAATAAAATTATGGCTGCATATTGATCCCTCTCATCTCATGATCAGATTTGATATGTTTTACATTATTATGTCTTGTATTGCTGCTATTTCCATTTTGGAATATTACAGTGGTATCAGAACATAATCTTGGCTCAGCCTGTGAATTCAAGACATTATATCATTAGAAGGAGAAGCACATTCTCACAAAAAAGAGAAGTTAAATAGAAGAAACAAAGGCATGACTCCAGTACTTGGAGAAATGAAGGAAGAGGGGATCTCCCAGCTTCTTTTCCAAATTGTGAAAAATATCAAGAAAGATCTCAAGGAGACAAAAGGGGAGAGGTGGAGAACAACTCCAAGAGGGTTTGAAAGTGAACCAAGCCCTAGATATTCACATGATGGATGTGGAAATTCAGCCACACATGCAGATCCATAGCACAGTTTATTGCCCACATTCACTACAAGAAGGATGGAGGAAGAAGATGCACCAAGGGAGGAGACCTTGAGTGACTATCTTTAGGAGTATGAGTCTCAGTCATGGAGATTCCAAAAGAACTTGGACTTCCAATGGTTTTGCCAACTCAAGGAAGAAAAAAGATCCAGAAACCATAATAGAAGCAAGAGAGGTAGAAAATTTCTATCTAACTTTGATGGATCAACAAAGTGCATAGCCAAATCTTGGGTGAAGGAGCTAGATTCCTATCTCCAGCTACACCAAGTTTCAGAAAAGGAGGCCATTAGAGTAGCAGTGCTACACCTCAAAGGTATGGCCCATTATTGGTGGTTTTTTAGCTCTGCTTCATTTAATCATGAAAATGTAAACACTTATGCTGGGTTCACTAAGAAATTAGTGAAAATATTTGATATTAAACATTTTGAAACATCTTTTGTTGAACCCAAAAACTGAAAACCTTTGCATGAGTTGGAGATATTTATTTTTCCAAATCCACTCCATATTTCTATTGAGGGGGATAAAAACATGCATGATGCCTTTCCAAGGGCAAGATCCCCACTTCTTGAAGAGTCCTCTTCTATAGATGAAGACATGGAGGTTCCTCCTTCGAGGGAAGACCAAGATCAAGGGTCTCTCATTGATGATGAGGCATTCTCAAATACTGATGAAGAGGAAGAGCAGAGAAGAGCTAACATCACTGTACCATTGGGAGCATATCCATCACCACATGGAGGTGGAAAGGGAGTCATTACTTCCATTAGAGAAGCCATTGTGTCTTTTCAAGGAGTTCGAAATGATTCAACATGTGGGGACCAAAACACAATTCCAGAGAAGCATGCATCGGTTTTTGTGGATTGTGAGATGGAAGGGGAAGAAAGGAAGGATCAACATCAAGGGATGAGGTGAATTCCCCCTTATCTATTTCAGGAGATTTATGCACAAAATAAGGAGATTGTATTGCATAATGAAGAGAGGGACAAATCAGTCCACTCATATATATACAGTCCACTTCAGATTTTGATGTCTCATTACATGGGGGCATTTTGTCCACCACTCTTAGATTTCAGAGGGGTAAATACCTTGGAGGAGTCTATTACAGTGCAGAGAGTTTGGGATAGACTCAAGGAGGAGGGAGACATTCTCCCATTTTCAGCATTACCCACTCTCACTACATATACTGCACTGATAGAATTTGCTACAGTGATGGAGGATGGCACCTTCATGGTGCAAGGGAGTTGCTCCATGGATTTGGAGAAACAGAGGGTAATTATTTTAAGGAAGGAATCCTCCATACTTTGGAGTAGATGGAGGCCACTCATGCTTACATTGGCCAAGATCAAGAGGTTCTTTTTGGATGATAGCTTCTCATGGGAGGCCAACTTCCAAAAGTCACCACTTCTATGTGAGCATGAGCGGCTACATGATGGGCATGGCAGAATTTTGGAGGATGACTTTGGCATGATGGATTTCAAAGGAGAAGACAACAGCATGTGGGGAGCTTCACATTTCAGATCTTCAGCGTTGTCTCTTAGGAGGATTGATCCATATTGGAGATCTCAACTCTTGGTAGAGTACTCCAAGGATTTTGGTGCTTGCATGATTCTTGATGACCCAGAGGGAGATGATAGATACATGGTGGTTGGAGAGGTCAACTATTCTTATGGAAGAGTCTTCTTGACTAGAGTTTTTCAGCTCAAGAGGAAGCTACTACATGCAGCACATGTGGACTTTATTTCCATGCAATTTGATGGATTCCATTATTTGATGGAGGAGTTCGCTTGGGAGGGCATGCATCAGGATATATATCAGCATATAAAGAGATGCATAGCCTGGATGGTGATGGAGAGGATGTCATTGCCACTTCCCTACTCATTGAGAATGACGGAGAACTTTCAGTTGAGCCATTTCAGCTCAATGACCACGGTACATAGTAGAGGATGTAAACTTATGCAATATGATTTTCATTCCTTTACTTTTTGTGAGTAGCATATTGTACCATGGAGGGTATTTCATTCTTTTATATTGTATTTCCATGTACTTGAGGCCATTTGTAGCATTGATTATGGCCATTTTATCAGTGGTTTGTGGGGGAGGCCACATGATTCTTGGTGTGCACCATTAGCACCACATTTTACTTTCATGATCCTATCTTACAAGATGATTGTGGCAGAAAAAAAGTGGCTAGAAAGACACTTGTTATTATTTTCTTTGAGGTAGGCAAGGGATGCACTGCGCTAGTTCCATATGTGGAACTATGATCCACCTCTCGGTTGTCATATGGAAATTTGTTTTCATTGGTTTTTGCTTCCATATGTTGGAGATGTTCTTATGTTTATGGGAAGCTTTTTTGGGAGAGTGGCACATGAGTTGAGGGTGCCCATTGGCAGTATGGTTCTCCCTACTATACTTGTTGCATGTTTCAGGAGAAACAAAGGGCAAACCATGATTTCCATACTACATCTCTTTTCTTCATGTGGGAGGAGCCATTTGGAGAACTTGAGTTCTTGGAGGAGGCACTTCATGGCTTATTTTTTTGGTTGGGTAACTTGGGCCATTCTTGGAGGCCATGAAATTTCAGCCCAAGATCAGAAAAAACCCCATACTTACCATAAATGGAGAGAGAAACAACTTGGGTGGGAAAATCTAAACTCTCCATGCAGCCCCAACACATTGCATAAACCAGGGGTTGAGGATTTATTTGATGAGCTACCTAGAATGGCTCATTTCATTTGGATGATAACATGGGTATGGGAGAATCTCATTGGGGATGAGATTCCATATGTTTATCATCACTCCTACCTTAAGGAGGCCATTGAACAACAATAAGGTTTCCACTTACACCTTCCACTTTCTCATGATATACACCATTTGGTTTTGCATACTTGGGAGGAACCATTGGAGGGAAGATTTATTGCAGATTATGTTGAGCTTTGGTGGGAACTATTGATGAGGAGGCCAAAAGAAGAGGAAGGGAGGAATTTTTCTCCACCTTTACAGTTGCTTGAGTACAAGCAACATTTTGGAGGGGAGGACTGTAATATTCCAAAAATTTAACCTTCATCTAAATGGAATATTATACTTTGTTTTATTGACACTAGGTAGGTGAATAAGTGGGTGGGGAGACTCATAAAACCCCTTTAGAAGGAATAATAACACTCCTAATGTGAAATGAGGAAGCATAAGCAGTTGGATTAAGCACCTTTGGGTGTGAACAGTGACTTTGACCAAATCAACAACGCTGTCATGGAGGAGTGGCCTTTATGATGAGACAACGTAGTTTTAGTGGAGGACAAATTGCATGAGCTTGGTGGAAAGTATGGATGGGACCCAATGTGAGGAGGTTCACTTGTTATATATTGAGAGGATGGTAGCCTTTGGTATTCATGTTTTAGATTATCATTTGATATTTGTCTGTTTAGACTTTTGATTCCTCTTGCTGTTTAGCAGGGTTGTTGTGCTGTTTAGCACAAGGGTGTTCCTAATCGGGAATACCTATCTAATCCTTAGGGAAGGAAAGGTTCTTTGAGCTGAATTTACTCATTCTGGAATTTTTTCCAAGCTACCTCTTTCAGCTACAATGCAGTTTTTGTTTAGAGCTAGGTTGTGTTGCAGGGTGTAGCAAAGGAGGATCTCATTGAGCCATTTATGGGCTTGTTTTTCAGTGGAGAGGTAGCCTATCCATTGGAGGATAAAAAAGGAGGGATCCTGGGTATATTTCTACATCTTTTACATTAGGCAAACCATCTACCATCCCTCACAGTGCAGTCACAATTCTAAACTGCGTTATTTTTGGAGGTAATTGCTGGGAGGGTTCGTTGAGCTCATCAGGAGGGTCTATTTCTGAGTAGAGGGATCAACCTTCTATTTAGAAATAATATTGGAGGAGGAAACAATTATTTCAGATATTTCATAGCCTCATTTTATTTAGATCCAATTTGCAGTGACATCTCAACCCCAGGGCTATTTGTCACTTTGTATATATCTGGTATTTCTAGCAATATTTTCCAGGTTGGCTAGAAATCATGTATTAGAGCCCATATCTTTTTTCTGGGCATTTATTTTGTTTCTATCAACCATATATCATTTATATATATTTATAGAAGAAAATACACTGATATATATATAACTATCACTGCTCTCCTGCATTCTATACAGTTGCAGCAACTCATGAGCTGAATGTTCTGATCATTGGAGGCTTGTTCTTATTGCTTAAGTGGCTTGTCCCTCAAGATATTTTTGTACATTTATGCTTATACCTTAACAAAATTATGGCTGCATATTGATCCCTCTCATGTCATGATCATATTTTCTATGTTTTACATTATTAAGTCATGTATTGCTGCTATTTCCATTTTGGACTATTACGGTGGTATTAGGGCATAATCTTGGCTCAGCCTGTGCATTCAAGAGATTATGTAATTAGAAGGAGAAGCTTCTTCTCACATAAAAGAGAATTTGTATAGAAGAAACAAAGGCATGACTCCATTACTTGGTGAAATGAAGTAAGAGAGGATCTCCCAGCTTCTTTTCCAAACTGTGAAAAATATCAAGGAAGATCTCAAGGAGATGAAAGGGGAGAGGTGGAGAAAATATCCAAGAGGGTTTGAAAGTGAATCAAGCCCTAGATATTCACATGATGGGTCTAGAAATTTAGCCACACATGCAGATCCATAGCTCAGTTTATTGCCCACATTCACTACGAGAAGGATGGAGGAAGAAGATTCACCAAGGGAGGAGACCTTGAGTGACTATCTTCAGGAGTATGAGTCTCAATCATGGAGATTCAAAAAGAACTTGGACTTCCAAGAATTTTTCCAACTCAAGGAATACAAAAGATCTAGCAACCATAATAGAAGCAAGAGAGGTAGAAACTTTCTATCTAACTTTGATGGATCAGAAAAGTGCACTGCCAATGCTTGGGTGAAGGAGCTAGATTCCTATTTCTAGCTACACCACATTTCAGAAAAGGAGGCCCTTAGAGTAGCAGTGCTGCATCTCAAAGGTATGGCCCATGATTGGTGGTTTTTTAGCTCTGCTTCATTTAATCATGCAAATGTAAACACTTATGCCGGGTTCACTAAGAAATTAGTGAAAATATTTGATATTAAACATTGTGAAACATCTTTTGTTGAACCCAAAACACAAAGCCTTTGCATGAGTTGGAGAGATCTATTTTTCCAACTCCACTCCATATTTCTGTTGAGGGGGATAAAAACATGCATGATGCCTTGACAAGGGCAAGATCCCCACTTCTTGAAGAGTCCTCTTCTATAGATGAAGACATGGAGGTTCCTCCTTCAAGGGAAGACCAAGATCAAGGGTCTCTCATTGATGATGAGGCATTCTCAAATACTGATGAAGTGGAAGAGCAGAGAAGAGATAATAGCACTGTACCATTGGGAGAAGATCCATCACCACATGGAGGTGGAAGGGGAGCCATTTCTTCCATTAGAGGAGCCCTTGTGTCTTTGCAAGGAGTTCCAAATGATTCAACATGTGGGGACCGAAACATAATTCCAGAGTAGCATGCATCGGTTTTTTGGATTGTGAGATGGAAGGGGAAGAAAGGAAGGATCAAAATCAAGGGATGATGAGCAATCACCCTTACCTATTTCGGGAGAGTTCTCCACAAAAGAAGGAGACTGTATTGCGTAGTGAAGAGAGGGACAAATCAATCCACTCATATATACAGTCCACTTCAGATTTTGATGTCTCATTACATGGAGGCATTCTAACTGGGAGGCCACTAGATATAGAGTTGGTGAGAGACATATTTCTATTTGGTCCACCACTCTTAGATTCCAAAGGGGTAAGACCTTGGAGGAGTCTATTACAGCATAGAGAGTTTGGGGTAGACTCAAGGAGGAGGGAGACATTCTCCCATTTTCAGCATTACCCACTCTCACTACATATACTGTGCTGACAGAAGTTGTTGTAGTGATGGAGGATGGCACCTTCATGGTGCAAGGGATTAGCTCCATGGATTTGGAGAAACAAAGGGTACTTTCTTTGAGGAAGGAATCCTCCATACTTTGGAGTATATGGAGGCCACTCATGCTTACATTGGCCAAGATCAGGAGGTTCTTTTTGGATGGTAGCTTCTCATGGGAGGCCAACTTCCAAAAGTCACCACTTCTATGTGAGCATGAGCAGCTGCATGATGGGCATGGCAGAATTTTGGAGGATGATATTGGCACGAGGGATGCCAAAGGAGAAGACAACAACATGTGGGGAGCTTCACATTTCAGATCTTCAGCACTGTCTCTTAGGAGGATTGATCCATATTGGAGATCTCAACTCTTAGTAGAGTACTCCAAGGAGTTTGGTGCTTGCATGATTCTTGATGACCCGAAGGGAGATGATAGATACATGATTCTTGGTAGAGTACTCCATATGTGGAATTATGATCCAACTCCCGGTTGTCATATGGCAACTTGTTTTCATTGGTTTTTTCTTCCATATGTTGGAGATGTTCTTATGTTTATGGGAAGCTTTATTGGGAGAATGGCACATGAGTTGAGGGTGCCCATTGGGAGTATGATTCTCCCTACTATACATGTTTCATGTTTCTGTTAGAAAATTATATATTACAGAGCAACACAACACATAAAATATGCGGAAAACACAAGCACACAAAACACATAAAACCAGAGAGACACAGATATACATGGTTCACCCAGTTTGGGCTATGTCCACCCCGAATATCCAGTCATTCCTTTCTATTATCCAACAAAAATGAAGAGACATAACCTATAGCAGGTCCATTGTAATATCCTCTATTCTCTCTCTCAGTCTCCCTATCTGTTTCTTGCTCTGAGAATACAGATACAATCACAGCCATAATACAACACCCTCATACAAGCGAGGGGATGCCTTCTAGAAAAAAAAAAACCTAAACTAAACATAACTTCTACTGTCAGATCATTCGCCTAATGAATGGCCCAGATTGACTAGATCATACCCCTGGACCCCCCAGACAGCATTTAATTACGGGCGGCTTTGCCGCCCAATTAAGGTACAAGGGTCCAATGGTGTGATAAAAAATAACAAGATAATCAAGCTCCACACCCAACAGTTTTAGGAGAAACAATGGGCAAACCATGATTGCCATACTACATCTATTTTCTTCATGTGGGAGGAGCCATTTGGAGAACTTTAGTTCTTGGAGGAGGCACTTCATGGCTGATTTGTTTGGTGGGGTAACTTGGGCCATTCTTGGAGGCCATGAAATTTCAGCCCAAGATCAACAATAGCCCATAATTACCATAAATGGAGAGAGAAACAACTTGGGTGGGAAAATTTAAACTCTCCATGTAGCCCCAACACATTGCATAAACCAGGGGTTGAAGATTTCTTTGATGAGTTAACTAGAATGGCTCATTTCATTTGGATGATAGCATGGGTATGGGAGAATCTCATTGGGGATGAGATTCCCTATGTTTATCATCACTCCTACCTTAAGGAGGCCATTGGACAACAAGAAGGTTTCCACTTACACCTTCCACTTTCTCATGATGTACACCATTTGGTTTTTCATACATGGGAGGAACAATTGGAGGGAAGATTTATTGCAGATTATGTTGAGCTGTGGTGGGAAATATTGGTGAGGAGGCCACAAGAAGAGGAAGGGAGGAATTTTGCTCCACATTTACAGTTTCTTGAGGACAAGAAACATTTTGGAGGGGAGGACTATAATATTCCAAAAATTTAGCCTTCATCTAAATGGAATATTATAGTTTGTTTTATCACTAGGTAGATGAATAAGTGGGTGGGGAGACTCATAAAACCCCTTTAGAAGGAATAATATCTGTCCTAATGGGAAAGGAGGAAGAATAAGTAGTTGGATTAAGCTCCTTTGGGTGTGAACAGGGATTGGATCATGTTGATTCAGTCAATTTTGACCAAATCAACAACGCTGTCATGGAGGAGTGGCCTTTATGATGAGACAACACAATTTTAGTTGAGGACAACTTGCATGAGATTGGTGGCAAGTATGGATGGGACCCAATGCGAGAAGGTTCACTTGTTATATATGGAGAGGATGGCAACCTTTTTTATTCATGTTTTATATTATCATTTGATATTGGTATGTTTAGACTTTTGCTTCCTCTTGCTCTTTAGCAGGGTTGTTGTGCTATTTAGCACAAGGGTGTTGTTGATTGGGAATCCCTACCTCATCCTCATGGAAGAAGAGGTTATTTTATCTACATTTCCTCATTCCATAATTTTTTCCAAGCTACCTCCTTCAGCTGCAACGCAGTTTCTGTTTAGAGCTGGGTTGTGTTGAAGGGTGCAGCAAAGGAGGATCACATTGAGCCATTTCTAGGCTTGTTTTCTAGTGGAGAGGTAGCCTATCCATTGGAAGATCAACAAAGAGGGCTCCTAGGCATATTTATACATATTTGGCATCAGACCAATCATCTACCATCCCTCACAATGCAGTGACAATTTTGAACTACGTTATTTTTGGAGGAAATTGCTGGGAGGGTTCATTGAGCTCATCAGGAGGGTCTATTTCTAAGTAGAGGGATTAGCCTTATATTTAGAAATAATATTATAGGATGAAATCATTATTTTAGATCTGTTATAGCCTCATTTTATTTAGATCTAGTTTGCAGTGACATCTAAACCCTAGGGTTATTTGTCACATTGTATATTTCATGGTATTTCTAGCAATGTTTTCTGGGTTGGCTAGAAATCATGTATTAGAGCCCATATCTTATTTTCTGGGCATTTATTTTATTCTATCATCCATATATAATTTATGCATATTTATAGCAGCAGCTAAACTGATATAGACAACGTTGTCATTGCTCTCTGGTATTCTATACAGTTTTAGCAACTCATGAGCTGAATGTTCTGATCATTGGAGGCTTGTTCTTATGCTTGAGTGGCTTGTCCCTCAAGATACTTTTGTATATTTCTGTTGATATCTTAATAAAATTATGGCTGCATATTGATCCCTCTCATGTCATGATTATATTTTCTATGTTTTACATTATTATTTCTTATATTGTTGCTATTTCTATTTTGGAATATTACGCAAAATCATAATACTACAATTATCACCTACTTATACTCAAGTACACATAAGCTATCTCAACACATAGTGTGTTAATACAACCATATTAAAACAATATCATTACTTCATGCAATATTATAGACACATTCTCATATCATGCAATTAATTAAACATTCAAACATCATATAGACGATGTAATAGACACCAAACACTCAAACACAAAGTAAATGACATAATCAAACATTCAAACACCAAATAAATGACATAAACAAACTCATACCTTAATGTATCTCAAGGGAGGCTATGTTGTTTCATAGTCAGTATAATTAGCACGATATAGCTTTACAACATATAAAATCAATCATAAATAAGGTCATGATATCCATAAAAGTAACTATCTAACATGTTCACATAATAAGCTCATAAAAATTTCTAGTCATGCATAAAAATCACATATGCACAGTCATCCTAGTTTAGTATGACACAACATCACAATATATTAACTCATACCTTAATGTCTTAGCCATAATCATCTACACATATCAATCCAGATCAACAAGATACGTATAACATCAAGATCTTAATGCAATCACCCTAATCATCAAGTTAACTAACATATAACAACAACAAGTTAACATATAACATACTTATCAACAACATATAAAATAATCATTAGGTTAACTAACATAAAACAACAACAATAATGCATATAACAACACACTACTATCAATCATGACCATTCGACACATGTGCATATGACCACACTAATTCACTAGCATTTACCATGCATGTAACCACACGAAAAATAAAATGACAAACATGTATATAAGTAACCCTAATTATTATAATAACCATTAATCGCATACCTGCATGCCAAACATACAACCTGGATGATGATCTTCTCTTACCCCAAGGTCTAGTGCCACAACTTCAATTTGTATGTTATGCATCTCCTGTTATATCTAAAACAACTCATAAACATCATAACACATGAAAAACATCATGATGAACTCAAATGAATAAAATTACCTCATGAAAAACAATATTAACCATTACAATGCATGCATAGAAACATATATACACTGTCATGCATAACAAATGCATAACCGAAATGCACTTCTGACGATCACATCCAACAAAAAAACCATCAACTTCCACATGGTGACACAATTGATGTTAGGTCCATATATTAATATTATAGTCCCTTATTGTTGTTAGTGTAACCCGCTTATTGTTATTTTTGTACACCTATAGCCCCAAGATTGTTATTATTGTGCCCTTACATTATTATTGTTAGGTCAGCTAGGATTATATTGTGACCCCATGGACTCCTATATATAGAAGGAGGTTTTGTCATTTGTATCATCCAAGAATTGTTTATTTATGTAATGTATTGGAGGTATCTCCTCAAAGTGGCTGATTTATAAGGCGTTGATCTCTCTTTTCTTCTATTTTTGGAGCTGGTTTCATAACATTTGGTATCAGAGATTTGGATTTTAGGGTTTCTCTGGTCCAAACAGATCATCGTGGAATTTTATCTTTAACTTTTTTTTGAAAAATGTTTAGAATCTGAAATTTTTACAGAGCGAAGCCGAAATCCTAAGGAACGTCGTGTCAAAATTTTAGATCTTCGTTCGCAATATTTTCAGAGATAGGATCTATGGAAGTTGGGGTTTTTTTCAGGTTTCTGAATTTCACTGAACATGCCATTGTGGGATTTTCGCTATAACGTTTTTTCTACAAAGGTTAAAAAGCTAAAAGTTTTACAGAGAAAATCCAAAATCTTGAGGAACGAAGTGTAAGACTGTTAGATCTTGTTTCGCAATATTTTCAGAGATATTATCTGTGGAAGTTAGGGTTTTTTCAGGCTCCTGAATTTCATCTTAAAGAGGTGGCCATGGAAAAATCATCATAACTCTCTCTCTGAGCATCGGATTGGAATTATGTAAAAAGTGGCCACAAGTACATAGAATTTAGTTTCTTGTGTATAAATTTCAGAGCCAAAGGAGAAAACAATGACACATGGCATGACGTCCAAGTTCGCTCTACTAAGCCTATCCACAATTAGGTCATTATGGGCATAAATTTTCCTTGAAGAATCCAAATCAAGTTAGACCTGTGGCATTGGAAAGAAGATTCGGAGGGCTACTATAGGGCCAAATTTCAGATATTGAAGATTCGTAATCACAGAGATAATTAAGTTTCAATATTGAGCTCCTTAAAAGAAAAAAAAGGCGTGTAATTTTTTTCGAATTGCATAAGTCTTGTGTGAAAAATTAGTTTGAATTGATTCCAATGACATATTGTAGAATAGATACAAGTATTGGGTTCTAAAATTCCCCCCTAAAAAGAATTCAACACCCATTAAGCCTTTATAAGGCTCTACTATGACTCATGTAGACAAATAACTGCAACATGACATGTCAGAATTACAAGAGAAAGTGCACCAAATTTCGCTTTCGCAAAGAGTAACAAAAAATGAAATGGAAGTTTTGAAGAAAGGCGTGGAAGCTAAGATGGATGTTTTGAAGAAAGGCATGGAAGCTAAAATGGATAGAATGGAAGCTATGATGGATGACATGGAAGAAAAAAATAAATACAACATGGAAAACATGAAGAACGATCTAAAAGCAGACATGGAAGGTTTGACAAAGTTGATACAAGAAATGTTTCCTAATGGCGAAAAGATAGTAGTGGAAAATGACGATGAGAAAAAAATAAATGTTAATTGTGATTACATAAACTCTAACATTGGATAGAAGAACCAACATATTCCAAAGATGGATGTGAGGAAGTTTGATGGCAAGGATTCTGTAACATGGATACTGCGTATGGAGCAATATTTTGATCTCAATAATGTGCAAAACACAAAAAAGGTATGCATTGCAACATTACATTTAGAACAAAATACATTTGTGTGGTATCGATGGCTTTGATCCCGTAAAAAAATTGTCACTTTGTCAATTTTTAAGGAGGAAATGATAGAACATTATGAGGATACGAAGAGCAACACCTTCTTTAGCCAATTGATATATCTCAAACAAAAGGGTTCAGTGGGGGAGCACATTGAGGACTTCCAAAAATTGAATATAAGGGTCTGATATTGTAGAGGAACACATGTTTGATGTCTTCATAGGGACTTTAAAGGATAACATCCAACATGAAGTTTGCATTTGGGAACCTGATTCATTGGAGAACACATTCATATTAGCAAGAAAAAATGAATGTAAAATTATGGCGACAAGGAAGCCTACCATCACATCTATAAAGATGGAAGTGTTGCTACTCCTAGACTTCCACAACCTACAAGGTTGACACCACAAAAATTGGAAGAAAAAAGAGAAAAAGGGCTTTGCTACATTTTTGATAGAAAATACACTAAAGGTCATAAGTGTGCCGAGAAGAAATTATTTTACAGAGATTGTGAAGAGAAGGAAGAAACTGAATAAGAAACTTCAAAAGAAGAGGATATACACTAGGAACCAACCCTAGAAGAAGAATAAATGAGTCCGAACATATCGTGTAATGCATTGGCAGGAATTACCACTCCTCAAACTCTCAAGATAGAAGGAAATATCAAGAAGAAAAAGGTAATAGTGTTGATTTATTCAGGTAGTACCCATAATTTTATTCATTGTAAGGTAGCGAAGGAATTGAATTGTTTCCTATACCCATCACTAGAATGTCAAGTGATGGTTGCAAATGGAGGAACTATAAATTGGTCTGGAAAATTTCATAATATCAAGCTAACCATGGCGGAATATGTATTTAATAGTCCAATGCTTTCCATTCCAATGGGAGATGCTGATGTTGTACTAGGAGTATAATGGTTACAATATTTGGGGACGATAGCTTTTAATTTTTAAGAGCTTTTCTTGATTTTTTTTTGGAAGGAAATAAAGTCAAATTACGGGGTATCACAGGGAAGCCGGGAAATATAATAAGCTCTAATGTCATGAAAAAGCTTTTGAAGAAAGAACAACGAGGCGTAATTTCATAATTGTGCTCACCAAAATTTCTAACATCAAAATCATCCATTTCTCCAGATCTCCAAAAAGTCTTGGACAATCATTCCAAGGTGTTTGAAACTCCCAAAGGACTCCCACCTATTCGTGATCATGATCATGCTATTCATTTTATTTCAAGAAGTGTTCCTCCAAACATCAGGCCTTACAGATATCCTTATGTCCAAAAGAGTGAAATTGATCGTATGATTGCAGAAATGTTAGAGGCTCGTATAATTAACCTAGTCAAATTTCTTTCTCTGCTCCATTATTATTGGTGCAAAAGAAGCATGGATCATGGTGCATGTGTCCGGATTATAGGGAGCTCAATAAACTCACTATTAAAGGTAAATTTCCAATGCCTATGATTGATGAATTATTAGATGAATTACATGGAGAAAGTGCTTTTACCAAGTTGGATCTTCGTTGAGGATATCATCAAATTAGAATGAAGATGAAATGTATTCCGAAAACAAAATTTTGAACTCATGAGGGTCCGTATGAATTTTTGGTCATGCCTTTTGGCCTTACCAATGCACCTTCTACATTTCAAGGGTTAATGAATTCCATTTTCAAACCCTTCCTTAGAAAATTTGTACTAGTATTTTTTGATGATATACTAATCTACAATAGGTCTTGGAAGGATCATGTTCAACATGTTGACAGGGTGCTCAAACTATTGGAGGAGTAATAATTATATGAAAAAACATCCAAATGTTTCTTTGGAGTACAAGATGTGGAATATCTGTGTCATATTTTATCTCATGAGGGTGTTAAGGTAGACCCTAAAAAAATTAAAGCCATCAAGGAATGGAAAGTCCCCACAACCATAAAGCAGTTGCGAGGATTTCTTGTGTTAACAGGGTATTATCGCAAGTTTGTTAAGAATAATGGGAGAATATAAGCACCTCTAACAACATTATTGAAGAAAGATGCATTTTCATGGACTCCTGAAGCAACTAAATCCTTTGAACATCTTAAAGAGGCAATGTGCCTAGCACCGGTCTTAGCTACGCTAGACTTCACAAAAACCTTTATTGTGGAATGTGATGCCTTAGGAAATGGAATTGGTGTTGTTTTAATGCAAGAAGGAAGACCCATTTATTTTGAAAGTCATCCAATCAAAGGAAATTATTTACAAAAAGCTATTTATGACAAGGAAATGTTGGCAATACTACATGCACTAAAGAAATGGCAACCTTACCTAATGGGAACACACTTCAAGTTAAAAATCGATCATGATAGTCTTAAAATTTTTTTGGAACAAAGACTATATTTAGAAGAGAAGAAAAAATGGGTCACAAATATGTTGGGTTATGACTTTGAAACCATCTACAAAAAAGGGAAGCTAAATAATGTCGCAGATGCACTCTCAAGAAAGGATGAAGAGGTGGAAGCATTACTTTTTACCATTTCTATTATCCAACCATATTGGATAACCAAAGTAAGGGATGAATGGAAGAAGGATGAAGAAGTGCGGAAACTCATTCAAAATTTGCAGCAAGATCCTAGTACATCTGATACATTTAGTTGGAAAAATTATTCCTTATGGTACAAAGATTGCTTATATATTTGTAAGAATTCAAAACTAAAACAAAATATTCTTTTGGAATTGCACACTTCTCCTTTAGGATGACACTCAGGATTTTTAAAAACTTACCACAGTGTGAAGAAATAATTTTTTTTTTTCATGGCCTTAAATCTAATATTCAAAATTTTGTGGTGGAATGTTTAGTTTTCCAACAAAATAAATTTGAGACAATTAAGACCTCGGGTATTCTATAACCTTTATCCATTCCAAGTCAATGTTGGGAGGAGATTTCAATGGATTTTATGCTATTTTTACCTAAGTCCAAAGGAAAGAGCGTCATCATGGTGGTATTTGATAGAATTAACAAGTATGCACACTTTTGTGCATTATATCATCCATTTAAAGCAAGTATAGTTTCTACTGCATTTATGGAAACAATTCAAAAGCTACATGGAAACCCAAAGATTATTGTAAGTGATAGAGATCCCATTTTTACTGGAAATGTTTGGACGAAATTATTTTCTTGTTTGGGTACTCAACTATATCATACCTCATCTTATCATCCTCAATCCGATGGTCAAAATGAGATATTGAATAAATTTTTCGAAGCATATCTTCGTTATTTTGTATTTGATAAGCAAACACAATGGGTCAAGTGGTTACCTCTTTATGAATGGTGGTATAAAAATTCCTTCCTTACTGCAGCAAAAATGACCCCATTTATGGCACTTTATGGATATCACTCATCGTCCTTCACATCATCTTGAAGAGAAAATTCTAAGGTTCAAGCAGTGGAAGATCACATCGAGCATCAACAAGAAGTTCTCCAAATATTAAAGGATAACCTAAATTTGGCACAAAATCGAATGAAACAATACAGATATCAACATCGTAGTGAGAAAAGTTTTTATGTAAGAGACTGGGTATTTTTATGGCTACAACCATACAAAAAAATGTCCCTCAAGCAAGATAAGGAGGATAATAAATTATCACCAAATTACTATGGTCCTTACAAGGTGTTGCTAGAGATTTGTACTATGGCATACATATTGGAGCTTCCTGCTTCTTCGCGAGTGCATATAGTTTTCCATGTTTCATGCTTAAAGAAGGTTATAGGTGACAAACTTTCAGTTCAAACAATATTTCCAGAACTTGATGAGGAAGGAAAAATCATATTGGAACCTAAAGCAGTCATAGAAACAAGAAATTAATAGCTATGGAATCAATCAATTTCAGAGTATCTCATCAAGTGGAAGAACTTACCCACTGAATATTCTACATGGGAGGATGAGAATTTTATACGGAAGCATCCGGAGCTGCTCAAGCATTGAGGAAAACAATTTTTTGGAGAGGGGCATGTTAGGTCCCTATATTACTAGTATAGTCCCTTATTGTTGTTAGTGTAACCCCCTTATTGTTATTGTTGTACCCCTGTAACCCCAATATTGTTATTATTGTGCCCTTTCATTATTATTTTTAGGTCGGCCATGATTATATTGTGACCCCATGGACTCCTATATATAGAAGGAGGTTTTATTATTTGTATCATCCAAGAATTTCTCATTTATGTAATGTTTTGGAGGTTTCCCCCTCAAAGTGGATGATTTCTAAGGCATTGATCTCTCTTTTCTTATATTTTTGGAGTTGGTTTCATAATAATTGCAACAATGACCACTTCCATTCATATTCAACTAGCACATAGACCACAATCATAAGGAACACATATGTAATCAAAATGTATGCATGAAAAACAAATTCACCAAACGAGAGTGCAACCACACTCTGTGGTATCATATATGACCAAAAGAGAGAACAACTTTCTCTGATACCACCTGTAACATACACCTCCCCTTACATTTACCCAAGTAACTGGCCAACTGGGATAAACATGATATGAGGGTAGTTAAGAGTAGAATCAACCTCCTTGGTGACTTTACGGAAGTGGAATAGATGTAGTAAACAATAACACAGACCCCCTGCACCTTCTACAAGAACCTGAGATGCTATCCCACTCATCCACTTGACTTGTCCCTAGGTCCCACTGAATTTTAATGAAGAAAACCCCCAAAAAATCCCTTGATATGGGGAAGGGCGCATCTGGGAGGCTACGAAAGCTCCCACAAAATAGCCATGCATGCATCCAGGGACATTTTCCCCGAGACTCTTGCAAACGTCCACGAGATTTATGGTACTTTTTAAGCCTACAATCCCAGGAACTGCCCAAAATTTCCTGTAGCTTCCGGAATCCATAAAACAGATGATGAAAATGTTAATTAACCAAAAACTTACTCCAGGACTAGGCTTGACCACCCCTAACCAGGATTGGCATTCTATCAAACACTTGGCATCAATAAAAACGACAGGTCTAAGATACAAGACAAATCATGAATGCCTGAAAACTATTATGAGACATGAAAAGAAGTATCACCACCCTCTTCCTTGAACTGTGCTGACATCAATTAGGTCTTGCATCCATTATTTTACCATTTACAAGTAAATACATGAAATAACCATGAACTGAACCAATAATATAACCATTCTTATAACCAACATAAAACCATGTAAATAAAAGTGAGCTGACAACAGTTAAAGCCACACATTAATAAGTACAAAAGCAAGAGAAATTAGCTTTATTAAACATAGGCAAGAGTTGACTAGGTTTGAGACTTCCACTTACCACCCGACCATAGACATGGTTGAGACAAATCTATCTTCAACCTTGCACCCCCATGCCATATTCCAAGCATGAATGTTGGATATCATGGATAAAATATTCCAAATACAATGAAGGGAATCTAGAGGTTAAACCACCTCCACCCTCATCATATTGTGATCACACGAAAATTGGTGCTGAGATCACAAAATCAGAATGAGCTTGGAATGCCTCCAGAATCTGTCACTATCCTTGAGGAATTTTCTGTTTCCTTGTCTCTCAGGATTTACCTCAATCCACACTAGATCACTATGACCTAAACTGAGACACCACCCTGATGATTTTCCATGTATCCCACCAACACCGGTCAAGGTATTCCTAGGCTTTTGTGAGTTTCCTGAGACCACCTCTGCCATATATTCCAAAAACCATCCGACATTTCCAACAATCAAAACTAAGACCAATCCCATCACACCATGGATATCCAAAAAAAGTCAAGGCAAGGCTTAAACCCACTATAAAAACCTAAAAAAAACCATGCTACTGACGACAAGAGAACCAAATACCATCAAGCATAAGCTATGCATGTCCAAACCAAATAGGAAATCACACGTTCAATATGTTACCTACAATTTTTCCTTCTCAAGCTGCTTGATCTTGTTCTTCCTTTCTTGATATCTCCTTTCCATGCCTTTGCTTATCCTTCTTTTTCCTTCTTTCCCATTTCTTGGTTCAATGCTGAAATGCTCCAATAAAACACTAAGTGTCCAAGAGTGAGAGAGAGAGAGAATAATGAGAGAGCTCCAAAAATGAACTGACAAAAATCTTGAGCCAAAATCTTAAGAAAAATATTGAACCAACAAAACCTTTTGAGTTGATCCTCATAAGCATTTTTATTAATGAGGCCTCTAATTTCTTCATTTTCCATTATTTTTGTTTATTTTCCTCCTCACATGCAACTTGTGACATTTCAACTTCCTTTCCTCCTATTTTCCATTATTTTCATAAATAAATTCCAAATAATGACACTTTTCCTTTCCAAATCCTTTTCCATCACCTTTTCCAATTTAATTTAGCCATAATAACCGAAATGAACACCCGCTAGGATGTTTTTCCCAACATTAAGCTTGGAATAAGTGTCCCTTAACAATGGTCTTATTTTTTCCTTTATTAACTTTTATTACATGAAATTTTAACTCGGGTCTATTACAGAACCATCCCCCTTAGGGGAACACTGCCCTTGGTGTTCAATGACACCTACAAACCATTCAAAATAAAACATAATTCCTATGGATATTTATAACACACCTCATTTTAGTATTTACAATGACATCCATATATACAACCATACTAATTATGGAGATTTATAAATCCAACTTGATACAATGTTTACAATAATATACAAATTTACACATATGCACATTTTCTCAACCAACAAATAAAATGATACGATGCTTGTATCGACAACGAGGGTATCTAGAGGCTCACACCTCCACCCTCAAAAGTGGTACCAGGATTCACCTCCTTCCCGGGAAGTCTAGAATCCACTGTCAAAGTCAAATATGCATCCAATGTCCAATGATACAATCTTGCGCCACTTTTCCTCTCAGTGAATAATTATCGAATCAATGTTCTAGAGCACACTCCCAATGTGCATCTGATTCCATCTCGCAATGATACCTAATAAAATCCATCCTCAACCTTCCCTTCTCTACTACACAGTCCCTTGGGAAATCCAGTAATCCCCTTTTGTGCATTCACTCACCTTGCAAGTTCCCCGACTTACCCTATCCCGAGTGATCCATCCCTTGGCAAGGCTTCCTCGCATCGGAAGATACAAAAAAAAAGGCATAAAACCGCCTCAAATCCATCATAAAAGGTCATAGCATGCTCATGGAAATCAATGGAAACTATTGGGTACCATTGCCGCACAATGGCTCTGATTGTGAAGTTATTTACGGACATACTGCAACCTATTTCAATTCCTTTTGTTGTTGTTGCTAAAGCTTTCAATTAGTTTCAACCACCCAACTGGGAATTTTCATGCTTCCTGTACCAAGCACTTAAATTCCAATAGATTCAAAATAAATTGAAATAAATTCAAATCATACCTCACTGGTAACTCATCAATAAGGTACACTTTCAGTTCTGTTCACTTCCTGTCACAACAAGTAAAACTAGATGTCTGATCAAATCATCATGTACAAACATATCACATCTGGTTAGCTCAAAATGTAACCATCATAAATTAAAATCATGAATCACATGAAATCACCATAAAACGTAATCATAAATCACATATAGCCATCATAATTCAAAATCACAGATCACTTGCATAACAAGACTAAAATAAAATATCGATACTATCCTTCATCGGTCCTTACTTATGCCTTTGTTCTTTTGTACACACATCAGAACGATTGCCACACCTAGAAAGCACCCACTGCCGTTACTTCTCTTCAATCACGTACACATACACACAATGTAAATCACAACACATACACCCACATATGACGTACAACACCATACAATACATGCACCCACACCAACATACGAAACATACACGTACACTGGGTGTATAATACAACAAAATACATATACATATATAGATTAAAACACAAAGAATACACATGTCATGATACCATTACTACGCTATGGACATACATAATACTGCATGCCTACAACACAACATGTACTACATGCACACAATACCACATATATACCAGTACCATATGCAAAACATGTACATAGTACCACCTGCACACAATACTACTCACACAATGTGTGCACAACATCACATGTAAATCACACCACATGTACACAACGCCGCATGAATGAAATGTAGACAACATAAAATACACACAACACCAGATTTATAACATGCACACAACATCACATGTACAATCATGCACACAACACCATATGTACATAGCACAATATGTACAACACACACACAACACCATATGTACATATCAATACATATACAACATCTACATAGAACCATACATACACAACATTGCATATCCAACATGCACACAACGCCGAATATCCAACATGCGCACAATATGATATGTACACAACACCGCATATCCAACATGTACATAGCACCATCTATACCCAACAATTCTTATGAAATATACACACAACACCATATATAAAACATGAACACAACATCATATGTACAAAATACCACATATGTTACATGTAAACATCACCATAGGTACAATCACTAAATGTATAACATGCACAACATATACACAACAATAGTACTGCATATCCATATATCACACATTGAACCACAAAGTAACCTTTCGCCTAACGTCTCTCCACTATGCTTGCATGCTTTAGCATGCCAAAGAACACACTTCTTTATTTTTTTCAATGTACCCCTCAGCATTACCTGCCACAACATAGACATATACATAGTATAATCACATAATATCAAATCATACCCACATGATACTAAACTTGAAGATATGTTAGGGTTATTCTTCCTACTTGATTCTTCATAAGATAAGAACCTCTTCATGCCATTCACCTGCATAAGTAATCATTCCTCCACCAGAATGATTCTTGATGACCCCGTAAGACAACGACATAGATACATAGATACATACATATATATAATCATTAGCATAAAATAATCATGATCCTGTCAGACAACGACATACATATATGCATATATAAACATCAACACAAAGTAATCATGATCCTGCCAGACAATGAGATATACATATACATACATGTATACATATATAAACATCAACATAATCTCCATCACAACATAATTACCATATAGCATAAGGTTAGGGTTAAGAGAAATCCCTTTATCCATGCACAACATTGAGAACAATATTTTTCAACATATCCAAGGTATATGATGCCTCCAATCGATTTAATTTATCTTACCTAATTACCTTTCTCATGTCTGTACTTCCATCATCCATTACACCAATGGACCCAACCAATCTAATTAAATATTACACTCTTTCCTTCTACTGCCCTTTTACATGCACTGGGCTTCATCTAGGTCTTACATTACCTATTGGGTACCAAAAATCTCTCCCAGAGCTCCATTTACTTTCATCTTCCCCAAACCAATTCCCAAGACTCTCAAAACATAAAAGGAAAGAAGAAGAGAAAGCAAGAAAAAGACAATGAAAAACCAAAAGCAGTACGACACCACAACAAAGTGGTATGGTCATACACCAGATATAAAAAAAGCTGCAAATCAAGTGAAGCCAATCACAAAAGACCGAAGGACAACACTAGCAAGAAATACCATGACTCAATCCCCATGGTTCTTAGTACTTCCAAAGGAAACATCACCTAATCCTACTCGAAGATTTCATGGTAGTCTCTTTTTTCATGCAATCCCCCACATCATACCATCAGAAACACATAGTTGTTAGGGTATGCGCAAATATATAATATGCTAGTTACCTTACCTTGTTTTTCCAATCACACTGCATTGTGACTGGGAACTTCCATGCCTTATCTCAAGGGAATCCAATTCCCTTGATGAATCCAATGATAGCTAGAAACTAGTTGTTATACCTGTCAAATACATGTTTAGGATATAACACATATCCACATAATTTCAAACAAGATTAGGTTTAATAAGACTTCTGGTATGCAAAGAACTCATTCGTTTGGAATTAGGGTTACCAAACATAGCCAAAGGTGTTCTTACCCAATTCATTTATTTTACCTTTTACCCTATTTCACATGAATCTAACTATGCACTGTCACATCACCCAAATGTTAGTTATATAAGAAATCGGCTATATATTTTCACGTTGATGCCAAGCATATTTCCCCAACTTCTCACACATGTCGATCACATGTTTCAAATATCAAGGCATCATATCTATTAACTAAAATTAGCCTGTACCAAGACTAACAACCTTATCATAATGAAATAATATTCAAAATCATAATAATACAAATATCATCTACTTATATTCAAGTACACATCAAATATATCAACACATAGTGTGTTACTACAACCGTCTTATAACAAGATCACGACTTCATGCAATATTATAGACACGTTCTCATATCACGCAATTAATCAAACATTCAAACAATAGATAGATGAAATAATAGACACCAACCACTCAAACACGAAATAGGTGAGATATTCAAACATTCAAACATGAAATAAACGAAATAAGAAAAATCACACCTTAATGTATATCAGGGGAGGCTATCTTGTTTGCAAAATCAAACTAATTATCACAATATAACTTCACAACAAATAAAATCAATCATAAATAAGGTCATAATATATATAACAATAAGTAGCTTACATGTTCACATAATAAGTTCATAAACAATTGTCATTCATGCATAACAATCACATATGCACAGTCAGCCTAGATTAGTATGACATAATATCACAATATATTAACTCATACCTGAATGTCATTGCCATAATCATATACACAGGCTAATCGAGATCAACATGATACATATAACATGAAGACCTTAATGAAATAAATCTAATCGTCAAGTTAACCAACATATAACAACAAAAATTTAACATATAACATACTTATCAACAACATATAATATAATCTGTAATATTCCAAATTGGAAATAGCAGCAATGTAGCTCATAAAATGAAAGCAAAAGCAAGTATTTAACACATGAATTCATGATACCAACATAAAGCAATGTTATTGATCATATATGCATCAAATAAGTACAAAACAATGAGGCACTAAACATAGAATGGGATCACACAAGCCTCCAATACATAAACACTCTCAAAAGTGAGATGTTGCTGCAACACAAAATGTCGGAGAGCTGCTATAGCATAGTTATAGATACACTGCTATAGAAAAAGAATGTAAAAAATATGTAGGGCTTTTATATGCCTCAAAAGATATGCCCAATACAGATCTAGGCTTAATGCAAACTCCTACAAAGAACCTAGAAAGGGTTTTCAGAAATACACCCTATACAAGATGGGATCTAAAGCCCTAGGGCTGAAGATTCACTGAAAAATAAAGCACATGAGTGTATAAGGATGAAATATAGCATATATGATGTAGATCCCCTCAAAGGCCTCCTCCAATGAAAGTCTATCCAAAGGGGATCTACATCATATTAATCACAAAAAACAATCCAAAGGAGCCAAAAATATCCCTCACTGAAGCTGCCCTAAAAAATAACGCAATTCCTAGCTAGAACAACGCTGTAAATGATGGGAAATAGTTGGCCTAGTGCTAAATATCTTAAATATTTCCAAGAGCCCTCCAAAATGATCTCCCAAGTTAAGTAATCCTTCATCCAATGAGAAACTAGCTCAAAAAGTGTGTTTCTAAACCCTCCACTGCAACACCCTGCAACACAGCACAATAACCTGCTGAAACTGCGCTGATGAAGTAAGATGTAGCTTGGCCTGAAAAAATGAATGTGGAAATGAATGCAATTCTTTTACAAGAGGCCTCTCAAGGAAATAGGTGGGATTCCCATTCGGGAACACACGGTGCTAAAAAACACTGTAATCTCAACTAAACAGTTGAAGAATGAAAAAAGTCTAAAAAAACCACATACAAAATAATAATCTAAAACATGAATAACAATGGCTGCCATCCCCTCCATATATAGTATGTGAGCCTTCTCACATTAGGTCCCATCCATAGTTTCCACCAAGCTCATGCAAGTTGTCCTCCACTAAAACTGCGCTGTCTCATCATAAAGGCCACTCCTCCATGACAACGCTATTGACTTGGTCAAAGTTGACTGAATCAACATGATTTAATCCCTGTTCACACCCAAAGGTGATTATTCCATCTTCTTATTCTTCATCCTTTCACATTAGGAGTGTTATTATTTCTTCAAAAGGGGTTATATGGGCCTCCCCACCCATTTATTCATCTACCTAGTGATAAAACAAACTATAATATTCCGTTTAGATGTAGGCTAAATTTTTGGAATATTACAGTCCTCCCCTCCAAATTGTTGCTTGTCCTCAAGAAACTATAAATGTGAAGAAAAATTCCTCCCTTCCTCTTCTTTTGGGCTCCTCATCAATGGTCCCCACCATTGCTCAAAATAATATGCAATAAATCTGCCCTCCAATGGTTCCTTCCAAGTATGCAAATCCAAATGGCTCACATCATGAAAACGTGAAAGGTGTAAGTGGAAACATTCTTGCTGTTCAATGGCCTCCTCAAGGTAGGAGTGATTATAAACACAGGGAATCTCATCCCCAATGAGAGTCTCCCCTACCCATGCTATCATCCAAATGAAATGAGCCATTCTAGGTAGCTCATCAAATAAATCCTCAACCCCCTGTTTATGCAATGTATTAGGGCTACATGGAGAGATTAGATTTTTCCACCCCAGTTGTTTCTCTCTCCATTTATGGTAAGTATGGGGCTATTACTAATCTTGGGCTGAAATGACATGGCCTCCAATAATGGCCCAAGTTACCCCATCGAACAAATTAGCCATGAAGTGCCTCCTCCAAGAACTCAAGTTCTCCAAATAGCTCCTCCCACATGAAGAAAAGAGATGTAGTATGGAAATCATGGTTTGCCCATTGTTTCTCTTGAAACATGAAACATGTAAATTATAGAGAATCATACTACCAATGGGCACCTTCAACTCTTGTGCCACTCTCCCAACAAAGCTTCCCATAAACATAATAACATCTCCAACATATGGATTCTGGAAGAAAAAACCACTGAAAACAAGTTGCCATATGAGAACCGGAAGGTGGATCATAGTTCCACATATGGAACCAACGCAATGCATCCCTTTCCTATCTCAAAAAAAATAATAACAAGTGTATTTCTAGCCACTTGTTTTCTGCCACAATCATCGTACAAGGTAGGATCATGAAAGGAAAATGTGGTGCCCATGTTGCACACCAAGAATCATGTGGCCTCCCCCACAAACCACCAATAGCATGGCCATGATCAATGCTGAAAATGGCCTCAAGTACATCAAAATACCATATACAAGAAGGAATAATCCTCCTTGGTACAACATGCTGCTCACATAAGTAAAGGAGTACAAGTCATAATGCAAAAGTGACCTTCTCTACTATGTACTTTGGTCATTGAGTTGAAATGGCTCAACTGAAAGCTCTCGCTCACTCTCAATGAGTAGGGAAGTGGCTGTGACCCCCTCTCCATCACCATCTAGGCTATGAATCTCTCCATATGTTGATATATATCCTACTAGATTCCCTCCCAAGTGAACTCCATTAAAGAATGAAATGCATCAAAGTGCATGGAAAGAAAGTCCACATGTGCTACATGTAGTAGCTTCCCCTTGAGCTCAGAAAATATAGTCAAGAAGACTCTACTATGAGAATATATTAACTCATCAACCACCATGTATCTATCATCTCGCTCCGGGTCATCAAGAATCATGCAAGCACCAAGATCCTTGGAGTACTCTACCAAAAGTTGAGACCTCCAATATGGATCAACCCTCCTAAGAGACAATGCTGAAGATCTGAAATGTGAAGCTCCCCACATGCTTCTGTCTTCTCCTTTGACATCCCTCATGTAAAATTCATCCTCCAAAATGATTCCATGCCCATCATGCAACTGCTCATGCTCAAATAGAAGTGGTGAGCTTTGGAAGTGGGCCTCCCATGAGAAGATACCATCCAAAAAGAACCTCCTGTTCTTGGTCAATGTAAGCATGAGTGGCGTCCATCTAATCCAATGTATGGAGGATCCCTTCCTCAAAGGAAGTACCCTCTGTTTCTCCAAATCCATGGAGCAGATCCCTTGCACCATGGTGGTGCCATCCTCCATCACTGCATCAACTTCTGTCAGCGCAAAATATGTAGTGAGAGTGGGTGATGCTGAAAATGGGAGAATGTCTCCCTCTTACTTAATTCTACCCCAGACTCTCTGTGTTGTACTAGACTCCTCCAAGGCCTTCAACCCTTTAGAATCTAAGAGTAGTGGAACAAATATCAAGATGTATCTCACAAACTCTAGATCTGGTGGCCTCCCAGGTGGAATGCCCCCATGTAATGAGACATCAAAATATGAAGTGAATTGTATATATGAGTGGACTGATTTGTCCCTCTCTTCACTATGCAATACAGTCTCCTTATTTTTTGCAGAAACCTCCTGAAATAGATAAGGGTGAATACTCATCATACCTTGATGCTAATCCTTCTTTTATTCCATCTCACAATCCACAAAAAATGATACATGCTGCTCTAGAATTGTGCTTTGGTTCGCACATGTTAAATAATTTGGAACTCCTTTCAAAGACACAAGGGCTCCTATAATGGAAGTAATGGCTCCCTTCCCATTTCCATGTGGTGATGGATCTCCTCTTGATGGTACAACTTTGTTATCTCTTCTTTGCTCATCCTCTTCATCAATATTTAAGAATGCCTCATCATCAATGAGAGACCCTTAATCTTGGTCTTCTCTTGAAGGAGGAACCTCCATGTCTTCATCTATAGAAGAGGGCTCTTCAAGAAGTGGGGATATTTCCCTTGGAAAGGCATCATGCATGTTTTTATCCCCTTCAATAGAAATAAGGAGTGGAGTTGGCATAATAGATCTCTCCAACTCATGAAAAGGTTTTGAGTTTTTGGGTTCAACAAATGATGTTTACAATGCTTAATATCAAATATTCTCACTAATTTCTTAGTGAAACCTCCATAATTTTTTACATTTGCATGATTAAATGAAGAAAAACTACAAAACCACCAATCATGGGCCATACCTTTGAGGTGCAGCGCTGCTACTCTAATGGCCTCCTTTTCTGAAACTTGGTGTAGCTGGAAATAGGAATCTATCTCCTTCACCCAATATTTGGCGGTGCACCTTGATGATCCATAAAAGTTAGATAGAAAGATTCTACCTCTCTTGCTTCTATTATGGTTGCTCGATCTTCTCTTTTCCTTGAGTTGGAGAAACCCTTGGAAGTTCAAGTATTCTTTGAATCTCCTTGATTGAGACTCATACTCCTAAAGATAGTCACCCAAGGTCTCCTCCCATGGCGCATCTTCCTCCTCTATCCTTCTTGCAATGAATGTGGGAAATAAAATAAGCTGTGGATCTACGTGTGTGGTTGAATGTCCACACCCATCATGTGAATATCTAGGGCTTGCTTTACTTTCAAACCCTCTTGGAATTTTTCTACACATTTCCCCTTTCATTTCCTTGAGATCTTCCTTGATATTTTTCACAGTTTGGAAAAGAAGTTGGGAAATCCTCTCTTCATTTCTCCAAGAAATGGATTCATGCCTTTGTTTCTTATGTATAACTTCTCTTTTCTACGAGAATCCTCTCCTCCTAATAGCATAAGGGCTTGAATGCACAGGCTGAGCCAAGATTATGCTCTGATACCACTGTAATATTCCAAATTGGAAATAGCAGCAATATAGCTCATAAAATGAAAGAAAAAAAAAGTATTTAACACATGAATTCATGAGACCAATATAAAGCCATGTCATTGATCATAGATGCAGCAAATAAGTACAAAAAAATTAGGCACTAAACATAGAATGGGATCACAGAAGCCTCCAATACATAAACACTCTCAAAAGTTAGATGTTGTTGCAACACAAAATGCCAGAGAGCTGCTACAACGCAGTTATAAATAAACTTCTACAAAAAAATAATTTACAAAAGATGTAGGTACAAAAGAATTTACAAAATATGTAGGGCTGTTATATGCCTCAAAAAATATGCCCAATACAGATCTAGGCTTAATGCAAACTCCTACAAAGAACCTAGAAAGGGTTTATAGAAATACACCCTATACAAGATGGGATCTAAAGCCCTAGGGTTGAAGATTCACTGCAAACTAAAGAAAATGAGTGTAGAAGGCTGAAATATAAGGCTAAAGATTCCTCCAATGAAAGGCTGAACCCTTCAATCATAGGAAAACACTCCAAAGGAGCCGCAAGATCCCTCACTGAAGCTTCCCTAAAAAATAACGCAATTCCTAGCTAGAACAATGCTGGAAATGATGGGAAATAGTTGGCCTAGTGCCAAAGATCTGAAATATGTCCAAGAGCCCTCGAAAATGATCTCTCAAGTGAAGGAATCCTTCCTCCAATGAGGAACTAGCTCAAAAAGTGGGTTTCTAAACCCTCCACTACAACACCCTGCAACACAATACAATAACCTGCAGAAACTGCGCTGATGAAGTAAGCTGTATCTTGGCCTGAAAACTTGAATGTGGAAACAAATGCAATTCTCTTCCAAGAGGCCTCTCAAGGAAAGAGGTGGGAATCTCCAAGGAACACCTGGTGCTAAACATCACAATAATCTCAACTAAAAAGTTGAAGAATGCAAGAATTCTAAATAGACCACATACAAAATAATAATCTAAAACATGAATAAAAATGGCTGCCATCCCCTCCATATATAGCATGTGAACCTTCTCACATTGGGTCCCATCCATACTTGCCACCAAGCTCATGCAAGTTTTCCTCCACTAAAACTGCATTGTCTCATCATAAAGGCCACTCCTCCATGACAACGTTGTTGACTTGGTCAAAGTTGACTGAATCAACATGATCCAATCCCTATTCACACCCAAAGGTGCTTAATCCAGCTACTTATTCTTCCTCCTTTCATATTAGGAGTGTTATTATTCCTTCAAAAGGGGTTTTATGGGCCTCCCCACCCATTTATTCATCTACCTAGTGATAAAACAAACTATAATATTCCATTTAGATTTAGGTTGAATTTTTGGAATATTTCATAATCATCAGGTTAACTAACATAAAAAAAAACAACAAAGCATATAACAACGCAGTACTATCATTCATGACCATTCAAAACATATGCATAGGACCACAGTGATTAAGTAGCATCTACCATACATGTAACCACAACAATAATAAAATGACAAGCATCTATATAAGTAACCCTAATTCTTATAAAAACCATTAAATACATACTTGCATGCCAATCATACAATTTGGATGACAATATGCTCTTACCTCAAGGTCTAGTGCCACAACTTCACTTTGATGATCTGCATCTCCTGCTTTATCTCGAACAACACATCAACATAATAACATTTCAACAACATGATGATGACCAAAAATCAATGCATTGACCTCATGGAAAATAGTCTTAACCATGAACAATGCATGCATAATAACACATAGACACTATCATGCATAACAAATGCATAACCAACATGAACTCATGACGATCGCATCGAATAACAACACCATCAACTTCCACATGGCGACACAGCTGCAACAATGACCACTACCATGCATATGCAACAAGCACATAGATCAAAATTATAAGGAACACATATGAAATCAACATCTATGCATGAAAAACACACTCACCCAATGAGAGCACAACCACACTTTGATACCATTATGTGGTATCAGATATGACCAAAAGAGAGCACAACTTGCTCTGATACCAGCTATAACATACACCTCCCATCAAATCTACCAAAGTAACTAGCCAGCCAGGGTAAACATGAGATGGGTGTTGTGCAGCAAATCCTTTCTACGGACATAAACCATCCCTCTATTCCTAATGGGAGGATCTAGAAAAAAAAAGACAAATATATGCAACCTTTCCTAACTTATGCCACTAGAAACACGAAGGAGGATATATGTCCTACATATTTTTGGTGATAATTCTTGTCTTTGGTGTCTACCTTGCTTCGTTGTCTTCCACGCTCATGATGTCCTCCTCGTCGATGAAGACAAATTATTGCAAGGAAGAACAAGTGGAGATAATAAACATATACCAAGAATAACAATCTCTAGTATAAGCTATGTAGCAGATCAAGGAGCACTACAATAAACATGCAATAATAGACAAAAGTATGGAAAGGAAGAATATAATTGATTATTAATAGAATTTTAAAGGGAATAATACAAGTAGCCTTGATGTTGGATGCCTCCTTCAAGTGATATTCCAAGTACTAGCCTCAACTCTTCAAAGAACTTCCTCCTACACAAAGGGGAAAAAATTTGGGTATGCTTCAGCCCATAAGATGACAACCAACATTAGTGGATGGTAGGGGTTTAATTTATAGGGACAGAGAGGGAGTTCAGGATCCATGGTCATGAATGGAAGGTATCACTGATATCATCAACAACTTGAAACACCGTCATCGTTCTCGAGGCTTCTAGTAAGGGAAGCTTCTCCTCCAATTTTAGGAAAACTGCCTGAAGAGGACTAGTGCAGATTTTGCTGACAAAATTTGCACTACCAACGCTAGACAAATTTTTTATAAAATGTGACAAGCATAGGTCATAAGCGATGCAGAGCGTTGCGGGCTTGTAAAACAAGGTTTTTGACAAGTTTTTCATAATTTTTTAAAATAGAGTCTTCTTTCACTTCTTCAGGCATGTTTGATGAAAAGAATATTTTGCAACACTGGTGGAATGATGAAACATAATGGAGGGTGAAAAAATACTGTATAACAGATGTCCCTTAAAGCATGAAGTCACAATGGGAAGTGATGGCTGGAGTTATTTACAAGTAAAGACAACGAATTTAGAGAACAATCGTCAAGAGACCTGTAAATCAGACATGATACAATATATATGACATATTTGATGTAAGTATGCCTAATAATAAATCTTTGAGAAAAGAATCTAACAATACATGGATCCACGGCATGGACGCAACCATATAACAAAAAATGATAATGAATATATGAATACATGGATCCATGACATGGACGCAACCATCCGACTAGAAAGGATCATGTCTACAATCATGAATACTTAATATATCCACATAGCTTGGATTTATCAAAGGAAACCAAGGGTCTTTGCCTCTATCTTGACCCATCCAAAGTACCAATATGTCCATGTGAATAGATGTGTTGAAGTCAAACACGTCGAAACTATGTGATTATCGGTCAATGATGTAAACCGTAAACATGCATGAGAGAAACCACCAATGACAACAATGGCTCTCAAGGTACAACAACACAATCTATGAGTGTGAAAAATGGAGATGAAGTCAAAAACTCATAGAATCATTCGATTGAAGGCCAATTATGTGAACCTATAGTCGAATGAGAATAACTTTCAATCTAGGCTTGCAATATCAAAGGTACTGAAAGGGGGTCTCTATATCATCTTCTTGGATAATGAGCTAGAGTTGAGCAGAAGTGATTCGTTGAAGGAGGGCCATAATGTTTCCCATATCATTGACACAAAGAATAGGATAAAGTCGGAAAGAGTGATTCAATATTGATATAGATAATGTCAAACATGGTATAAGTGGTTTGAATTTTTAGATGGGGACTTCTCTTGAATATATCGGCAACACGAATCCAGAATTTGGAAGCATTTGAATCAAAATAGGATCAGAGGTCATGGTGAAAATATGATATAATTAAATGAGAGGAAAATGGATTACCCAAACCCATGAAGGAAAGTGACGAAGTGAGCACATCCCAAAACCAACACGAGATATAGGTAAGTGTTATGTTCAAGAGTGACATACCCACTTTCACACAAAATACACGATATGTGTTTCCTTCCATTTCCCCCCACTATTTATAGCGAGCATCTCTTTATTTTTTAATGCAATCTGAAAGAGGATACCATATGATTAGTGTATAAGTTCACCCTTTAGATGAATCCATCCTAGTATTTTTAACGAGCCCTAGGAAGGAGTAGCTCATTATTGTCATGTTGACAAGTCCTTCATCTTTTTAATTTTAAGAGTCTGACAGAGGGGTACGTAGACATATTTTTCATGTTTAGGAAGTTCGAAAAAGAAGTGGAAAAGAAACCTCCATATGTCCCTTTTCATAAATAGTATCGAATCCGAAAGGGTTTAAAAAATATCCAAGATAACCTCTTAGTCATGTTTGACTAAGGTATTCCTTTTTCATAATTAGTTTATCTCAGTTTGCAAAAGGGTTAAAATTATACTGAGTAGACATTGATTCATTTACTTTTACAAGCTCAAAAATAAAAGTGATTAACAATATTTTCATATTTTGGGAGTATGAAAAGGTTTGAAAGATGACTCCTCCTGGAGTAATGAGAGGTATAAAGGGTAGAGACTGGTTCTGGTCATGTTGGAACAGCTCAAAACATGCAAAGGTCAAGAGGCTGGCTAACAAGACCACTCATCATAGAAGTTCCTTAGGAAAGGGTAAAAAAAACAAGTGAAAGTGTATGATCAACCAAGTTGATAGTGATAATGGAATGAGAAAACCAAGGCTCATATGGAAAAAAAAGGCTAAAAAAAGGTAATCATGAGAGGTGTATAGGAATGGTTTCATTATTTTCACAAGCTTGAAACGAAAGAAAAAACTATGCTTGAGAGTGGTTTCATTTTTACACAAGCTTGAAACTAAGGAAAACTATTCTTGGAATAAGTTTTCATGCCCCCAACATAATGAATCAATTCGAGGTACATGCCCCCAAGCTTCATTCATTCACCTATGTATACTACTGGGTACTAAAAGGTGGATGGAATGAAGGTTCATTTACGAGATCAAGTGAAAGACTTGATTGGGAATTTACGAGATCTAATCAAGAAACAAAATTGAAAGGGGATTTGTTTCATTTTTTAATGAGCTTGACACAATAAAAGAACTATGCTCATAGGGACCTATTTCATTTTTTAACGATGTTTACATATTAAAAGAACTATCCTCATAGGAACCTACTTTATTTTTTAATGAGGTTGACACAGTAAAAGAAATATCCTCATAAGGACCAGTTTCATTTTTTAATGAAGTTGAGACAGTAAAAAAACTATCCTCATGACTTATTTTTTAATTTTTAAGGAGCTTGAAAAAATAAAAGGAACTTTGCGCTCAGGACCTTGTTTCATTTTTGAAGGAGCTTGACACAAGAAAATGAACTATTCTCTGACACCTTATTTCATTTTTTAAGGAGCTTGACACAAGAAAAGGAACTATGCTCTGCCACCTTGTTTAATGTTTTAAGGAGCTTAACATAAGACAAGGAAATTTTCTTAGACACCTTGTTTTATTTTTTAAGGAGCTTGACACAAGACAAGGAACCTTGCTTTGAATACTTTTTTTCATTTTTTAGGGAGCTTGACACAAGAAAAGGAACATTGCTCCAGAAACCTTGTTTCATTTTTAAAGGAGCTTTACATAAGAAAAGGAAATCTTCTCTGGGACCTTGTTTCATTTTTTAATGAGCTTGACACAAAAGGAAATCTTCTTTGACAACTTATTTCATTTTTTAACGAGCTTGACACAAGAAAAGGAACTATGTTTCATCACTTTATTTAATTTTTAAGAAGATTGACACAAGAAAAAGGAACTCTGATCCGAAGACCTTGTTCATGGTCCATAAGATATCATGGCTTCCAAGAGGTTCTCATAAGATGGGATAAAAATACTCTATAAGGGATATATATCAAGGGAACTAATGGAAAGATCAGGCTCTAAAGACCCCAGTACATGGTGCACAATGTCACTGACTATATCATAAGTAGACGTGGGCATGGAACAGGTTTCCACATAATTAAGCTCTGGTGGGGAAGATACCAATTGCATATAAGGACCATTTGGGGATGTTGGTTGATTGGGAGAAAAATTAGGACCAATGAATGAAAGTTGGTCAATGGTCACAATTCTTCCGTTGTGCAGGAAAAACATCACACAAAAGAGAGAAGAGACAAGAGCTCCCATGACATAAACATAGTCATGTCCAATGAGTAAATTTAAATCTAAAGGGCCTTGGAAAACAATCACATCAACATAGATGATTTTTCCTCCCAAAGTAATAGGAAACTTAGGAATGATCCTTAACGGATGACTGGTTCCTTTGTTAAAACACAACATATTTTGGGTAAGAGGTACAAGCTGCGGAGAACCTAATTTATCTTTCCAAGTAGTTGAGGATAGAATACTAAAAAATGCACCTTCATCTAATGTTGTTCCAGTTATGACCACATTATAAGCATGTACTGTGATATGAAAAGGCAGGTAAAAAGGAAGGGGATATCTTTCCAGTCGACTCCAATAAAAATAAGTAACTAAACTACTTGAAGGGGGTGTCATGGGAAAGGGAGAACTGCCTCCTTCTATTATGGGAATGGGAGGATCGCCCTCCTATACCATGGGAGAGGGAGGATTTCCCTCAAATTCATGGGAATATGAAGAAAAAAAAGAACCTTGGTGGTATGAGGTTCACTCTCTACGAGAAAAGAATGATCAATTGAAGGTGAAATTAGGTAAACCATTTCTCGACCAATGGTTGATTGGGAACAAAGTCACGGGATTCACTTTTGAAGAGAGTGGGACTGATTAGAGATGATTTTTTATCAATCACTTGGTCAACTAGTGAAGGATCAGGGGAAAGCTTCTAGTAACCAGCAGGAAGACATGGCTGAGAAGCCATAAGGTTATCCAATAGTCTTGAGGCTTCATCCATATAAGGAAAAAGGTGAATGGGATGGTTACCTTAACATAACCTATAGGGAAATTCGAGTTTTTCCATTTTTCCCATGAATTTTACTATCACTAGCTGAGGGTTTATCACCAACATGATTTCTAGAGGCCGATGACAAAGGATGATGTGAGCCAGTGTACAACACTTCTAAAATGTTGGGAATGCGAGGAAAACATCTAATAAGGTGGTCACCCTTACATAGCTTGCAAGGGAATTTGACTTTTCGGGGCTGATTGGAAGGTTTATCTAGTTTAGTTGCATCAAGAGCAATGATTGTTTGGTTTTACTTTTTCTTATTTTTCTTCTTCTTCTTCATCCTCTTCTTATTCTTATTCTTAGCTTCCTGACTACTAGAATCAAGAATTTCACCAGGCAAAGAGGAAGAAAGGGATGAAGAAACAATAGGTGAAGAAAGAAATGGGTCAACCTTAGGATAAACATGAGGTTGGAACTGTCCAGGTGGAGGCGAACTTGGTTGAGAGTCCATTTGGAAATTTAGAACCATAGGGGTCTAAAATAACCAAGCTGGAAAACTAATGGTAAATAAAGGAACGGACAACGTTGTCATATAAGGAGCACCAACATTTCCAAAAGAAGGAAAAGGACCAGGATTCACATCTTAGGGGTTTCCTTGATTGGTGAACTCAAGAATTGTTAGCATTAGTCTCAACCTAATATCCACTAAGAATTTTTTCCATGGGGAGGATGTTATTCCACAATCAATTAGTTAATTTTATAAATTAACAAAAATAAAATGAAAAAGGGGCTAATATAGCAATAAAGGTTTACCAAGAAACCGTGAGCTGTAATATACACCTTCAAAAACCAAGGACTTAACGTATGGAAGCCAATCTCCCTGAATTCAATGTTCGGTGTATGACGATTTATAAGGAGGTAGACTCAGTTACGTATGGAAGGATAGAAACCTATAGAGGACTCCCAAAATATACTTGACGGTACGTGAGAGTGCAGTCCATAGTAGTGTTGCCAAATGTGTAATCATTCGATGAGATCATTCCCATATACTTACCATTCATGGAGTGCCTCTGATATGCCAAAAATTACTGGAAAATGGTCTTATACACTTCCATTCATGGAACGGGATATCACCCCCGGGATACAATGCTGGAAAACAATGACAACTGCTACATTTAACGACGTCAGAACAGGTCTCTAGCCTATTCCTATAAATGTTTTTGTTAATGTTCCAAATGCTCCTTAGGTTAATTTAGGTAAATTTTAAGTTGATATTGAATTATGTTTATATTTCAAGGCTTAAAATTTATGTGAAATGAACCTACCTATAATGCAACTAATATGAGGAAAATAATGTTTCCATTTCAATCAAATGCATCTAGCATAGGGAAGAGCTGTAAACATTGATGCAACAAACAAGAGCTTCCTAACTAGATCATTCACTTTCATAGTTCCAATTCAGTTCAAATCATTAAAAGATGCCAAACCATCCAATGTAATCTATGGACGATTCCCTTGAAAAATATGCAAATGAAATCTTGCACAATTTCCTTTTACATTGAATGAGGATGCATTTATCAACTTTCAACATTAAGAAAATGTAATCTATGCTCAATGAAAATCTCGAAAACACATTTCAAATGCAATTTAATATAATGAACTTTTCAAAAGTAAAATTTGAGATCAAAGTTTGACAAATGAAAATGAAATTCTTTCCAGTTTCCAAAAGAACTAAAATTCTCATTAAACAGACATGCAAGTAGAAAAACAGTAAATTCAATTACCCAAAGAACTTAAGATTCACCTCAAGCTTATTTTCACTACTTGGACATGGAAAAGACTTTTGCAACCCACAAAGAATCTAATAGCAAGCCATCAAAATGCTAGGGACACAGAGCAAGAAGAAGGCTCCAGAGATCAAAACATTCCAGACTTTCAATCAATAAACCTTAACAAATATCACTTTTAAGACCAGTGCATGTATAGAATGGGAAGTAGGGTGTTAAGCACGACTATTCATAGTGAAATATGCATTGACAACGCTCTAGTTTCCAGAGAAAACACACTGGGAAATGAAATCTTAGGAAAATACAATCAAAACTAAAATGAACTCCAGACTTGACACTCTAAGTAACAAACTACTCAGAATGTGGGCTTATAATCAATAAAAAATGGAATATAAGGCGGTTGGAAAAAACAAATCAAATATACTAAAAATAAAAGGAGGATTGAAGGGTTAATCACTCCCCAACATTGTCACCATTTAGTTGTGCAGGAAATCCTTTCTGCGGAAAAAATGATCCCTTTAGTCCTAATGGGAGGATCTAGCAACAAACGAGAAAAATGTATGCAACCTTTCCTAACTTGTTCCAAAAGAAACATGAAGGAGGACAAATGTCCTACCTCTTTCTGATGCTAATTCTTGTCTTTGGTGTTAGCCTTGCTCATTTCACTTCCATGTTGACGATCTCCTCTCTGTCAATGGTGAAAAATTACTGAAAGGAAGAATAAGTGGAGACAACAAACATATACAAAGAAAAATAATCTCTAGTATAAGTTGTGTAGTAGATCAAGGAACATTACAATAAACATGCAATAATAGACAAATTTATGGAAAGGAAACACATAAAATATTATTAATAAATTGATAAAGGTAGAAATACATATGGAAGCCTTGATGCTAAATGCCTCCTTCAGGTGAGACTACAAGTCGTACCCTCAAATATTCAAACAACTTCTTCCTTCACAAATGGGAAGTAATTGGGCATGTTTCAACTCTTAGGATGGAAACCAATATTAGTGGATGGTATGGGTTTCATTTATAGGGAAGGAGAGGGAATTGAGGATCCATAAAAGGTGGGAGGAGTTCCACATATTAAGGGAAATATCCATGGAAAGAGGATCCATGGCCATGAATGGGAGGTCTTGCTCCTATCATTAACAACTTGAAACCACATTGTCATTCTCGAGGCTTATAGTAAGGGAAGTTTCTCCTCCATTTTTGAGAAAACTTTCTGAAGGGAACTAGCATGGATTTTCCTGAAAAAAAGTCATGTTGTCCATGACAGACACATGTTTTTCAAAAGGTGACAAGTGTGGGTCATAAGCCATGCAGAGCGCGCTGGGCTTGTAAAACAAGGTTTTTGAGATGCTTTTCTGAATCTTTTTAAATCCAATATTATCTCACTTCTTCAGGGATGCTCTAGGCATGCTTGATGGAGAACATATTTTATGACACTGGTGGCATGAAGACACAAAGTGGAGCATAACAAAATACTTTATAACAATGAGGGCAGTTAAGAGTAGACTCAACCTCTTTGGTGAATTTAAGGAAGTGGAATCAATGCGGAAAACCATAACACAGACCCCCTGCACCTGCTATAGGACCCCCATATATAGCTATCACAATAATCCACATTAATCGCCCCTACGTCCCACTGAATTTTAATGAATAAAACCCCCGAAAAATCCCTTGATATGGGCAAGTGTTTGTTTGGGAGGCTCTGGACACTCCCACAACATAGCCATGCATATGTCTAGGGACTTTTTCCTCAAACCTATGCCAATGTCTGTAGGATTTAGGTAATTTTTAATCCCAGAATCCTGGGAACTGCTAAGAAATTATTGTATATTTCAGAATCCCTCAAACACATGACAAAAATTCTAATGAACCAAAAACTGACTCCAGGACCATGGCTGATCATCCCCAACCGGTATTGACATTATGTAAAACACTTGGCATCAATGAGATCTATAGGCCTAGGATTCAAGACATAGCATGAATGACTGAAAAATATTATGAGACATGAAAAGAAGGATCACCACCATATTCCTTGAAATTTTTTGACATCAATTAGGTATTTCAACCATTATTTTAACATTTACAAGTAAATACATGAAATAACCATGATTTTAACCAATCATATAAATATTTTTATAACGAACATAAAACCATGTAAATAATAGTGAGATAAAAACCATTAATGCCGCATGTTGATAAGTACAAAAACAACAGAAATTATCTTTTATTAAACATAGAAAAGAGCCGACCAGGTTTGGGATTTCCACCTAGCACCCAACCATAGAAATGGATGAGCCAAATCTCTCTTCTTCTAGTCACCCTCATGCCATATTCCAAGTATGAATGTGGGATCTCATGGATAAACCAATCCAAAAAAAACCAAGGGAATCTAGAGGTTAAACATCCTCCACCCTCACCATTTCGTGATCACACCAAAATCGGTCCCGAGATCACAAAACTGAATCAAGCTTGGAATACCTCCAGAATCCACCAATATCATTGGGGAATTTTCTTTCTTCTTGTCTCTTAGGCTTTACAACAATCCACATCATATCACTTATACCTAAACCGAGACACCACCCTCAATATCTATCATGTATCCCGCGAAAAATGGTTAAGGGATTCCTAGGCCTTTGGGAATTTCCCGAGACCACGTTCGCACCAGATTTTGAAAACCATCTAAAAATTCCAAAGCTCAAAACTCAGATCAATCCCATCACACCATGTCTATCCATAAATATTCAAGTCAAGGCTAAAACCCACTGTCAAAACCCAACAAAACCATGCCACCACCAAAAAGACAACCAAATACCAACATGAATAAGCCACGCCTATCCAAAACAGCTAGGAAATCAAACATGCAATATGTTACTTGCAAGTATTCCTGCTGAAGTTGCTTTACCCTGATCTTCCTTTATTTATATTTTCTTTCCTTCCCTTTCCTTGTATTTCCTTTGCACACTTTTTTCCTTTCTTGGGTCAATGCTAAAATTCTCCAAGAAAACTCGAAGTGTCCAAGAGTGAGAGAGAGAGAGAGAGAGAGAGAATAATAAGAGAGCTCCAAAAATGAATTCACAAAAATATTGAGCCAAAAGCTTGAGCAAAATCATGAACCAACAAATGATTGCCAATTGATCCTTAGAATACTTTTTATTAATGCGGCCGCTAATTCCTTCATTTTCCATTATTTTCCTTTATTTTCCTCCTCACATGAACCTGTGACCTTTCACCTTCATTTTCTCCTATTTTCCATTTTTTTCCTAAATAAATTCCAAATAAGTGGCCACTTTTCCTTTTGAAAATCCTTTTCCAAATTCCTTTATTCATAATAACCGAAATCAACACCCACTAAGATGTTTTCCCCAACATTTGACTTGGAATAAGTGTCCCTTAATCGTGGTCTTATTTTTTCCTTTATTAACTTTTATTACATGAAATTTTAACCCTATTCTGTTACAATATGCATATACAACATGTACACAACACTAGTACTACATATACAAATACCACATTATCTCTACCAAGAAACCTCTCTTCTAGTGGCTTACCACTATCCATGTGTAATATCCCAAAAGGGAGAATGCAGTAATACTAAAACACAATATTAGAACTGCAAAAAAGTAAACAATAAATCTATGTACACATCAAATTGCAAAGAAATATTTGAGCCATTTATTATATTGGAGGTGAAAAAGCAAGTACAATAATGCTCAAAATACGAGACAATCAAGCCACAAGAGTAGCCAAGAATGTGTAATATCCCCAAATGGGAATGCACAACAGTGCCTACTGAAATAACGAACTTCTGGGAAATATGTGCAAAGAAATGAGTTTGTAGCCCTTGGATCCCTTAGATCAGCAGATCTGGTGTCTATATCCAAAAGGAAAACAAAAACAAATCAAACTAGGTGTGGTAAACAGATCTCCCACCACCTAATCTAGCTGAAAAACACCCAATGAGAAGGGCTACAACTATGTACAACAAAATGCTTCAGAAATAATGCAGTTTTGGAAAGCATGAGCAGGAGGCCATTAAATAAGATCAAATTTTGAATATACAATAGAAAATCAGATTTATATTGATGCTCTTACATTATACAACAGAATATAGAAGACAAGAAAGAAGGAAATCTTCAGAAAAGAAGGCTGCAACACATGTATTTACTGCAAAATGGATTAACAATGTTATTTTATGGAGCTGCAGTAGCTGAATGTTACACTTTAGATATAGAGTAGATCTGTGTACAAAATATCAGATCCATTTCAGATCTGTACACTAGAAAGGCTCTATTACAAGAGCCCCTTGGGGTTTTGATCAAATCATGCAATACAAAGAGTAGATCTGAGTTTAAAGTTGCAGATTTTCAATATTATTTATAAATTTCTGAAGATGATTTTAAATCAGAAACATATCAGATCTATAAAGAACATGGATCAACAAGCTAATCCATGGATCACCAAAGTGAAAGGCAAAGCCCAACACCAGAGATCTCTCATCAAAAAGGGGATCAAAACACCCTGCAAAACCTCCACTGAAAATAAAGTAGTGATGGATGGAAAACTATGCTGTAGCTTGCTATACTGAGTTGGCCTGATGCCAAGATACAAATCTAAAGCTCAATCAACCAATGCACCCTTCCAGGAGGATAAAATACTCACTCACTGAGAAGAGGCACTAATATGGTCTAGATCTGACTAGATCTAGACTCCACTTGCTGCAGCTTACAAAAGAAACCAAACCCTCACTGGATCTGCGTTGCAGTTGGAAGTAGAGCTTGGCCAAATTCCTGATAGTGGATGAAATCAACAAGACTCTGTTGGAAATGTTGTCATTGATGGCAAAGAAGGCAGCAGAGGCAAAGACAGGCAAAGGACAGGAAACAGAAACAAAGGAGAAGACAACAGAGAAGAATAGAGGGAGAGTATATTTACAGAGATAGGGAAGCAAAAAGAGATAGAAAAATAAAGGCAAAGGAGACAGACAAAGAGCTGGAGAGACAGAGAGGTAGCAGAGGTAGCAGATGAAACAAAGAAATTGAAGTAGCAGCAGAGGAATTAGAGACAGAGTAGTGAAGTTGAAAGAGCCTGAAGGAGTTTAATACAGATATTTTGATTGAAGTCTAAAAGCACCTGAACATGTAAAGTGGAATGCTGGGAGGTACTAAACACTTGATTGTGGAAAGGTTAGGCCAGAGACAAAAATTCTATAAGTAAATACACTTTTATGAAAAAATATGCTCTGAAACCCTGTGGTAAAGACTTTGATGAGGAATATTTGAATTCTTTGGTTAAGTTGTGAACTCGGTGTCAAAGACTAAAATGGTGGTTCTGCGAGATGTGCCCTGTTTGCTTTAATTCTGTAATAATATACTTGGGTTGACAAGTACATACTATGCTCTGGACTAAGCTCTGAGGAGAGGAATCAATATTAAATAATGTCGATATTGTATCTGTTGATTAATCGGTTAGAAGAAAGAAGTGAGGGTTTGATCTGTCATCTGATTCTCTGTAATTGAAGGATTTAACCGACCAATAGTAACCTCAGATCAAAATTGAAAGAAGAATTCGAATTCTATGTGATTTGTGTGACTGGCTTAGCGAGCAACTTAGGCGCAGTGTGAATATGAAATCGAGAACAGAATTGATGGAATGGAGTGTTAATGGTGCGGCGGAGTTAAACAAAAGGAAGGAACAGAACCTTGAGCGCAACTAAATGGAACCACAAGCACTGTGAATAGTGACAGTGGGTTTGGAACAACCAACGGTTTTCATCGCACTGCTTTTGTAAGGAAAGCTGTATTTCCAATTCAAACGTGATCAATGCCATTGGCTGACACGTGGCCTTAAGCAGTTTGGAAATACCGCCTTCATCGCGTGCCATCACGCGTTAACTGTCGACTATGGACTCCATGCGAAATCGACGTACGCCGTCTGATCTGAGGCGGTTCCATCGAACGGTGGTCGCACGTCAATCAGAGCGGAAGTTAACCACATGGGCCCAGTTCATTGCTTAAGTTCGGAGGACTAAACTTCGTGCGATCTAACTACGCGACCACTGTTGATCTGCTAGAGGGGAATGCAATAAGACCACAGCCGTTGATTGAGGAGGCATTGTTATGTGAAGTCGAAATTATATGTGTTATGTGTGAATTGTGGCAGACCCCATATGTTATAAAACGAGGTTTATTATGGCGGGGCTAAGTCTTGTTGTTGGGTTATATAGAGGTTTTAACAATTGTTGTGGCCGGACATCTATAGTTGTTAGAGCTACATGTTAATATACGATGGTTAATCTAAAATAATAAAGCCAGGAACATTTGTTTGTTAATATGATGAAGACCATTGTGTAATGGGGTTTTTCAATGGTTTATAACCATGATTTAATTCATCGCATCGGCAAATATAAAAGAAGGGTTTATAAAGCTGTGGGGCCTGAACCTTTCAAATTTTAGAGTTGGTGGTTTGATATGTATGCGTGAGAATATTATACTATGGTTGAACCATATGATTAGAGGGCTGCGCATGTGGGTTGCACAAAGCTTTAATACATTGATACAGTGAATATTGAGGAGTCTAACATAAGCCACGGTCTAGTAATGTTGATAACGCTTGTTTGGTGAATACATATGTATGGCGTATGGCAGTTACACCGCGACAGTAAGCAGGAAATCAATCAGAGCTGAAAGGGCCAAACACAGTCACAGAAAAGACAGACACAATCAAAGAAAAGACAAATGCGCAGCAAGCCAAGAGGCTGAATGAGTGAGCTGGAGTTTTCATTGTAATTGAATTCAAATGTTTTAATTTATTTATATTGTTGTGATGCATTGGCAAGTCTCCGGAAGAGAACAAATATCCCACTGTAATTTTAAATTGGTACCTACAGTTATATTTTTGAGTGAGTTGGAAAAGAAATGAGAAGGCAGAAGACTAAGGGGTATGGCTATTCATTTCAAATTCCCCGAGGAATATAGACAGTCATAAAATCTCTATAAATAATATCATATTGATATGCATAGAGAGGTTAGAGAGAGAGAGTTATTATAGAGAATGTAGAGTATGGAAAACTGAGGCAAAGAAGATAAGGAAGAGAGGAGCAGAAAGAGATGCTACAGAACAGAGCTGATATCTGAGGTAAATCAGCACACATTTCTTTTGATAAATTGAGGAAGTTAGAGCTTCCCTATCAAGTTGAAGCTTGATAGTTGTCAGTTGTAGCTGACTGAGGTTGGAGCCTCTTGTAGGTTGGTGCTTGCAGAAAATTGAAGGGAGTTGGAGCTTCCTTGCAAGTTTTAGCTTGCAGAATTGAGGTTGGAGCCTCTTGTAGGTTGGTGCCCGCAAAAAAACAGTGGTGAGAGGGAGTTGGAGCTTGCCTTTGCATCACAACAATAATAAGATGTGGTTTTCTCCCTTTATGGGTTTCGACTTATATCTGCTGTCTCTATCTGTGTTGCCTGTGTGCTGAGATGATTTACCAATTCTGCATAATGTTTGCTGCTCTCATAATAAGTTTGATGTCACATTAATTTAATACTTGCTGCAACATATTAAGATTGTTCATATACTAAGGTTGGTTATAAAAGTAAGTTGTAAATAAGCTGATGAAAAATTTAAAAAGCTCATGTATGTGTTAAAATTATTCACCCCGCCCCCCCCCTCTCAGTTTAACTAAGAATTCAACAATTGGTATCAGAGCCAAGTTCCTTTTGTACCAGTTTAACCACTAAAAGGATATCCTAGGTTCCCAAGATAGCTAGTCAAGAAGGAAACTCAACCAATAAAGTCCCTTTTTTCACAAGTGCTAATTATGCCTTCTGGAAAATCAGAATGAGAGCATACATAATGTCTCTAGGAATAGAGGTTTGGGCTGCTATGGAATTTGGATATGCCCCAAAGGCAACTGACCCAGAGAGAGAAGCTAAACAAGAATTTGTTGCAAATGCAAAGGCCATGAATGCAATCCTAAGTGGACTTTGTGAGGCTGAATTTATCAAAATAATGCACAGTAAGACTACCAAAGATATGTGGGATACTCTTGAGAACATACATGAGGGAAATAAAAAGGAAAAGACAACCAAACTTCAAGTATATAGATCTCAGTTTGAAAATTTAAAAATGAATGATGATGAAGATGTTGGAAGCTTCTTCTTAAGAGTTGCAGAAATTGTTAACAATATGAGAGCTCTTGGAGAAACCATACTAGAAAGTGTAATTGTATAAAATATTCTAAGATCTCTTCCACCCAGTTTTAACCCCAACTTGTCTGCAATAGAAGAAACAAATGATTGGGAAACCTTGACCATGAACCAGCTACTTAGAAATCTAACATCATATGAGATGAGGCTCCCACAGAAGAAGCCAAGTACAAGGGAGGAAGCCTTTAAAATAGAAAATAAGAAAGAAGAAAAGGAAGACATATGCTCTTACTCTGATGAAGAAGAGGCTAAATTTGTAAAGAAACTAGATAGAGGCTCAGGTAAATACAAAGGTAAACTTCCTTTCAAATGCTTTAACTGTGGAAGAGTTGGACACTATGCTGCTAAGTGTCCTCAAAAGAAAGTAAGGAATCAGGCTCAAGAATCAGAGAAAAATACATCAAAGAACTGGAAAAAAGGAAAGAAGTTCAGCAAAAAATCCTTCTATGCTCAACAAGACAGCAGTGCATCTGAAGACTCAGATGAACCTTCAAGTGAAGAAGGAACCTCTGAATTTTTACTCATGGCCATAGAAGAACTTGAAGGACTCCTACTAGAAGATGAAGAAGAAGGAGAAATTGACCTTGAGGGGGAGCTAAGAAGTGCCCTGGAGGAGATTGACAGACTCAAACTGAAGTGCAGAAAACAAAAGGAAATTCTCCTCAAGTATGTAAGAGAAGAGAAAAATTCAGAATTCCTCATGCAGCTAAAGGTAGAGCTTGAAGAAGGCAAGAAGATAGAATACATGTTACTTCAGCAAATCAAGGATAAAATAGAGAACAAGAGAAGCTGGAAGAAGAAGTAGTATGTCTGAGGAAGAAATTAGAAAATGCTTAGAGGAAAGTGTGTACAAATTCCTCTCAAACAACAAGCTCTAGTAAGTTGAACGAAATTCTGGATGTTCAAATATCTCCTCTTATAAAAACTGGACTAGGCCATGAAGGAGAATCAAGTAAAAGCAAAGAAAAGGAAAACAAAAATATTATTTTTGTAAAAGCAGAAAAGGCTGATGAAGCAGCTCAAAAAATTCCTACAAAAGAAGAAACCTCTAGTAACAAAGAATGCAATAAATACTAAGACAACAGAAAAAGGATCATATACCCCTGAGTATGTCAATTTTGGAAGCCATCAAAGGAGATTATTCCCTCCTATGAAGAATGCCACCTGTTATGTCTTCCACAAGTTGGAACACATTGCTACATATTGTCATGCAAGGAGGAGTAATTCAAACCAGCAAAAGATGCAAACAGTGAAGAGACTGTCTCAAGAAAACAAATGGATAAGACAAACTTACATCAGGTATGTAAATAGTTTCTGTGGTTACTGTTTTTATTGTAAGGAACTTGGCCATAAAATCATTGAGTGTAGAAAGTATGGACAAAGATTGATGTTCAACACCTCAAGGAGGTTTATGAATCAAAGAAATTTTGTTCATCCTCACAATTCTGCAAAAATTATGATCAAATGTTGTGTATGCAATCAAGTTGGACATATGCCTTCCAAATGTCCTCTCAGAAGATGTAGTTCATTATCTCACAAAAGATACCAAACAAAATGGTGCTTCTAGTGGATAAAGAAGGTGAATAAATGTGACTTGGCTCTAACTACTCAAGACCTGAAAAGCCAGTGGTATTTGGACAGTGCCTGCTCAAAACACATGACTGGAGACAGAAGAAAGTTTATAACTCTTGATGAAAAGAAATATGGCAATGTTACTTTTGGCAATGATAAATCAGGAAAAATAAAAGGAAAAGGCTCAGTCAGCCTAAACAATGGCAGAGGAAAGGCCCAAGATGTACTATTTGTAGATGGGCTGAAAGAAAATTTGCTGAGTGTTAGTCAAATGTGTGATAAAGGCTATGAAGTTCTTTTTAGAGCACAAGATTGTGAAGTTAGATCAAGCACCACAGGTAAGACTCTGCTCAAAGGAGTTCGAACAGAGAGTAATGTTTACATTGTGAAAGAGGAAGATGAAGCATGTCATCTTAGCAAACTTGAGGATTCATGGTTATGGCATAAAAGGTTGGGACATCTCAGCTTTGATCAAATTATAAGACTAATCAAGAAGAAAGCTGTCAGAGACATGCCAGAAATAAAAAGGCCTTCTAATACCATATGCAAATCTTGTCAATTGGGAAAACAAACCCACACATCATTTAAGGCCAAAGATGAGTTATCAACAAGAAGACCACTCCATCTTGTGCACATGGACCTATGTGGACCTGAAAGAACTAAAACTCCAAGTGGAGAATCCTACTTCATGCTGATAATAGATGACTTCTCCAGAATGACATGGGTTGCATTTCTCAAGAATAAATTGGAAGCTCTGGAAAAATTTAAGATATTCAAAGCATTAGCAGAAAATCAAACAAGATGCAAGCTAAAATGCATCAGATCAGACAGAGGAGGTGAATTCACAGATTATGAATTTGCTAACCTATGCAATGAAGATGGGATAAAGCAACAATTTACTATTGCAGGAACACCTCAGCAAAATGGAGTAGCAGAGAGACAAAACAGGTCTGTACAGCAAATAGCCAGAGCCATGATGCAAGAGAGTAATATTCTTCAAACCTTCTAGGAAGAAGCAGTACACACAGCCGTGCATATTCTAAAAAAATCCCATTTAAGGCCAAGCAGTGACAAGACTCCCTATGAACTATGGCATGGTAAAACAACTTCAATCAAGCACTTTAGAATATTTGGAAGCAAGTGTTACATAAAGAATAATGATGAAAATCTTGGGAAATTTGATGCAAGAGCAGATGAAGGGATATTTCTAGGATATGCATCCAAAAGTAAAGGATACAGGTGCTACAACAACTATGTCATCCAAGTATGGAAGCAAAACTACATATATGCAAACAGAAATTTTAGCTTGAGGAGGTGGGTCAAAATCCCACATGTGATGCCAATGCAGTGCATCTCCTGCCTGCATTAGATCAAGGTGTGGCAAGTGGCATTCCCACCACACATTTGCTGCATGAGTCATCTTACCATATCTGAAGATGTCAGATATGTTTGGTGCCTTTGGGAAGCACCCATCATGAAAAGGAATCTCCCTTTGCACAAAAAGGGAGTGACCAAGTTCAAAATTTCTATTGGCCCACCAAAAGCCATGAGATACACATGATCTCTCACTCCCTTTAGGAGTCATAGCCTGCAAAAAAATGGTAAAAGAATGTGATAATTCATAAAATAAGGCTTGCTCTGCATGTTTAGATCCTTTACCATCATAGTTCCTCATACACATGGAGTTGTGCATGGGCATTCCCCTTCTCTCAAAAGAATGAAGAAATGGCTGAAATGACTCTTTCTTAGAGTCCATTGGTTGTTCCAACTCCACATAGTTCATGCACTCTTGAAAGTACTAATTTAGTTCCTCTCTTAAGCCTTCCCAATCAAAGCTCTTCATGATCAGGGTGTAGATCTTCATTGACTACATATGGCTGAGAAAGAATTCTTTGTGTGCCCCTTGTAGTATCTTCTACTTGAGCTTGGAAGCTCTAGCCAAGAAGACCCTACCATGATGATAGATGACTCCCCCTTGGATTGAGTAGCTCTCTTCTTGCTGCATGCCATCTAGTATCATACATGTGTGGAGATATTTGGAATACTGTACAAGCAGTTGAGATTTCAAGTATAGATCTACACTGTTCAACAATGATAGCACTGATGACACATCCATGGAAGTGCCTGTCGTGTTTCTGATCTCTTCTTTGACATCTCTCATGCCAAATATGTGTGTTGGAAGGCTGATCCTCCCATTCTTTACCTCCCACATCATAGATCTAAAAATGAGAGGGGGTGATAGTGTTGCAGGGAAAAGATCCCCCTCACTCTTGAGCTGTCCCAAGCCTCCTAGCGCTGTACATTGGTCTCCCATTGCTCCAATCCCTCTTGGATCTAAATTTGGAGTAGCACTTTGTGAAGCCTCCCCCACAAGATCTGAATCTGGTGGCCTCCCAGGTTGTTTGCCACTAGATAGGAATGTCTCATGCAGGATCCTCATGAACATAAGAGAATGGACTATGAGATCATTTCTTCCACTGTGCAAATACATCTCTGTTGTTTGTGTGGAAGTGCTGGGTGAAGGGGAAGTATGCATGCCTTGGATCATTTGAGGTTTACCACTCTTCATGTCCACGCATTCCATTTTCAAAGCCTTCCAATCAGTGGTGACCTTCCCCAAGGTAATCAACCATTGGACACCCAAAATGATATTGGTGTCTAGTATGTCAACTACAAAATAAGTGATCCACCAAAGTGTAGGACCCCATAGTGACTGAGAGTGATGGGACATAGTGCATGCATTGCATTTTCCTATCTCCTGGGACCAAAATAGAGAATCCCTCAAAAGTATCAATGGGTATTTCCCTCCTCTGCATAAGATGAGCATCAATAAAGTTGTGTGTTTCCCCACTGTCAATTAGTACAGAAACCCTTTGATTCATGATTGAACCTTGTACTCTTAAGGTCAAGTACTTAGGTACTCCTCTCAAAGATGCAAGAGTTCCTCCTATTGGAGCAAAGGCTCCACTCCCATCTCTAGATGGTGTTGGATCTCCCTCAACATTGTTAGTGCTGTGACCTCTTCTTGGTTCGTCATCTTATTCTTCCTCCTCAAAATCTGAGAAGACTTCTATGTAGTGTGCTTTCCCAGCAGCACACCTATGTCCAGGTGCCCATGATTCTTGGCAAGTGAAACATAGTTTCTTCTTTCTCAGCCCCCTCCTGACTTCAATATCAAGAGGCTTCTTGAATGAGCTCTCCTTGGAAAGAGAAGCTTTCTCTTCCTTCCCTTTAGAAAGGTAAGGGGCCTTGTTCTGAAAAGTTGTCTTTGCTTTTGGCAAGGCATCTTGGAGGTCTCTAGCCCTCTCAATGGCATCATGCATAATGGTGGGATTGGTAGATTTAACCAACCCATGTAAAGGTTCATCTAAGCCATCGATGAACATGTACACCCTCCTTGCTGTAGACAGATCAAGAACCATAACAGATAATCTCAGAAACTCAGAGATATAAATTTCTACATTCCCTGATTGCTTTAAATTTGCAAGGCTCATGAAAGGTGCTTCTAGATTCTTTCTTTCAAACCTCTCCACCAACCTTCTATTGAATTTAGAATAGGCAGTCACATTGGCATGGCCCAATGTAGATAACCCATGGAACCACCAATTGTGTGCTTCACCTTCAAATTGCAGTGTTGCAATCTTGATGGCTTCAATCTCGGGGACTTTGCTCAACTGAAAGTAGATATCCATCTTTTCTACCCATGCCTTGGTAGAACTAGTGGATGACCCATCAAATTTGGGCAAAAATAATCTTCCCATAGAGTGATGTCTATCATGGTTCTGAAAGAATCCACCATCTCTATACTGGTGCCTTGGTCTTCTTTTGTCCTTGAGGTGACAAAACTCTTGAAAACTCAAGTGGTCCTTGAATCTCTAATTCTGAGGTTCATATTCCTCAAAGTAATCTTCAAGGGATGTTTGCTCTTGTGGCCCTTAATTCTCCACAGCCAAGAAGGTAGGCATAGTATAGCGTTGTGGAGCTTGTGGCTGGTTCACTGGTTGACCATTTCAGTGGTGAGACATGCCAGAGCTTTCCCCAGGATGAAATCTCCCAGGAGATTCCTTCATCCTGTCCATTCTCATCTCTTTGATCTCTCTAGAAAGATCTTGCATGGCAACCAAAAGAGTTCTTGCAAACTCTTCTCCTTCTTTATCACTTCTAGTTTTAGGGGCTTTACCCTTGTCTTGATCCTCAGTGGTGTAATCAAATTTCTTGTGGCTTCTATTCTGATACCTCTTCTCCCTCTCAGAAGGGATTTATCAGATCTGTCAGTCTAAGAAAAAAACCCTCTTATGGCTTCACATATATGCTTCTGAGAATGCAGTTCTGAAGCTAGATCTGATGATATTATGGCTTCAATGATGCACAATCAGATCTATGCAAGAAGGGTTGATCCCTTCACTATATCCTTGGGCTAGAAGCTCAAGATCTAGCTCCTCCAATCTCCTCCACTGAAAATAGTTGTTGTAAGAATAACAACTTCAGAAAACAATGCTGTCAGAGAGGGAGGCTCAATAGCCTACTACTAGATATGTCAGATCAGCTCCTAAGTGATGGAAACAATAGATCCAATGTGAGGAGATGATCCCTCACAGGATTTCCAGCTGAAATACTGGAAACTTCCTTCCTCCAATAGATCTATAGGACTGAACTGCACAATCCTTTAAGGGATTGTGCTGCATAAAGGTAAACCCCAATGTCCTGAATGTCGGATGTAGATTTTCTACTCCTGAAAGGCTGGATTTGAAGAACAAGGTGGTAGGATGAATCCTCCATTGGTTTCCTAGCTGAATGCTAGAAGCAACCTCCTGAATATGGCACTAATGCCTGATATGGAATGAAGAATGATCCTCTTTCTAGAGCTACTCAAAGAAAGAGGTGGGATTCCCACTCAGGAACACCTTGTGCTAAACAACATTGCAAACTTTGCTAAACAGCCCAAGCTTGCATAGAAATTTCCTAAGACAAATCTAATCTAAAAGATCAAGAAATGAATAATCCAAATCATGCCTTCCATTGTGCCTTCACCTTCATTATATGCATAAGGCTTCCATAGCCTAGGTCCACTCCATTACTGCATTGTACATGTGGACAAAAGTCTCCAAGGTTGATTACACTATTGATCCATGTACTCCATCATGTTCACATGGGGCGATCAACCTCTCCATAACACGTGCATTAAATGCACCACTTCCTCCACTATCTTATCATAAGTGCTTCATGATCTTCTTTGAATTCACTATTATCTCAGTTGACCTTATCAAAGATACTCATGATTTTATATTTAAGATCCATGATCTTATTTGATTGTTTCATCCTCCATAATCTATCTCATAAATGAGACATGATCTCCATTAGTGGAGCTACTCCACTACTCCATGATTTTAGATCTAGATCTAGAATATCCACATACACACATTAAAAGTGGATTTTATTCATCTTTGAGGTTTGTGGGTCCCTCCACCCTTTTATTTACTTAATTTATTAAGAAAATCAAGGACTCTAATATTCCAAATATGATGTGAAAATTTGGGAATATTATAGTCCCCCGCACTCCCCCCCGCCCCCCCTGGAAAAATGTTGCTTGTTCTCAAGCAACTCCAAAAGTAGATGCAAAGCCATCTATTCCCCTCCAAATGGCATCCACATAAGGAAGCCGTCCTCCATTTGCTGGAATGTGTTATGCATGTTTGGCTCCAAAGTTGTTTGTCAAAATTATATAGAATGACTTCCAACTGCACGGTTAGATGTCCTCCTTCCACCATGAAGTACCAAGTGACAACCATATGATGTCCAACATCATCATTAATACATGAGATACATAAAGTGGCTCTTCCCACAAAGGAAAAGCTCCATCTCACAATACATCTCTTCATCCCATGCTTTATGAATTAGATTAAGCATTGATATGATCTCATCCTTAGCCCTGTTGGCCTTGTTGGACCCAAGCATCATTCTAATGTTATGAAAAAGAAGGAGGAAAGGAGCTATATGGGTATACAAATATGTCAAGCCATATTCTCCTAATAGTAACCACCGAAGTAAGGCCCTTTGATTCCATCCTCCATCTCCTCCATGTAATATGGACAAGCCAAACTCCCCCAAAAACAACCAAAGCAATAAGAGATCTTGTTGCTTTCTCTCCTCCTCATGTGCATCATGGAGCAAAAACATATTGATTGACATGTGGAATGTCACATCAGCCCAATACAAATAAACACCATCAATGCACATCATGAGAGCATCATTCCAAGCTTTACCCAATACAAAACACATAGACATAGGAGATGTCATGTGGTGGCCAAACTCTCTCAAGGGAAACCAAAATGAACATGCCTTCTTTTTCTGCATTCTATCATTGATACACAAGGCATGAATCAGAAATATATGAGCTATTGGGTGGTAACCATACTCACCCAAGAGAAGCTAGCGCAGCCATGCCTCCTTGTTCATTTCATAAGCGTTTTCAAGGCATGGATCAAAGAAATAGGAGCCTTTAGGTAGTGAAAAAAATCTCCCAAGGGCAACCAACGTAACCAAGCTTGCAGGCCCATGTCATAAATCTGCAAGTGGTCATGCAACCCCTTGCTTATCATCCTCACCCACTCATCCCAATGTGAATGATGAATGATGTGTTGCATAATCATGGTATCCTCCCTTTGTAGAATACCATCCTCCCCAAACTGTTGAAGAACTTTGCACTTCATGACACGTTGAAGTGCACCTCCAATGAGATCTCTCAATGAGATTCTCTCTTCACCAAAGGCCCTCCAAAACCAAGGAAGTTTTGGATCTGCTGCAGGTAGAAGTTTCTCTTTGAGCTGTGAGATGCTCATTGAGAAAGGGTCATCTAGAAAGGAGAAAAGGTTCCTCATCTCAAGATGTCTACCATTTTTCATATTTACCTCCATTTCTTCATTAGTGAAGCTACCTTCAGAATGCTCCAAGAATGATGGGGCCTCTTCATTTTCATAGCTACTAAGTGACAGCGCTGTAGATCTGCATGGTAATACATGTGCTATCTCAAAACAAGGTACAATACTTATCTCACAACAAGTTATTATAAATAGGATCATATCCATCCCATTTTCTGAAACTCTAGACTTCAACTCAAGGGGTTGAATGTAGCTCAAAAATGATGAAATGGTATAGTTTTTAATTTCCTCCTTGATTAGATCTGTTAAACACCATGTTGAAGCACACACATGGTGTATGAGGAAGATGAACACACACACACAAGAGACTCAACACAATGAAGGATAAGCGTGAGGCTTTCTTATTTTTTCCATTATACATGATGTACATTTATAGTACAATGGTGTGACTCTTGGTTTCATATTCCAAGGTCACTTGGACTCCATTGTGACTTTTCGTATTCCACGCCTACCCATGTAGGATTAGGTGTTCCAACATCCCCCCTTAATCCGAAGGGGTATGTGTGAGTCCAAGAAGAGAGTTGTAATACAAATCTGCAAAGTATGCATGGCAGCACTTGGGCTGAATCAACTCTCTGAAATGTTGGAAAAAGAGGTGGTTTAAGGATGACCACCAACACTGGAACGCAATACTTGTTGCAGTTCCCGGAACTCTTCCAAAACTGGCAAGAAGCTGAAAGCTTCTGCTAGAGGAATTGTCCCTCATAAAAAAGGGAGACCTTCAACCTAAAAGAAGGGAGGTCTACTACTTGTGATGGTTTTAGGATTACCAACAACTTTGGAATGCTTGAAGCATTTCCTGGAACTCAACCAAAGCTGGCAAGAAGCTGAAGGCTTCTGCTAGAGGAAGTGTTCCTCATATATTAAAGGGAGACCTTCGACCTAAAAGAAGGGAGGTCTACTACCTGTGATGGTTTTAGGTTATCCACCAACCAAAGATGATGGTTTAAGGTTTTCCACCAACCGAAGGCATGCTCATGGGCATCCGTGTCTCTGGCTACATCTCTAAATCTGGAATGACGAATTGTGGCTCAGGCTCGCTTGAACTGCTGGCTACAACTCTGAACATGGAATGAGAGATTGTGGCTCAGGCTCGCTTGATCTGTCGTCTAAGCTTGTACATGACCACCATTTTCCCCCCTGTCAGGGACAAGGTGAGATGATGGCGAAAACTCAACTGCAAGTTTGTTCAATATCCGTGAACAAGTTCTAACATGTGTCGTAAACATCTTCTTGGTTGCTGATGCCCATTGCCAAGAAGCAATCCATCCAAGATGAATCTTGGTTCTTGCAGGAGGCTTGTGTCTGAAGCATCTGTGTGAAGAATGGGTGTGCCGACCACAGTGCTTGCATGGATGAAGATCAAAAAAGTGATCTTTCATGTGGCCAAATCGATCACAGTGTTGGCATTTCGCAATCTCTTGTGGAAGTGGAGCAGGATCTGGTACAGCTGCAGGTGAACTGTCATACAAGAATCTGACACTCTGAAATATGATTGGCTTGGTGTAGTCTGGAATATGAAAGGACACATCCTTGTCATATCCAAGACTAGTTCTGTGCTTGTTGTGGACAAGCTCTTCCCAAGGTCTGATGATGGGCTTGAGAAGTGCAGGCTGAACTGCTGCATCTACATGTAAATCTGCTCTTGTGCAATGAACTGAATGGGAATCAACTGCAACTTTGTCTTATTTCCAACTACAAAAACTCAATCTTTTCTTGTGCATTTTGTAAATAAGTCTGAATATTACAAAGAGCATTCTTGCTCATTTTTATCATGTCACCAACATTGGAATGAATGAGGTTATTCAACAACCCTAATGCCTCATTGATTTTATCCATTTTCAACAACTTAGGCTCAAAAAATGAAAGGGTGTCGGCTTCAACCGAAAATGCACCCATTTACAATGTGATGCAACAAGAAATACAAATGACTCAAAAGAATTTCCAACTATGGAAATCTCAAAGTACAAAATCTGCTCCTCAAATGATGGAGGGCAATCAACAATTTTTCAACTCAAATACACTTCAAGTCTTGAATGAAGATGCAAATCAATGTCACTTCAATACAATATTTCTGCAAAATATGTGCAGCTGAAAACACTTGTGCAAGAGGCCTTTAAGGCAGCTGAATTTTTTCTTCAAAGAGTTGTTTTCAATGATGGAAAACTTGTCTTCAAATGTCAATTCTTCAAAAAATCACCTTTATATTAATGCCACAAATCATATAATGTAATCTGCACTTTTGTCTATGTATTCAATCCATTTGCTCACATGTCATTTCCTCTTTTTCTGCTGTTCATATTCTCTCTTTCCTCTCTCTCTCTGCTATTTTTTTTTTTAATTAATTAAAAATTAATTAAAAAATTAGTTAATTAAAAATGGAGATTATTAAAAATAGAGGGAAATTTATTATGGGGAGGGGGGACTAAGAGAAATTTAAAAAAAGTGGGGGAGAGGGGCGAACTTAAGAGAAATTTATTAAAATGGGAATTTTTAATTTAAAAAATAAACACCGACGTTAATAAAATATGGGAGGAGAATTAATTCAAAAGTTGAATTGGGCGGCTGTATTGCAATGGCAAGGGCGGTGGTTGAGATGAGTGTGCAGGCATTGGAAAGGGCGTAGGTGGGGTTTTAGGGGGAGTCGAATGACTGTGTGGGAGGGCGAGCATTGGGAGTGTGAGAGTGCTGTAGCGTAAGGGTCGTGGGTGGATGGGTATGGTTGTGTGCAGGTGGTTGAGGAGCGTTAAAAAGGAGAGGGAGCAGCGTTAGAAGGAGTGAAGGCATTGATAAGGAGGTATGAGTGTAGAATTTGAAAGGCCGTAAGGGCGAAGTTAGAAAGGAAGGGTGGAGTTGTATGGCGGGTGGGAGAGTTGTGTTAAGCCGTGAGTGAATGTTAGGGGCTGTGTAGGTTGAGAGATGCAGCGGGGTAGCAAGAGCGTTGGAGAAATCAGAGGTATGGTATGCCGAGGTGTGGAAGAGTGCGCAGAGTGAGGGGGTGTGGTATGCCGCGTGGGATGGTGAGGGAAGGAGGGGAGAGGCGGGCCAGTTGAGTGGAGGAGGGCCATGAGGTATAGTTGCAGGGGATAAGATGGCATAGGGGTGTGCGAAGAGTTGCAGGTGGTTTGGGGAGGCCGTGTGGTGAGGGGTAACAACAAGAGGGAGGTATGGGTAGTGCGTTGAGAGCGTGTGAGAGGGAGCGGACGGGGGAGTGTAGTGAGCGGTCTATGCAGAGTTGAAAAATGTGTGGAGGGTCATGGAGTGAGGGGGTATGGAGATAGCGCAGAGTGCCAAGATGTGAGGGAGGATTGAACGCTGCAGTGAGGGGGTGTAGAGCTGGATAGTGAGTGCAGGGTTTAAGCAATGAGTGCTGGGTAAGGGGGCCGAAATTCCATGGAGCTTGAATCGATTTTTTTTATTTTTTATTTTTTATTTTTTATTTTTTTAAAAACAACAGAGAGCAGAGGAGTGAGAGCAGAGGAGTAAGAATAGCAGTAGAATTTTTTTTCTTCCAAATATAGAGCAGAAATTTTCAAATGTATAGCAGAATTGGAGAGTTTCCAGAAAATTTTCCAATAGCACAGCAGTAGAAGAATATTTTCCAGCAGCATAAAAACTTAGAATTGCAGAAACTTTTAATGGAAAAACTTAGAAATTTTACTTGAAAACCCAAGAATTTTCTTCAAGACCCCACTTTGAACAGTATTTTCAGCAGCTCTCCAATGCAAAATTAAAGGTAGAAAATGCAGAGAAAAAATCATAATTTAGAAAACCTTCAGATGTGCTTCTTCAACACCATTGCTGCTCTTCTTCAAAGTCAATTTCTGAATGCTGGGATTTTGAATGCTGCTCCTCTTCAAAACACTTCTGAATGGCGGCAAAAACACTGCTGCAGAAAGTCTCTAAATGCTGCAAAAATGTCAAGAGTTTTGCAGATATGCACAGGCCATAAACACAAATGGCTCACTCAATTTGTAGCAGGGCCATCAATCGCTTTCTCTGATACCATGTTAAACACCATGTTGAAGCACACACATGGTGTATGAGGAAGATGAACACACACACACAAGAGACTCAACACAATGAAGGATAAGCGTGAGGCTTTCTTATTTTTTCCATTATACATGATGTACATTTATAATACAATGGTGTGACTCTTGGTTTCATATTCCAAGGTCACTTGGACTCCATTGTGACTTTTCGTATTCCACACCTACCCATGTAGGATTAGGTGTTCCAACAAGATCAAGGGTCCTCTGCGTTGTGATATGTTGCTACTTCAAATCAGCATTTTGTTCTAACCCTTGATTATGCATTGGCCCTGATGGAATGTCCTCATAAGTTTCAATAGAATCTACTGAAAAAATATGTGATGAATATATATGCATACCTTGGATCAACTAATGTGTGGGAACCTCTTGCTAGAACACAAGAGTTCCTCCAACTGGGAAAATAGTGTCTCCAACTACTGGTAAGAGTGATGGCTGCTCTTCTCCAAGTGTACCAGCACTAGAATCTTCCTCCTCTCCCTCATGCATCTCCTGAATCATGCATGAGACTCTAGATGTCAAGAGCTCAAGACTATCTTGCAAAGTTACAAGTGTCTCTTCTCTAGATGTCAGTATTTTTGCAACTGGTGGTGAATGTAGTGACTTCTTGTCCAGAGAGACATGATTGACATCCTCCTTTGTTTCCTTAGGGAATGTCACTTTGTGACACATCTTTGGTTTTCTCACATGGAATTCCTTCCTCAAATTTTGAAAGAAATATGAATATTTAGTCACCTTTGCATGCTCCATGTGACCAAACCACCAATCAGTGGCTTCACCTAAAAGATGAAGTGCTGTAATTTGAACAACCTCTCTTTCAGCTACAGGATAAAGCCTGAAAAATGCATCTAACTCTCTCCTCCAAGCCTTATTAGTGCTTGAGGAAGATCCATCAAATGTAGGCAAATAGAATCTATTATGCCTCTTTCTTCTATTGCTGCTATAGGATCCTATTTCTTCTTTGATTTTGAAGAATTGTTGGAGAGTTAGCTTCTCCTTGAATGCTCTAGACTATGATTTATAATATTCAAAATATAGGCTGAGAGTCTCATGAGTCTTAGGTTCATTCCTTTCTTCCTTTTTACACCTTTCACATTCTCCAAAGAAAGTGGGCATAGTGGATCTATGGGGAGATCTAGGATTCTTCGTTTTTATTCTTTGTTGAGAGGAAGTGCTTGGACCTTCCTCATCAGAACTTCCTCTTGGATCTTATTTCTGTCCTTCCTTATTCATTGGATTGACCTCCTTGGAGAGATATTGCATGGATCTAAATAAAGGAGAGGCAAAATTATCATCCTCCATGATAGACCTCATCTATCTGCTTCTTCTTTTGATGCAAAGATAAAGTGTCCACAAGATGAGCCAAAGATCATTCTCTGATACCACTGTAATATCCCAAAAGGGAGAATGCAGTAATACTAAAACACAATATGAGAACTGCAACAAAGTGAGAAATAAATCTATATACACATCAGAATTCATAAAAATAGCTGAGCCATTTTATTATATTGGAGGTGCAAAAGAAAGTACAACAATGCTCAAAATATGAGACACTCAAGCTACACGAGTAGCCTAGAATGACCCTGCAATGATATCCCAAGAGGGAATGCGTAAATTATGCTTTGCTGGAAGGTAAACTGCACTATCCCTACTGCAATTGTAGGGACTACAACTGCTTGTAAGATAGAAAGTCATATATAGGCAGAATGGGAGCTCCGATGATGTTGAAATTGTAGATTTGGGCTCAATGATGGATTCCCAAGATAACCCAGAAGGGATTTCTCAGATATGTAAGTCTAAGAAAACCACCCTCTTAGGGCTTCACATATATGCTGCTGGGAATGCAGATATGAAGCTAGATCTGATGATATGATGGCTACAATGATGCACAATCAGATCTATGCAAGAAGGGCTAATCCCTTCACTAGATCCTTGGGCTAGAAGCTCAAGATCTAGCTCCTCCAATCTCCTCCACTGAAAATAGCTGCTGTAGGAATAACAACTTTAGAAAAATGTGCTGTCAAAGAGGAAGGCTCAATATCCTGCTGCTAGATATGTCAAATCAGCTCCTGAGTGATGGAAACAATATATCCAATGTGAGGGGGTGATCCCTCATAGGATTTACAGTTGAAATACTGGAAAATTCCTTTCGCCAATATATCTATAGGACTAAACTACACAATTCTTGAAGGGAATACTACTGCATGGAGGTAAACCCAAATGGCCTGAATGCCGGATGTAGATCTGCTACTCTTGAAAGGCTGGATCTGAAGAACAAGGTGGTAGGATCAATCCTCCACTGGTTTCTAGCCGAATGCTAGAAACAAGCTCTTGAAGATGGCACCAATTCCTGATATGGAATGAAGAAAAACTCAAAGAAAGAGGTGGGATTCCTACTCGGGAACACCCTGTGCTAAACAACACTACAAACTCTCTTTAAACAACCCAAGCTTGCATAGAAATGTCTTAGGAAAAATCTAGATCTAAACAAATCAAGAAATGAATAATCCAAATCATGCCTTCCATTGTGCCTTCACCTTCATTATATGCATGAGCCTTCCATAGCCTAGGGCCACTCCAATATTGCATTGTACATGTGGAAAAAATTCTCCAAGGTTTACTGTGTTGTTGATCCATGTCCTCCATCATGTTCACATGGGGTGATCACCCTATCCATCACATGTGCATTAAATGCACCACTTCCTCCACTATCTTATCATAAGTGCTTCATGATCTTCTTTGAATGCATTATGATCTCATTTGACCTTATCAAATATCCTCATGATTTTACATTTAAGATCCATGATCTTATTTGACTGATTCATCCTCCATAATCTATCTCATAAATGAGACATAATCTCCATTAATGGAGCTGCTCCACTACTGCATGATTCTAGATATAGATCTAAAATATCCACATACACACATAAAAGTGGATTTTATTCATCTTTGACGTTTGTGGGTCCCTCCACCCTTTTATTTACTTAATTTATTAAGAAAATCAATGACTAATATTCCAAATATGATGTGAAAATTTGGGAATATTACACCATGTTTGTCCTAGCATGCCGCATATAACATTGCTTTCATCCACTTATGTATCCTTCAACATAACCTATCCATAACATGAACATATGCATAATATAAACATATAATATCAATCATATCCACATATACTCACCTCATAAATATTTTAGGTCTACTCTTCCCACATGATTCATCGTAAGACCGGGAACCTCTTCATGAAATTCACTTGCATAAGAAATCATTCCTCCACAAGAATGATCCTTGACGAACTGTTAGATAGCGACATAAATAAATGCATATATACATATAAAGACATCATCATAGTCATGATCACAACACAGTTACCAAATATCACAAGGTCAAGGTTAAGATAACTCCCTTTATCCATGTAACACATGCACAACATTAGGAACAACAGTTCCCAACATATCCAAGGCATTCAATGCCTCAAATAGATTTCCTTTACCTTTCTCATGAATATCATTTCACCATAAATTTACCCCAATTAACCCAACCAATCCAATTGATTGCTATATTCTTTCCTTTAGTTTCCCTTTACTCATTCATCAGGATTCATCTGGGTCTTATATTACTTGTTGGGTTTCATTAATCTCTCTTAGAGCTCCATTAAATTTTGCTCTTTCCCCAACCAATTCCCAAGAACCTCAAAACACGGAAGGCAAGAAAAATAAAAAAAAATAGAAATATAACATAAAAAAAAAAGTGGCATGGCCATGCACTAGTCATAAACAAAATTGCAACACAAGCGCAAAAAAATCACAAAGCATAGAAAGCACAAATCTAGCAACAAACACCATGAATCAATCCCATGTGTTCCCAAAATTTCCAAGGGAAAGCTCAAACTAAGCCTTCTTTAAGATTTCATGGAAGTCTCTTTTGCCATGCAATCCCCTACATCATACTTCCATAAGGACATAACTATCAATGTATAAATAAATATAACAATATACCAGTTATCTTACCTTGTTGTGCCAAGCATGTTTCCTTGTAACTAAAGACGTACAAATATCATCTCTCAAGGGACTCCAATTTAAGTTGAAAAATCCAACCATAACTAAAAACCAACTGTTATACCTACAAATAAATGTTCAAGAATATAACACATATCCACATAGTGTCAGACAAAATCAAGGTTAAGAAAAAATCATGTATTCATGTAAGGACCTCATTCGTTTGGAAATGCAGTTTCCAAACATAATCAAAGGATTTCTCACCCAAATCATTTCTTTTACATTTTCTTTATTGCAATTGAGTATTATTATGTACTATCACACCAACCAGCTATTAGTTATATAAACAAATCAACTGTTACCTTGTCATGCTATTATCAAGCATGTTGCCTTGCAATTATTCACATATGTTAGTCCCATGTTCCAAGGATCAAGACATCATTAATATTGGTTTTAAATCAACCTTTAAGAAGAATAATAACCATGTCATAATCTGCAATCAACTCACAATCAATAGTCATAATACTACAACTAGCACCCACTTGCACTCAAGTGCATATCAACTGTTTCAACACATATTGTGTTAGTACAACCATATTAAGACAAGATCAATTCTTTCATGAAATTAATCAAACATTAAAACAAATATAAACATACCATGTTAGTTAAACCAAATAGATGACATAATAAAACTCATACCTCAATTTATCTCAGGTTAGGTTATCACTTTTGCACAAGTTAGTGCAGATTAGTACGACACAATGTCACAAATATATTGAAGCATAACTGAATATCATAACCATAACCATATGCACAGGCAAATCCAGATTAGCGCGAAACATATAACATCAAGATATTATCTAAAATGACCATACTCATCATGCATATGAATGCAATTCATATAACAACAAGTTAACTACCATGCATGACTCTTCGGCGCATGTGCATATGACTGCATTGGTCAACTAGCATTTATAATGCATGTAACAAAGAAAATAATATAATTAAAAACATGCATATAACCATAATGAATATAAAAACCATTAACCATCATATATATTTTCCAAACATACAAAACTATACAAGGATACGTTGTTACCTCGAGTTCCAATGCTACAACCTCGCTTTGATAATCTTCTTCTCCTACTCCATCTTGACAAACATGTCAGCATCATAACATACCAACAACATCATGATGACATAAAATAAATATAATGGCCTCATGCATGACAACCATAAACTTGAGAATTCATGCATAACAACATGCATCTAGCCTATCCAATCCAAGTGTTTGAACTATGTTCTGATACCAACCTATAACCATCCCTTGCAAATTTACCCAGTTTCACCATCCTTCCAGGGTAAACACAAGAGGAAGAGCTAATATGAAATGAACTTACCTCATAGGCACCATTAATAAAGTGGGGCCGACTACTGATAACAAATTTACCTTTTAGAACATCCTACAGGGACTACATGACACTCATGTGTAGAGAAACCATCCCATGTGGTCAAACCCTAAGCTAAACCCCAACTTCTCTTACCCAACCCTCAAATTCACCCTCAACAAGTCTTACATGCAGTTGGAAGCCTCCAACCACACACACAAGCTTGAATCCATGCGGTTGCAACTCAATATTTCCAATTAGGAGCAAGCAGTCCCAAATTCTGAGCCTAAATTCAAGGTCAACATCCAGACCACTGCCCAAAACTTCTAGTAACTTCTCAGGTGCATAAATGATATAAAAAAAAGGATAAATATTCAAACTTGAGTCAAATACTTTACCTAACTAGGCCTAACCATGACAATCATTTCGGCAAACATATGGTGAACATGTAATCTACAGGTCATGAATGTATATCTGAACATAAGGGTCTGAAACTTATCTGAGAATCGCCAAGAAGATCTAATGCCCTCATATAATAGTTGTAATAACATTTTTTATCTCATGCATTCATTAACCATTCATCAAATAATCAAAACATATCAAGGGCCATAACTATAACCTATTATGGAACCATGCTTATAACCAACATATAACCAAAATAATAATCATGATAGAACAACAACGAAAGCCACATAATAACAAGTACAATTACTCATAAATACAATATGAAAATATCTCTTATTAACATATGCAAAATCCAACCAAGTCAGGGACTTCCACGTACCACCTGACCATATATTGAGATGAACCAAATATTTCTTTCAACCAATCACCCTCGTGCAATATTCCAAAAATGAATGTGGGACTCAAGATCTAAACAACCATGGCTTCCTGGAGATTAAACCACCTCCACCCCAAGTTTACGCAATCCTTAAAGCCGGTCAAGGGCTCACTAGGCCCAAAACATGAACATAAACCACCAAGCTTTATCGAAAACCCACCAAAGCTAGTCAAAGGATTCCTAGGCCCAAAACAAGCTTGGATGCTTCATAATTTATTCACTGATACCTTGAGGAATTTTCTTGTCTCCACCCTCAGGTTTTACTACATTCCCACCAAAACCAGTCAAGGGATTCCTAGGCCCTTGGGAATTTTCCTGAGACCACCTCACCCAGTTCCAAAACCATTTGGAAATCCAAATCTCAACCGAATGAAAGAACCCCATCACACCATGGCTATCCAGAGATGGCAAGGCAAGGTTGAAACCACTATCACACCTGGAAAAACCCATGCCCATGACAACATGAGAACCAAATACTCACATGCATGTACCATGCATTCACCAACCAACTAGGAAATCACACATGCAACTTGTTACCTACAAGTATTCCTGCTAAAGCTACTTGATCCAACTTTCCTTGCTTGTCCTTTACTTTCCTTTGCTTCGTCGTCCTTCCTTTGTCTTCCTTCCTCCATTGCTAGAGTGCTCCAAGAATTCTCTAAGTCTGCAATTGTATGAGAGAATAGGGAGAGCTCCAAGCTAAAAATAAAAAAAGTCTCTACGATGATTCTCATAAGCCTTTTTATCATTGAGGGCTCTATTTTCTTCAATTTCCTCTATTATACTTCAATTTTTCTGTCATGCAAATTTGTGACCCTTCATTTCCCTTTTCTCCTAATTTCATTTATTTTTCATAAATAAATTCCAATTAATCCCTCTTTTCCTTTTCAAATCCTTTTTCAATTTCCTTATCCATAATAAACCAAATGAACACCCACTATGATTTTTTTCCCAACATCCAGCTTGGAGTACATGTCCCATGAGCTTGGTCTTATTTTTTCCTTTATTAACTTTATTACATGAAATTTTAACCCGAGGCTATTACAAGAGGACTTGTTTTGATAGTTGGAGATTCATGGAGTTGATATGATGGCACCCACCCTAGACTTGGTACCCCAGAGGAGGACTAAGGTGGATTTTAGGGACCTTCCTCAAATTTTAGATTACTCTAGTACCATATTGAAACTTTTTCACACCTCAATACACCTTGAAAAGACATTTGTAGCCATAAAATGACATGGAATCAACACTTTGGAGGCTACTTCTCACACATCTGGGAATTTATGGCTTATTTTGTAACGTATCTAGTAGGTTGGCTTGTAACCCATGGTTATTTTATATCAAAATTGATTTATGGGCTTCATTCTTCGTAAATTAATTGAGGCATAACTCATATAAATAAAGGTCACCTCATTTGTCTTTTCTGTTGGAAATACTGAGAAGGGGGGGGGGGGGGGGGAATCAATATTCCTTTCAATTAGAGAATTAGTTAATCTTCAATTATTATCAATGTTTTTACAATGATAGTAGCAAACAAGAGGAACACAAATGCACACAGTTTTTAAGGTTGAAACCCACTCGGGACAAAAACCACCTAATGCTTTTCTAATAATTCTTTAATATTCAACTCCAATTGAAAATAAAGCTCCAACTTCCTAGAATCTAGAAAAGCATTCTTCTCCAGCTCCCACTGGATGGACACTCCAATGCCTGAGATTCTTCAGTAGTCAACTGAACGGATGCCCCAACACCCAATGAGCTACAACTCACCCTAGCACCACCCTGCCACCCTATAGAAGAATAAAAGAAGAATGGACTCTTGTACCGGGGGAATTGTTCCACTTTACAATGATATAGAATGATGCTGAAGAAGAAGATATACTAGACCATCACCCCAACTTTGACACAACCACCTAATGATGATCCTAGACCTCCCAACATTGCCTCTTCAACCCTTGGCAAATAGACACTAGTACAATTTATACAATAATGTATTTACAATGACTAGATACAATGATACCTTTACAATGATTGTATGCAGTGCTGCCCACTTGAAGACTTCATATGAGGAACTTCTTGCTGCTGTTATGCACCTTGGTTGCTTCTCTTGTCATGCTACCCTCTGCTGCACCTTGCTTTGCTTTGCTGCCATAGAAATTCTGGTCCTTTGCAACCCTTGACAACACATGATCTAGATTTTTCTTGCCTTCTAGGAGCTTGATATTGAATCTGGTGTATCTCTGTTATTTTAGATCCTAAATATCTGATTTTCGGTCTTGTAGTATTCCTATGAGTTGTCTTTCAAATGCCATAGGTCTGACCCAATTTGGATTCTTCAAGAGAGAGTTATACCCAATCTCTCACAATGCCCTAATTATGGATTGTTTCAGCAGAGCACACTTGTACGGCATACCACGTGTCACTGTTTCTTCATTTGGCTCTAAAATTGATAGAGAAAAAATTAAATACTATGAAATATCTACCACTTTTTACATAATTCCAATCTGATACTTAGAGAGAAATTTATGACAAATTTACCAAGGTCACTTCTTTGAGATGAATTTCAGGAGCCTTCAAAAACCCTGACTTCCACAAATCATATCTCCAAAAATATTGTGCACCTTGATCTGAAATTTTTACAGTAGCTTCCTTAGGATTTCAGCTTTTTAACCTTCGTAGAAAAAACGTTAGAGCACAAATTCCACGATGACCTGTTTTAGATGGTGAAATCCCTTGCATAAGGAGGAAATGAGGATCACAATTTATATAAATGCTTAGGTTGAGAGGGGCTTCAACAAGTGAACGTGGGAGGGATTTTAGGAGCTTAAAAAATATTAATTATGACTTTTCAATGACCCATGCCCCAAACCCATGGGGTTTTAGCCCACTAACTGGGGGTACAAACTTCAAACATGAATATCTCTCAAACCGTGAAGAATTACATGGCGTGCCATATATCAACGGAAACATCTCGACAAGTAGAAACCATAAAAGGAATTATTGACCCAGAATATATTAATTTGGTAGGTTAAAATTCCCATGCAATATTGGGTTAGCCCCTGGTGCTGCTTGGGTTGACATCAATGACAACCGCTGATCAACAATCTCCCCCTTTGGCATTGATGGCAACACAAGTACTCCCCCTGCGATCATGACACCTCTTCCTACAACATTCTCTCCCCCTTTGACATCAATGGAAAAGGGTAACTCCCCCTGAAACACAACCATCCTGTGGACCTGTACACACTTCCACTCCCCCTGACACACAACCGTCCTGCAGACCTGTAATCTACTTCCACTCCCCCTTTATATTCTAAAAAAGGAAAATCTAATGAGAACTTGGGAGAATCCCAAGCTTCTGGCGAAGATATTCCAATGCTGGAAAATATTTAATATGTGATTCTTTTGGTGCTGCTTGGAATCTTGCTACTTGTCCAACTGCTTGCATAACATCTGGTCGGGAGGCTGTTACATATAGAAGACTACTAATCATAGATCTGTACAACCTTTGATCCACATCCTTAGATGAGTCATCTATGCTCAATTTGAAACCTATTACCATTGGAGTAAGGATGGGTTTGCAATCTTCCATTTTAAATTTCTTGAGCATTTCCTTGATGTACTTGGCTTGACATATAAATATTCCTTTCTCTTGCTGAGATATTTGAAGCCCTAAGAAGTATGTCAGCTCACCAATTAAAGACATCTCGAAATCACTTTGCACCTTTGTAGCAAACTTATTACTTAGTCGATCATCATTGCTACCAATTATTGTATCATCCTCTTTAGCTATTAGACATGCTTTATTTGCTTCATCCAGAACATATATGTCATTTGGAGCTCGACTTGCTACAGCCACAATTTCACCAAACACGCCTTTCCTGATTTCACATTTGGTGGAGTTGAATAGTATTGTGTGTCCTTGATCACACATTTGTCCAACACTGAGTAGATTGTGATTCATGTTTTCAACCAATAGAAAATTCTTGGCTAGAGCATCTTTGCTTCCGAGAGTGACAATTTCTGATCCTATAACATTTGAAGATCCATCATTTCCAAAGGACACGGTTCCATCCTTCTTCTCTTTCAGAGATACAAATTTATTTATATCTCCAGTCATATGCGTTGAGCAACCGCTATCAACATACCACACATATTTGTTCTTTTGAGCCTTGAAAGCGAGAGCACAATTATCATTATTCTTCTTCTTCCATGTTCGTTCGTTCTATGGCTTCGAATATTCTTCTGGAGGATTTTTCAAGTCTGCAGTCTTTGGCTATGTGTCCAAAGTTTCGACATTTGTAACATTCAATATTATTTCTTAAATGTTCAAATCTATTGATGTTTCAGTGAGCCCTGGGAGGTTCATATTTGACAGATCTCCTGGAATTGTATTCGTTCCTAGGGTACGTGTGACATTCTACAACTTTATGACCAAATTTTCTACATGAATAACAGTAGCCATAAAAAATATGCTGGTACCTAGATGGAAATTTTTGTTGAGGAATTGTCTTCCAAGGCTGTTCTTGTGAATCTTGTCCAGTGAAGTCTACATGCATGTCAGATCTCATAGGTTCATTGTATTTTTTTGTAGAAGGTCCTGCTTCTTCTTCTTTGTAACCGATGTCAGTTCTGTAGTTGTAAGATCGTTGATTGTTGATGAGTTCTTCCAATTCCCTTGAGCTGTTGGCATAGTTTTGGATAGTTTTTCCTTTCTTCACTTCCTCATGCAACGAGACTACTTCAGCTTCTAATTCTTCCCTTTCTTGGTTTCTTTCTTCCAACTTCTTTTGAAGTGAATCTTCAATGCATTTGTGTTCTTCAACTTCAATTTTGAGACCTTGAACTTGTTCTTCAAGATTATTGGAACGGATCTTCTCTGCCTTGAGATCTTTTATAAGCTTGACTTCTTCCTCATAAAATTATTCTATGGTCCATCCTTCTTCTTTGTTGTTTGATACCTCTTGTTTATTGTGCTTGGCCATAAACAATACTCTCTTATTGGCTTCTTCTTCACTGTCATTATCTTCATTGGATGATGAGCTATCTTCTTTAGAGAGAAATTTCCTTTTGGATCCTTGCTTGTTGAATTTCTTATAGCCTTTCTTTCCTTTTTAGTTGCCATTACTTCTGTTTGGACATTTTTCTGCAAAATTCCCAACCTCATTACAGCTGAAACATATCAATGGAAGTTTACCTTTGAATTTTCCCTTACCAATTTTTAGTTTTCTCGTGAAGTAAGCATATTCTTCATCTGAAAGACCTTCTTCATCATCTCCCTTTTCTTCACACTTGCAAGAGCATGTCTTTTCAATTGAAGGTTGTTTATCCTTATTGGTTTTCTTAGATGCAACGAATGCAGTTTCTAGATGCGAAGTACCCTCTTCTTCATAAAGTCTCATTTCATATTCTATGAGAACTCCATGTAATTCCTCTTTGCTGAGTTTGTCTAGATTTTCATTGTATTCTAAGACCGATACCTTTGGGTTGAATCTCCCTGGTAATGTTCTAGAATCTTCCGTATAATAGTATTCTCGTCAACTGGCTCTCCCAATCCTTCCAGAGTATTGGTTATTTCATCAACGTATTGGAAGTATGCAACAATGTTGCAATCTTCTTTCTTTATGAGTTCCTCAAATTTTTCTCTATAGATTTGAAGCTTTGCTTCTTTGACATTTGAGTCACTTGCATATATATTCTCAAGCTTTTCCCATACATTTTTGGCAGTTTTACAACCTAACACCTTATGATAAGCAGATTCAATAAGTCCATTGATAATAATATTCTTTGCTTTTGCATCATTTACCAAATTATTCTTACCTTGTTCATCCATAGTTGATGTAAATCCATTTTGAACAGTGTCCCATACTTCGTAACCTTGCGCCAAGATATCTCCATTCTTCCTTTCCAGAGTGCATAATTATTTTCATTGAATAGAGGTACACCATTCTTGGTATGCTCCATGACCTCCTTCTAGCTGTTAAACTGCTATTGAAGGAACCAAGCTCTGATACCATTTGTTGGAAATACTAAAAGGGGGGGGGGTGAATCAGTATTCCTTTCAATTAGAGCATTAGTTAATCTTCAATTATTATCAGTGTTTGTCCAATGATAGTAGCAAACAAGAGAAACACAAATGCACATAATTTTTTAAGGTGGAGACCCACTCTGGGACAAAAACCACCTACTTCTTTTCTAATAATTCTTTAATATTCAACTCCAATTGAAAATAAAGCTCCAAATTCCTAGAATCTAGAAAAACATTCTTCTCCAGATCCCACTGGATGGACGCTCCAATGCCTGATATTCTTCAGTAGTCAACTGAACAGATGCCCCAACACCCAATGAGCTACAACTCACCCTAGCACCACCCTACCACCCTATAAAAGAATAAAAGAAGAATGGACTCTTGTACCAGGGAAAATGGTCCACTTTACAATGATATAGAATGATGCAGAAGAAGAAGATATACTAGACCATCACCCCAACTTTGACACAACCACCTAATGATGATCCTAGACCTCCCAACACTACCTCTTCAACCCTTGGTAGATAGGCACTAGTACAATTTGTACAATAATGTATTTACAATGACTAAATACAATGATACCTTTACAATGATTGTATGTAGTGCTACCCACTTGAAGACTTCATATGATGAATTTCTTGCTTTTGTTATGGACCTTGGTTGGTGCTCTTGTCATGCTACCCTCTGCTACACCTTTCTTTGCTTCGCTGCCATAGAAAGTCTGGTCCTTTGCAACCCTTGACAACACATGATCTAGCTTTTTCTTGCCTTTTAGGAGCTCGATATTGAATCTGGTGTATCTCTGTTATTTCATATCCTCAATATCTAATTTTTTGTCCTGTAGTAGTCCTCTGAGTCATCTTTCCAATGCCATAGGTTTGACCCAATTTGGATTCTTCAAGAGAGAGTTATACCCAATCTCTCACAATGCCCTAGTTATGGATTATTTCAGTAGAGTGCACTTGTATGACATGCCACGTGTCATTGTTTCTTCATTTGGCTTTGAAATTGATAGAGAGAAAAGTAAAAACTGTGCACTATCTTCCAATTTTGATGTAATTCCAATCCGATACTCAGAGAGAGAGTTATGACGAATTTACCAAGGTCACTTCTTTGAGATGAATTTCAGGAGCCTGCAAAAACCATGACTTCCACAGATCATATCTCCAAAAATATTTCGCACCTTGATCTGAAAGTTTTACAGCCACTTCCTCAGGATTTCAGCTTCACTTCATAAAAATTTCAGCTTTTGAACCTGTTGGGGTTCCCATGTTTTGGCCAGGTTGACAGAGATCAAAAGATGAGACAACATAGAACCACTTTGGGACCTTAGGATCTAGTCCTCCTAGGTCCAGAGAGGGATCCCTCTATACAAGTCAAAGGATATGTCTTTGAAGCTCTAAGTTATGATTTTAGGCTAGTTGTAGGCTCAGGGTTGTTGGTTTGATTGTTTGTGTTTGGTTGGAGGAAATCAGGAAAAGAAGGACCAACATAAGACAAGGATGGGAAAAGAGGAAGCTTAGGTAGAGACAGATAACTCAGAGAACATCAAAGCCATTGGGCTATGGAGTCAAGAAAGGATTTATTTGTAATCAATGTGCAAGCTTTCAATTGGGCTAGTCATCTAGAGAATTTGGATCTTAAAGGATGATTGATGGGATGGGACATTAAGGATTGAAAATGAGTGAGGGAGAACCATCCAACTCTGTCTATAGATTAGGCCAGAGGTCATTTAACTCTAGGCCTGCTTGGACAGAATTAGAGGCGAAACAAGGGTTCTTGGAAAGGTTTAATTGAGATGGAAAGGTCCTAGAGAGACAGAGATCAGGTTCTAGACCTCCAGGATTCTCAACACATTCAACTAAATCCTAACAAGAACATCTAAATACAGATTTCATTAATTCATACATCAGAGAGCAGGCAATAACATCCACTACACTGGTTAAACTAATTGAAATTAACATTCAGATACACATATAAGCAGAAAACATGAAAGGCTGGGAGAGCAACAACATAAGGTACCTATCAAGGGTAAATATTATGCCAAACTTCTTATGCGAGCCTGAAGAAACATGATGAAATGAAAGCAAGTCAATCACAAATACAGAGAAAGGAAAACATCACCAGCTGCTTTAGATCAGGATCCAAAGAAACATGCTTGTCATATTAAAAACAACACCAATCAGGTACATCATAGCCCATAGCTTGAACATTCAGTCTGAATACATCTAATCTCAGCCTATCTTACAGTATACACAGAAAACTTGTCTCAAGAGGAAATACTTGCGTTTCACTGATATCTCGTCAACAACCATTACAATAGTTCCCTTCTGTGCTTTATAGCAAAAGAGACACAGGGGATCGACTGAAGGGGCAGGTGAAGATTCAATGCATCATTAAACACAGAGTAGAGAAATAGGGCCGAGGCCCATTCTGTTTGAATAATTATTAATGAGTCTTTAATGTCAATCACCTTTATATGCAGGGATGATCTTCTTCAGATTTTTTTTTTACTCCAGACATGACTTAGCTGCATTCTGGTGGCCATACCTAGTTGTACTTGTGGGGAATAAACAAATGGAAAACAACTACTGAGAAGTCTGCTGCATCAATGCTTAGATATCTCAAACTGTGGCTTGGAAAGGCAGTTTCCTCATGGGTACATTTGTGGAGTAAAGGCGATATTGATGACCCGTACATCATAAGGAAAAACATGCTGCTGGTGGAAGAAAACCCTGATGGTACGCTCACTGTGCTCTGGATCTTCTGATCGATTCTCGGGGTCTTCGAACCGGGCTTAGCCTTTCAAACTGCTGATTTAAGGCCCAAAACCTTCATTTTTGTGCTCTAATCTCTTTTCCTCGTTCTGAAACATTCATTCTTCTCTGACCTTTCCATACTGCGCTCTAAATGGTGCCGAAAAGTTCCTTATAGGGTTTGAAGTGTGCTCATTTAATAGGAATCCCTGTCTCCACCTTCCCTGGTCTTTTTCCATAAATTCAATCCGCAGCACAATGGTTCTCTGCAATTTCTCTGACATCGTGACAGAGACTGTGTGCTAAGGTGATCTTTTCTCCTCGAAAACCCTACAAGAATAGCAAACTTCGTCAAGAAAACACATATGGGAAGACATAAGTGGTGTGAATGGATGAGATGATCATGCAGTGGACGGAATGGGGGCAAAAAACACGGAAAATGGTGGAAAATCCATGAACAGTGGACCAGAAGACGTTGCATGCGGCAGAGCCGAAGATTACGTGAAAAACATTAAAAATCGCGAAGAATGGAGAAATATATGCAACGGAAAGGCATGTGCGCATGGGATGCTGATGTGGCGGGAGTGGGAGACCGTGAAACAGTCAACGGTGGGGAAAGAATCTGGACCGTTGATCGCTGAGAGATCAATGGCGGAGGATGACGGATGGAGGGCCTGCGGGTACGATGGGCGGGGTTAAGCAGTGTGTGGGTTCGATGAATAAGCGCCATTGGATGAGGGCTCCAAGATCTGACGGCCGAGGTGAATTCTGCTGCCTGGCTTTCGTCCAGGAGATAATGCACGAAATGGGCAGTTTTCGAAATAGTACAGTCAAACACGCGGCAGGAGATGAGTGGAATCGCTGGGTGTCTAGGGAAAACCACTCATCGCCCAACGGTGGTGCGGAAAAAACCACAACTGTTTATGAACAGTGAAAGCGGGGAAGGGGGGACCACCGCTTCGGGCACACTCCACGCCGTTGGATCTGGTCTTTAATGGGCGGTGGAGATGGACTACGGGGGGCCAAGGCATACGGGCACGGGAGTTTTGGAGCGACCCCCGTAGTGAATAACAACCGTTGATTTGAGTCGTCCCATATCCCGAGGAGTCAATTGCGGGGGCTCCATGGTTTGACTCTACAGACAGAGCAAAACCCCCACAGGGAAAAACCTTGGTCACGGCGTCAGGTCACATGGAAGGTGAAGGAGTGCGGGGCTATGGCCAAAGGGGCCAAGACCCGAAATATGATTTTTGCACATTTTAAAGCATTTTTTGGCCAAAGGGAAGGAACGATAGGGAGGCGAGGTGGAGAATTAGGGAAATAAAGGGTGATGGGGGAGTTTAAGGGGATTTTGGAGAATTTAAGAGGGTGATGGTGGGGATAAAAGGAAGAAAAGGGATTTTGACAAAGGAAAGGGGAGGGTAAAATGGGGGTATTTGCAGGGGTATAAAGGGGAAATAGTGGGCCTTTTGAGAAATGGATCAGCAGAGGGGCTATATTTTAGGCACAGTACACAGAGACTTCAAGGAGGATGGGTTTTCAGGGGAAAGGCATTCCTTGAAGGCTCCCAAACAATCTAGCCCCCAGCTTGCTTGCCAAGAATTTCATAAGGGGGCTAACAGTGGCTCCACATGGGGATGGCTTCTCCTTGGAGGAGTCAAGAAACCAGATATGATCTTTGGAGTAGGCCAGATGCCTGCTATCATAAGCCATATTTCTTCGTTGATTTTCAGCTGCCACAAACATGATAGAAACATCAGCAAAAATATTCCCTCAACCAATCTACCTACCCAAACTACAGTTCTACATTTTTCCCTTGGGTGCATTTGAACTAGCAGACCCTTTACATTTTATTTTCAAAACAAAAACAAACCTACTCTAAATCTACCCTTATTTCTCCATGAGGCCAGATTAGACTGTTGGCCTCATCTATTTCTCTACCTAATCTACTACCTGTTGGGATTAAACTGTCCAACGGGTTTCTTCACCTACATTCTAAGATAGGAAATTGAAAACAGCCAAGCCAGGATTAAGCTGTCTGACTTGCTGTGAATGGAAAGTGACGAAAATTGAAACAAAAATTTGAAGGCTTGAAGTCTGCAACTTTGAAACATCCTTCTTTTTCCGTGACTCAGGTTTTGAGCATATTAGAGTCACCTCTTTCTTTGACTTCAGCTCTGGTTTTGGGCAGATTAGAGATGATTCTTCTTCTCACTGCTGGTCCAGATTTTGAGCATATTAGGACCAGTTTCTCTTTGCTTCTTGTATGGAGTAATCTTGAGGCAGGATGTCTTCGTGAGCCTCATTTTGAGAATTTTTCTGAGCAAGAGCAAACTCCAAACCAAGACTGTCAAACATGCCTTGCTTATTCACTTGGTCTGGAGTATGCACTTACTCTGGAAAATGCATGGGCTTATCTGGATCTGTTCTTTGCGCTTTAAAGGTCCATGTTTTGAGCATGTCTGGACCTATCCTTTCACTCTGTTTTTGGAATATTTTTTTTATTTTCCTGAAAGTAAAACTGCAACAATATGTACAATGGAAATGGAACCGGAAATGAAAATTAGCAGAAATAGTGTTTGAGCATCCTACCATTCACAGGACCCCCAAAAAACTCTGTACCATCAAGTTCTTGTAAGAAAAATGCATTAGGACCCACAGTGGTCTGGATGACAAATGGACCTTGCCACAAACTGTCAAACTTACCATGTTTGCCTTTGTCCTCTCTTCTCGAATCCCATCTCAGAACCTTATCTCCAACCTTGAAATCTGAAGCTTTGGTTCTTTTGTCAAACTGTCTCTTTATGCCTTCCTGTACTCTGACAGCTTTGCTATAAACCTTCTCTCTTGTTTGCTGCAGATGGATAGTTTCATTGATTCTCCTTACCATACTGTTTTCCTCTGATTGTATCTCCTGGACAAATTTGATCACTGCAACTCCAAGACTAGTAGGAAACACTGCTTCAGTCCCATAAACCAGCTGAAAGGGTGACATGCCAATGGATTTCTTTGTAGTGAGCCTGTCTGCCCACAAGGCATGTATCAACTTTTTATGCCATGACCTTTTGTTCTCTTCCAGCAGCTTCTTGATGATTGTAACCAGGCTTTTATTTGATGATTCAGCTAGGCCATTACCCTGGGGGTAATAGGAAGTTGAATGTCCAAGCGCTATTCCGTACCTGTGACAGAAATCAACCATTCTTTTGGATCCGAAAGCAGCAGCATTGTCAGTGATTATTTTCCTTGGATAGCCAAAACGAGATAAGATGAAGTCTTCTAGGAACCTAATGATGACAGAATCGGTGGCATTCCTAGTGGGTATGGCTTCTATCCATTTATGTTGTCCAGAGGAGGTAGGATGAATCTCTCCTATAAAGTCTAGGCCCCATTGCATGAAAGGGCCTTCTATGGTGATCGGTTGCAGAGGGAGGGGAAGGAGTTTTCTTTTGCCCTCAAAGATTTGGCATTTGTGGCAGGTAAGTATCATTTTATGGACATCACTGAAGAGGGTAGGCCAATAGTAACCAGCCCTAAGTATCTTATTTGCAGTGGTTTTCCAACTCAGGTGGCCTAAACACTCCCCGGCATGGAATTCTTGTTTGATTCTTTCAGCTTCAGTTTCAGACAAACATTTCAGTAAAAGGCCGTTTGGATTTTTCCAATATAAACTTTCATTCATAATGCAGTAATTTCGAGCTTTGAGTTTTATGAATCTGGCCTTTGTTTTGGGTAGTTATGGAGGGGCATTGAGATTGGTGAGCACATAAAGGATATCAGAATACCATGGAGAGTTTCGAAAATTCTCCTCAACAGTGGGATGGGGCAATCCTTCCTGCTCATCCGGGGCATTTATCATGTTAATTTCAAGGGCCTGCAAGTTTGATTCAGCCATTAACTGGGCCAAGCCTTGACCTTTGATCAGATTAGTGGGTTTTATTTCAAGGTCGTATTCCAAGATTGTTGCAATCCATTTGCCCCTTTTTCCATCAGGGTCTTGGGACAAGATATCTTTGACCACTATATTTGGCACGAAAGCAATGGTGTGAGAATGCAGAATGTACACCCTAAAGTCTTTTAAGGCCTTAACCAGGGCATAGGCCTGCTTCTCCATGATGTTGTACTTTAAGGGTGCATCTCTTAAGGCTTTAATGAAGAAGGCTATAGGCTGTTCATTACCTTCTGAATGTTTCTGCAGCAAAACTGCAGCTATTGTGTGTTGGGAAGCAAATGAAAAGATCAGAAAATATTTTGAGAAGCCAGGGCTGATAAGGACAGGGGCCTAAGTGAGTGCATGTTTCACTGACTCAAAAGATTTCTTAGCTTCAACAGTGCACTTAATTCCTGCATCTTTCTTTAGCATTTCAGTCATTTTTCTAAGATGCTCTGCCAGATTAGGAATTAATCTCCTGAGGAAATTGATCTTCCCTATAAAGGACTGCAACTCCTTGATGTTCCTTGGGTGTGTGATTTGAAGTATTCCCTCAACTCTCTGTGGGTCTATCCGGATCCCTTTCTCAGATATAATGTGGCCCAGAAGTTTACCTTCTTGCAGCCCAAAAACAGTCTTCTTAGGATTTAGGGACAGACCATACCTTCTACATTTTTCAAAAACTTTCCTCAGATGTTTTAAGTGTTCCTCTTTAGTTTTAGAAAAGAAAGTCAAGTCATCCAAGTAGATAACTATGAAGTGTTCTATCTCCTCTGAGAAAGCTATGTCCATCGATCTCTGGAAGGTAGCTCCAGCATTCATCAATCCAAAAGGCATTTTCACATACATGAAGGTGCCCCATGGAGTGGTAAAAGATCTTTTGAGTTGATCTTCTGGGAGTACCAGAAATTGATTATATCCTGAAAAACCATCAAGCAGGGAGATTCTCTTAGAGCCTACTACCTTTTGTAGGATATTCTCCATTCTAGGCAAAGGGTAGTTGTCTTTCAAGGAGGCTCTATTGAGGTTTCTGAAGTCTATGCATAGTCTGATCTCCCCTGTTTTCTTCCTTACAGCCACTAAGTTTGACACCCAATCAGAAAACCTTACAGGGACTATTATGCCTGCATCATACATTTTCTTAATCTCTTTTTCTACTTCAGGCAATTGTTTTGGATTGATTCTTTGAAGTTTTTTTCTGAAAGGCTTATGATTTTCCTTTAGTGGTATCTTGTGTTGTATGATGTTGGTGTCATAGGCCTTTAAATCTTCGTAGCTCCATGCAAACACATCTATGAATTCCTTGAACAATTCAATGTATTTCTTTTTCATGTCTGCAGGTATAGACTTAGCCAGTTTTATCATTTTGGGTTTGTCTTCAGTGCCGACGTTGCATTCTTCCACATCAGAATCAGCATGTTCAATTGTAGGATTTTTTTCTACGTCATCGAAATCAAATAAGTCCTCTAAGGGTGCCAGGCCTCTGGGTATATTCTTGTCTTTGGCCTGCAGCACTTCGACCTCTTCATTTTCTACGTTTTCACCATTTTCGTTAAAATTTCCAGTTTGCTCGGAAAGAGAATTTATTTCTATGTTACAGGGTGTTTCTTGCTCATCTGGGGGATCCTCGCTTGGGAAGCTATCATCAGAAGTTGAGTCTAAATCCGAAAATTCAAACTCATTCCTGCCCACCAGGAAATCTTCGATCTGTTTGTCTCCCTCAAAGACCTGCCAATATTTTTCATTGTCTGGCACTGCAGGCCTGAATTTGGTCTGAATGATAATTTGTTGGTCAACTGGGGCCTTAGGATATGAGCTAGCTAGACAAGCTAATCCATTTGCAACCGCGTTTTTCCCCCTAGGAATGAATACTAACTCATATTCAACAAACATTTTCAGCAAATCTAGAGTATCATTCCTGTATGCCCTAAGCCTGGGGTGTTTTGCTGAATACTCACCATTCACCTGTTTGATCACTAACTCTGAGTCTCCTCTCATAGCTATCCTACGGGCTCCTAATTTTTTCAATAGATTTAAGCCCAAGATCAGAGCCTCATATTCTGCAATGTTATTCGTGCATTTAAAACGCAGGTTCACAGCGTGGCTCTCTGCATGATCATCTCCTGTGTTATGTAGCCACACTCCTGCTCCAGCACTTTGCCTAGTACAGGACCCATCAAAGTTCATTTCCCACAGGGGTTCGTTGTTTACTTCTTCTTCATCCCCTCCCCTACAGCTGGATTCACCATTATGTGGAGTTGTGAGGTTTGTGCTAGGAGGGGGGTCATTTTGTGGTTCATTATGGGCACGGAGATCAGGGAGGTGGCTAGCTTGTTGTTTTTGTTCTATTTCTGTTTCATTCAGAGTTATATTTTCAGCAGTTTTCCCATGGTCTTCTTCTTCGTATTCTTCCAGAGTAGCCATTATGTTGAAATCCATGGGCTGTATGTTTGTATTTCCATTATCTGATCTCAGCTCTTCTGAGGATTGGTCATTGTAGAGAATGAAAGAGTCTAGATCTGTATGTACAGAGTATAATGGTGAGTTTTCAGGTTTGTCGGGCGACTGACTAAAAATTTCATCTGAGACTCTCTATACAGTCTTCTAAGTTGGCCAAATATAGGGATAGTGGCATATGAGCCATCCATCTGCATTGTTCCCTGCAGTTTGGCTCCCCATGATCTTGACAATAGCATGCCATAATTTGGTGGCACATCTGCCACTACAACATCCATGACCATACATTTGGTAGGAATCTGGGTCAGGCTTACACACAAGTCTTTGATTAGGCCTAGGCATTTTACTCTACTAGAGTCGAATGAGTATAAGTCTTTGTAAGGTCTGGTAATCTCTAGGCCCAGCCTCTCCATCACTACCTTAGGCATTAGATTGTGCGATGCACCAGAGTCATGCATGGCATTATGGAGGATCTTGTCATGAATGTTGAGACTGATATAAAAAGGTGGAACTACCCCTTCCTGAAATTTTCCCTCAATCTTTGGACCAAATAGGAGGGCAGGTTGATCATCATTTAGATTTACAGAATCGTTTATTTCTCCCAGATTTAATGCTTTCAAAATTTGGCCTTTATATACATCTTGAGTGGCCAGCTCAGCTAATGGTACAGAGATTTTGATTTTTGCAATCTCACTCTCTAGATTGAAAGTGGACTGGACCTTTGTAATGCTCAATTTTGTTTTATTAGCTACTGCTTTAGTAGCTGAATCGGTTTGTGGTTTCTCACTATGTATAAGGTTTGGAAAAGTTGTATCAGGAGCACTAACTGAAGTGCTAGTACTGCTGGTTGGTTGACTTTGTTTTCCAGTGTCCTGTTTGTCCTTCTCCTTATGTTTACCAGAACTTTCAGTTGCTGTTTTGTTGTCTGCAACAGATGCTTTAGAGGATTTATCAGGTCTTTTCTTGATGGTTACCTCAGGAGTCTTTGTTTTGGGATATGCTTGGTTCTTTTTGCTCCTAAGTTCATATTGTTCTCTGACCTGCATCATGGCATTTTCAAATCCTAATCTGTAATCCTCAGTTTCTAACCATTCCTCATCCCCATATGCAGATGAAGGCAGATCTTCTTCTGAATCGCAGTTAAGGATTGAGTCCTCTGCTTCAAACATATTTATGGTATTCCCTTCAGACTCTTCAATGATTCCCTCGTCTTCATCTAAAAATTTTTCTTGAAATGGGGGAATAATTTGTTGGTCTGACTCTCTTTGTCTGTTGGGAGCAGCATTGTTTCTTCTAATGTTTTGGTTCTGGTTTCTATTTTGGTTGTTGTTTTGGAAAACCATCCTCTTTATCATTTGTTGAAGTTCTTCCACATTTTTTGAAAGTCTGTCATATTTGGGATCAGACGTGGAAGCTATGTTGTCATCCCTATATGTTACCCTCTTTTTAGCTTTTAGTCTTGCCCTTTTTTCCATTAAGTTTGCTTCTATGGTTATAGCTCCTTTCTGCATGTCTTCTAGGGTGGTGTACTCTTTATCTCTAAGCTCATAGGCCATGTCAGCATCAAATCCATCAGGATACTTAGCCAGGGCCATACCTTGAGGAGGCTTCATGTGTGGAGGGAGAGCATTATAAATGCTTTTGAATCTAGTGGTGTATTCGTGAACACTCTCTCCTACGTTCCTCTTAAGGGACATGTATTCTGCTAGGAGCTGGCAAGGGTTTGCTCTAACCTCCCATTTGTTTATAAAGGTCTGGTATAATGCAGGGAGATCTTGAATACTTCCAGGAGGTAAACTCTTAAACCATTTCTTCACCTCGCCCCCTAAGCTTTGGGCAAAGATCCTCATTTTGATTGTTTCATCATCAATTTCCATATAATCAAAAGAGTCCTCCATCTTATCTACATGTTGCTGAGCTGTTACGGACTCTTTAGCAGTGAAGTGTGGGATTTTTGACTGATAATCATTGGGTAAGGGTAACAGAGGTTGAGGTAACAGCATAGGTGCATACCATGCTGCCATGATAATGTTCTGATGGGGTATAGGGTTAGCTTGAGCAGCTAGTATATGGATGACAGGGATGTTTGGACCAACAGAAGTCTGTTGAGCAGATCTAGGGTGAGAGAGCCCCAAGTTTTGAAGGAAGTGAAAATCAAGTGGTGTGGAAGGAGGGGTTTCACCGTCCCTAGTGTTTTGACCACTGTTAGATGGTGTATTGTAAACTTCAAGGTCTTGCTGGTCTAGATGATTGAATGACCTAGTTCTCGGTAGTCTATTAGGTATGTCTAGGTCAGGGAGGAAATGTGCTAGAGCTGTTAGGTTTTCTGGTGCAGAATTAGCTCTAAGAATGTTGCTGGAAATATTTGATCTCCTACTTACAGGTGTTCTCTTGAGTATTTTCTCAGGATTATCAACTATTTTAGGTGGGTTTGGATCAAGGCAAGCTCTCGTATGAATGGTTCTATGAGCCAGAATGTTGTTCTTGAACTAAGCAGCTTAACCCTTCTTGTTACTTCTATTGTGGTTAATATTGTCTCAGGGGCTGGCCTCCCAGTGGAGTCTGATTGTGAAACCAAGATAATCAGCAGGCCTACTGATCACCAGTGGAGTCTTTTCATTTAGGAACAATGGAGTCACCAGGTGGAGGGTTTAGGATGTTTCGAAGGGGTACACTGTCCACCACAGTGCTCAGGCACTATCACCTTTCAGGAATCTCCTCTAAAACAACAAGCTCCAACTAGAGATTCACTGGGAGGGCATTTACCAGATATGTCACCTCTGAAAAGAGGATGAGATCTGGAGGCTACCTGGCCCTTTCCAGGATCTGTCTAAGAGTATGGTGGACATTCAATAATGGAGGTTGATTCAAGAAAGTGGTGACTTACTGTCAACCTAACCAGAGTTCTAAGTTTCTGAGGTTTTTACGAATGTTTAAGGTGATATGTACTCAGAAGTCCCCAGTGGAGTCGCCATTATGTTGGGGTTCCCATGTTTTGGCCAGGTTGACAGAGACCAAAAGATGAGACAACATAGAACCACTTTGGGACCTTAGAATCTAGCCCTCCTAGGTCCAGAGAGGGATCTCTCTATACAAGTCAAAGGATATGTATTTGAAGCTTTAAGTTATGATTTTAGGCTAGTTGTAGGCTCAGGGTTGTTGGTTTGATTGTTTGTGTTTGGTTGGAGGGAATCAGGAAAAGAAGGACCAACATAAGACAAGGATGGGCAAAGAGGAAGCTTAGGCAGAGACAGACAACTCAAAGAACATCAAAGCCATTGGGCTATGGAGTCAAGAAAGGATTTATTTGTAATCAATGTGCAAGCTTTCAATTGGGCTAGTCATCTAGAGCATTTGGATCTTAAAGGATGATTGGTGGGATGGGACATTAAGGATTGAAAATGAGTGAGGGAGAACCATCCAACTCTGTCTATAGATCAGGCCAGAGGTCATTTAACTCCAGGCCTGCTTGGACAAAATTAGAGGTGAAACAAGGGTTCTTGGAAAGGTTTAATTGAGATGGAAAGGTCCTAGAGAGACAGAGATCAGGTTCTAGACCTCCAATATTCTCAACACATTCAACTAAATCCTAACAAGAACATCTAAATACAGATTTCATTAATTCATACATCAGAGAGCAGGCAATAACCTCCACTACACTAGTTAAACTAATTGAAATCAACATTTAGATACACATATAAGTAGAAAACATGAAAGGCTGGGAGAGCAACAACATAAGGTACCTATCAAGGGTAAATCTTATGCCAAACTTCTGATGCGAGCCTGAAGAAACATGATGAAATGAAAGCAAGTCAATCATAAATATAGAGAAAGGAAAACATCACCAGCTGCTTTAGATCAGGATCCAAAGAAACATGCTTGTCATATTAAAAACAACACCAATCAGGTACATCATAGCCCATAGCTTGAACATTCAGTCTGAATACATCTAATCTCATCCTATCTTACAGTATACACAGAAAACTTGTCTCAAGAGGAAAATACTTGCGTTTCACTGATATCTCGTCAACAACCATTACAATAGTTCCCTTCTGTGCTTTATAGCACAAGAGACACAGGGGATCGACTGAGGGGGCAGGTGAAGATTCAATGCATCATTAAACACAGAGTAGAGAAATAGGGCCGAGGCCCATTCTGTTTGAATAATTATTAATTAGTCTTTAATGTCAGTCACCTTTATATGCAGGGATGATCTTCTTCAGATTTTTTTTTTACTCCAGACATGACTTAGCTGCATTCTAGTGGCCATACCTAGTTGTACTTGTGGGGAATAAACAAATGGAAAACAACTGCTGAGAAGTCTGCTGCATCAATGCTCAGATAGCTCGAACTGTGGCTTGGAAAGGCAGTTTCCTCATGGGTACGTTTTTGGAGTAAAGGCGATATGGATGACCCGTACCTCATAAGGAAAAACATGTTGCTGGTGGAAGAAAACCTCGATGGTACGCTCACTGTGCTCTGGATCTTTCGATCGATTCTAGGGGTCTTCGAACCGGGCTTAGCCTTTCAAACTGCTGATTTAAGGCCCGAAACCTTCATTTTTGTGCTCTAATCTCTTGTCCTCATTCTGAAACATTCCTTCTTCTCTGACCTTGCCATACTGCGCTCTAAATGGTGTCGGAAAGTTCCTTACAAGGTTTGAAGTGTGCTCATTTAATAGGAATCCCTGTCTCCACCTTCCCTGGTATTTTTCCATAAATTTAATCCACAGCACAATGGTTCTCTGCGATTTCTCTAACATCGTGACAGAGACTGTGTGCTAAGGTGATCTTTTCTCCTCGAAAACCCTGCAAGAACAAAAAATTTCGTCAAGAAAACACAGATGGGGAGACAGAAGTGGTGTGAACGGATGAGATGATCGTGCAGTGGACGAAATGGGGGCAAAAAACACGGAAAATGGTGGAAAATCCATGAACAGTGGACCAGAAGACGTTGCATGCGGCGGAGCAGAAGATTACGTGAAAAACATTAAAAATCGCGAAGAATGGAGAAATATATGAAACGAAAAGGCATGTGTGCGTGGGATGCTGACGTGGCGGGAGTGGGAGACCGTGAAACAGTCAACGGCGGGGAAAGAATCTGGACCGTTGATCGCTGAGAGATCAACGACGGAGGATGAAAGATGGAGGGCCTGCAGGTACGATGGGAAGGGTTAAGCAGTGTGTGGGTTCGATGAATGAGCGCCATTGGATGAGGGCTCCAAGATCTGACGGCCGAGGTGAATTTCGCTGCCTAGCTTTCGTTCGGGAGATAATGCGCGAAATGGGCGGTTTTCGAAATAGTACACTTGGACACACGACAGGAGATGAGTGGAATCGCTGGGTGTCCAGGTAAAACCACTCAGTGCCCAACGGTGGTGCGGAAAAAACCACGGCTGTTTATGAACAGTGAAAGCGGGGAAGGGGGGACCACCGCTTTGGGCACACTCCGCGCCGTTGGATCTGGTCTTTAACGGGCGGTGGAGATGGACTACGGGGGGCCAAGGCGTACAGGCACGGGAGTTTTGGAGTGACCCCTGTAGTGAATAACAACCGTTGATTTGAGTCGTCCCATATCCCGAGGAGTCAATTGCGGGGGCTCCATGGTTTGACTCCACGGACAGAGCAAAACCCCCGCAGGGAAAAACCTTGGTCACGGCGTCGGGTCACATGGAAGGTGAAGGAGCGTGGGGCTATGGCCAAAGGGGCTAGGACCCGAAATATGATTTTTGCACATTTTAAAGAATTTTTTGGCCCAAGGGAAGGAACGATAGGGAGGCGAGGTGGAGAATTAGGGAAATAAAGGGTGATGGGGGAGTTTAAGGGGATTTTGGAGAATTTAAGAGGGTGATGGTGGGGATAAAAGGAAGAAAAGGGATTTTGACAAAGGAAAGGGGAGGGTAAAATGGGGGGTATTTGCAGGGGTATAAAGGGGAAATAGTGGGCCTTTTGAGAAATGGATCAGCAGAGGGGCTATATTTTAGGCACAGTACACAGAGACTTCAAGGAGGATGGGTTTTCAGGGGAAAGGAATTCCTTGAAGGCTCCCAAACAATCTAGCCCCCAGCTTGCTTGCCAAGAATTTCATAGGGGGGCTAACAGAACCTTTTTATAAAAAAAGTTAGAGCAAAAATTCCACGATGACCTGTTTCAGATGGCGAAATCCTTTGCATAAGGAGGAAATGAGGATCAAAATTTATATAAATTCTTAGGTTGAGAGGGGCTTCAACAAGTGAACATGGGAGGGATTTTAGGAGCTTAAAAAATATTAATTATGACTTTTCAATGACCCGTGCCCCAACCCCATGGGGTTTTAGCCCACTAACTAGGGGTACAAATTTCAATCATGAATATCTCTCAAACCGTGAAGAATTACATGGCGTGCCATATATCAACAGAAACATCTCGAAAAGTAGAAACCATCAAAAGAATTATTGAACCAGAATATATTAATTTGGTAGGTAAAAATTCCCATGCAATATTGGGTTAGCCACTGGTGCTACTTGGGTTGACATCAATGACAACTTCTGATCAACATATTCAACATATTTCCTTCCTCAAACACATCGGGTGTTGGGATATGGTTTTTGAACCAATATACCTTTCCTTAAGGAAGGAAGCATTTGGATTAAATGGTGTAAATTGGCACCTTGATCTGAAATTTTTACAGTAGCTTCCTCAGGATTTCGGCTTCGCCTCATAAAAATTTCAGCTTCTAAACCTTCGTAGAAAAAAATTTAGAGTGAAAATGCCATGATGACCTGTTTCAGATGGCGAAATCGCTTGCATAAGGAGGAAATGAGGATCACAATTTATATAAATGCTTAGGTTGAGAGGGGCTTCAACAAGTTAACATGGGAGGAATTTTAGGAGCTTAAAAAATATTAATTATGAATTTTCAATGACCCATGCCCCAACCCCATGGGGTTTTAGCCCACTAACTAGGGGTACAAACTTCAAGCATGAATATCTCTCAAATCGTGAAGAATTACATGGCATGCCATATATCAATAGAAACATATCAACAAGTAGAAACCATCAAAAGAATTATTGACCCAGAATATATTAATTTGGTAGTTCAAAATTCCCATGCAATATTGGGTTAGCCCCTGGTGCTGCTTGGGTTGACATCAATGAAAACCGTTGATCAACATTTTCATCATCCCTTGTGGATCAATTGGACCCCTTTGAGAGATTCTGACCTAGTTGAAATAAACATGTTTCTTATGGAGATGTGATATTTGTGGAGTATTTTATTATGGAGACTTTCTTTTGCTTTGGAGACTTCATTTAGAATAATAAAGGTTTGGTTTAATCATTTTCTTGTAAGTATTCGATGTTGTTGAATACCTTTATGTCTATTACATGGAATGGATATTGTTAGTTTTTTTTTTAACAAATTTGATTATGATATATTCATTTGAAAAAGGAGTAGGATACACTCCATAATATAAAAATTTTGATCAGATCATGAAGGAAGCAGGAGAAAAATTCGTGGATCTGTTTATTCCTGCTTTTACATGAAGCTGAAAAATTCATAGTTTACCTACTACATTTTTCTTATATGTTTTAACATGTTGCTGAAGCAACATAATATATTTTCTATTCATGATTAAATAAGGACTCATTCAAGGTAGATATAAGGAAGGCCTTTCGATTGAATAAGATAAGATTCTAATGAGTTTTACGACAAAATTGAAGTTGTCTCTTCCTTTCATTCTTTATTGACCAATTTTTCTCCCTTCTGTTGGTGGTCCAATGCAACGATCATTTTATTTTGAGTTCTCCCTGAACTTATTTCCAACCATATCTTGCAGAGACTGGAGAGCCTGCTCAATATGAGCACAAATATGATTGAGCTTGTCAATGGAATTATTGTGGGTTGTGCATGGATGGAATATAAATCCATGTTTTGAATAACATCAATCCTTCCATTGGCTATACAACATTATGATATGTTCCAAATATTTTCTAATAGTGTTGAAGTGTGGAAAAAAAATGATATGATCGATTGAAAAAATATATGGGACTCTGAAGGGTCAGATATAGGGAGAACATAATGAAGATAAATAACGACGCAGGGGTACAAATATATGTGAAAGGGAGGTCCTAAAAAAATTCAGAGATATGAAAATGGATGAGGGATCTCATATAGAAGCATGAAGATGAATTGAGGGGAATTGTGGGGGAGATATAAAGAGAGAGGAGGGAAGAATAGGTACCCGTGAACCCTGAGGAAAATCACAAATAGGTATTCGATCTGTAAAAAAGACAAGGGGTATGAAAATAAGGAGGGTATTCTATCCACTCTGGAGTTGGAGCATTGATTATAAGATATTTTCTATAAATTTCAATTGAGACATACCTTATATGGGAGGGGACAAGTTTTGGATTTAACTGCAGTCGAATTGTTCATGTGAATAGAGGAGAAATTATGGAATGAATTTTAGGAATATCTTCTCATTGATTTTTACCTCTCCTTAGGGTCTGCTACAAGCTTTATTTGCTACTTCATCAACTCTACCAGTATTTTCTCTGAGAACATGATAGTATGAAATATCTCCAAGATTCTTCATATAATGTTGTATTCTGGAAACAATTAGAGTAAGGTCATCATTCTTGGGGGTCAATATTTTCACAATATACTGGATAAGAATAGTTGAGTCACCAAATACAATTAGATTCATGTAATTTTCGTCACAAAGAATCTGTGCACGTAGTAGAAAGCCATAGGCTTCAAATCTATTTTTTGAATTCAATACCCAAACCGTACTCAAAAGAGACAAATATTGATCCCATATGCTTGAAAATGATACCTAGCTCCAATAAGACTGGGGTTTGATTTGGAGGCGTTATCAAAGAAGAGGCAGGGCCTCTTAAGATCTCTTACCAAGACAAAGAAATCTCGCTATTTCAAACGGATCTTTCATTTATATTATTTGAAGGGAATTCTCCCTGGAAAGAAAACCAAGCTTGGAGGTCAATCTAGGAAAAATTTGAACCAGTGTCTCTCTTCAACTCGGAGGAGTTTTTCCAATTTGTTCCCTTTTTATAAAATGAGTTCCATGGAAAGACTCAAGGTTTTGGCCAAAATTTTTCTGACTTCATGTTTTACATTTTTGAATATGCATTTATTCCTTGCTAACAAGATCTTCTAGCATAAGAAATATGGAAGGAAAGTTGAGAATTTCTTAAGCATGTTCTTGTTTTTAAAGGGATATATATAGTTGGATTTACAATTGGAGAAAAAATAAATTAAGATAATATTGGTGTTGAAATGGACTTGGAGAGGGATAAACATGGTTTTCTAATAGTTCATAGAAAATTCACAAGTGATAAATAGTCGGAAAATAGTTTCCTCTAAGTTTAGAGAAGAAGGGGAAAATGGAGGGGCCATGAATACCTCACTTTCTGATATTATTTGGTGTAATAATTTTTCCTTTGAGCATGGTCCATGTGAGAAATTCAATTTTGGGGAGACTTTAAATTTTCCATACTAACTTTGAGAGAGGCCAAAAATGTTGTTAATGATCTTCTCAAATTTTCCCATACCCAGATTTAACTGAATATTCTCAACCAGTTGGATTCCATTTGCAATTATCTTGTTGTCTGAAGCTAATAAGTGATTATCCCTTAAAATGGTGAAGAATAAGGTTCCATTTACTAAGAACTCGAAGGGGGGAAATGCTGGGGGATTCCATCCATCCCAATAATTGTCACAATGATTCCAAGAGGAAATTTGATCAGGAGTTATGATGGATTTTATTTTAAGACAAATCTCGAGAGGATGTACTCCCTTTATATGAGAAAATGAGGTATTACCCATGATGTTGTTAGTCCAAATATTTATGTCTTGTCCTCCCTAAGGGATTCTAGAGGTATTACCTTTGATTAAAGGAAGTGCTTTTTTGAAAAGTTTCCATTTTTGGGAGAAAGGTTTGGTAGGAATTTGAGAAGAGAGAAGGTGGTGATGAGAAGAATTGATATATTTGTGCTGAAAATATTGTTTCCACCAAGAGACTTCACCTGTGATAAGCCTCCATATGATTTTTTCTCCCAGAGAAATGATCATCATTACGAGAAGTCAGATAGAATTTCCTCTATTTTCATAGGGAATTGTAACCTGATTCCAACTAACTTGACTAATTTTTTTGGTCTATGATTTACCTCCCCACCATAGAAAATTTATTATAATTAATTCAATTTTCTCTTGGATACTAGATGGAGCTTGAATTATTGTGTATTGATATAATGAGAGGGAGGAGAGGATTGATTTAATCAGGGTTATTATCCCAACCAAATTCAGCCATTTCATTCTCCAACTTTTCATTTTCTCCTTGATTTTTTCTACTATGGTAGGCCAAACCTCAGCCTTCATGATACCTTTTTAGATTGGAAATCCTAAATTCTTGAAATAAAACCAATTTGATTTGAAAGGGATACGAAATATTTGAGAAATGTGCTCAGGATTTCAGATAGGGGAGTTCCATCCAAATATGTCGCTCTTTGAATTATTTAGAAGACCGCCTGAGGCCTCCAGAAATTGATCCAAAATGTCTTTAAATCTTCTAGACATGGTGCAATAGGCTCTGTTATCACTCTGCCAGATTCCCAAGGCTGAAGAAAGAATATCCCAACATAGGTAACCACAAACCAAGCTTTTGACTTGGTATCTAGCCCTACCAAGTCAGAGAGGGCTCTCTCCACAAAAATCACAGCCAAGAGGGCTGGATGAAAAGGTTTTATGCTAGCTATAAAATGCAAGGGTTTGTTTGTTTTGATTTGGGGCTAGGCTCACTGAAACAAGGATTGGGTCAAGGGGACTAGATTAGGGCCAATGAGATGAAATTGCAGTTCATTCAATGGGGTAAGGTAGGTAGGAAGGTTTAACACTTAAATGTGATTTTGGTGAGATGAATAGATTGGTGAGAAGCTAGGAAGAGCATATGAGATGAATTCTCCCTAAACTGAAGAAAATGGAAAATTATGCAAAATTTCCCAAAACAGAGCATGAAAAACATGAATTCTACCTTTCAACTTGAAATTAAGCATATCATAGACATGAAAAGTTTTATGATCTTACAATACATTCATACAAATGATCACAAAGAAAAATACTATGTCAAACATTCATACCACATGAATCCCAAAGAAATAGTTGCAATTTGTCATTAATATCGAGGCCAAAATGTTTCTTGATTGTTGGAACGGGGCTACCTAAGCTGCGAATTTTGTATATTTTTCATATTAATTAGTCTAACGGAATGGTTTTGGGGCAGGTCAAAGCCCCGAACGCATTGTAATGGGTCAAAGGGTAGACCTAGAGTCTGCAAACAGCGGTGTATGGACCACATGATGGCGTAGGCTACATTGACATAAATAGATGAATAGTTTGAGTCTAGAAGTAGGAATGAATTAAGGCTGATACTACATGAGAACTGTTAGATCTATTTTTGGGTGTTTTGGGTAAGGAATCCTGCTGCCTGTGTGTGTGGAGATCCTTAGTCCTGCTGTGTGTGGACCCCGCTAGGCTGCGTGCATGGGCTGGTTTTGGTTGTAAGTGGATCTGAATTTTAATGAATGCGAAGTATCATTAAAATATCTGTGTGCTATCTGAATTGGTTATGTTTACTACTGAAGTGTATTTGTGATGATTATTTAGCTGCGAATGTATCTGTGTTTGGCATAAATATATCTGTGATCTGTTATTAGCTGCTATTATAGTGCTTTGTGATGGTATTTGGTAATATGCACGTGGATGCGAATGTACTGATTAGATTTGATAGCTTTGTTATGGTAATATGATGAGTACACTGTAAAAAGGGTAGCGAATAGACTCATTTTGGGTAAACTTCGCAAGAAATTGTATAGATCTGCCTCACATTACCTACTCTCTCTCCTAGGGTGTGGAAACCTGGTTCTAACAACCTGCCATACTACTTCAAGTGAGAGCTTGGCCTGCGCAAGTAGGTCATTGCTGAAAGGGCCAGTATTATAGGGTTTTTTTGGCAAACCTTAACCTCTAAACCTGGGTCAGGATCCCTTAAGCCAACAAATGGTTCCATTTCTAGGATCGAGAGTATTTTGAGAGAGATATAGGGTGATGCCACGAGGTCCTTGGAGACTTGAGAGGGTGGAAATTGTAGATTGGTTTGAAAGAAAAATTCAGGAGTTTTCTGTAAAAGAGAATCACAGCACAAAGTTGATGGCTGAGAAGTGGAAGAATAGGTACATCTTCACTGAAGTCTATGAAATTTTCTTTGTAACCTTTGAGCACAAGCTCTAGGAGTGGTTGGCAAGGCTTGTAGAATTCCAAACGTGTTGGAAGGACGATCAGGTTACACAGTGGACACTAGAATTAATTCAAAAGCTAGAAAGGACTAACAATATGACCACCCGTACAATAGATCACTGGGTGGATAACGTGTTGGGAGGATTCGTGACAGAATGCGCATTCAATCAGTTCATGTCCTACTCTAAGGCAGAGCGGGGGTTCTTCAAGGGTTTCCGGGGTAAGTTCTTGAAAACCTTGCCTTTGTTAATCAAAATATTATTGTATGAAAAGGGCGTTCTCTATAGCCACACTGAGTGAATGACCCCTGATCTGAGCTGAGTACAACATGAAGTGGTAAATAATACCAAACCAATCAAGAAGGAGATCGATCCATCTACAGTCCATTAAGAGAATCGGTTGCGCACAGTCCTCCAACTACACCGCCTTCAAGTTAGCATAAAGGTAAGAACTCATCCACAAAATCACCATCACCAGAAGAGGATATGGCCATGCACATGAAGCTACCTACCTTCAAGGGTGTAGAGATGAAGATATGGACCGATTGTGGTTTGTAGCAGAATCAATATGGACTGCATAGAATGTGGCTACCGACATTGTAAAGAGATTGCAGCTATCACTCACCTTTGAAGGAAGGACCTTGGATTGGTATATGGGGTATGTAGGACAGCATGCGGATCCATATATTCAAGAGATTAATAATTTGTTAAAACAACAGTTTCGGAAGCCTAAGTCCTAATCAAAAATAGTGGTCAACTTGAAAGACTTTAAGTAGGGACCCACTGAATTAGTATGTGAGGATGATCAATGGTTAAAAAAGGTTATCAGAGATGGGGAATTTTATTATGATGATAGGCAACATAAGGAATGGTTTATCGCTAAGTTTCTACCTCACCTGCGTGGAACTATGGGACAATAGTTGATTGAAATGCAAGATAAGGCCTTAGAAATTTATATGAAATTAGAGGCTGCGTCAAGAGACGACGCTCAGCTTGGGGTACAGTAGATCTAGGGAAAACTGGAGGCAATGCACATAGAAATAAAAAATTTATGAAAGGATCGGGGGAAACAGGCTAACCCCGATATATGGTGCATAAGATGTAGGCTGTCCGGCCATACCAAGGAACAATGTCCTCTATTAGCAGATTACATGCAAGATGGGGGAACTATCCCATTGCACCCTAAGGAGACTGCGGGGCCAAGTGGGACAACATTATGGTGCGCTGATTGTCGTGTTGCTGGGCTACATGACAGTAACCACTGCCCTGGTCTTGGTGCTTATGTCCTAGGGTTGAAGCAACAATGGTGTTGATTCTGCTCCTCTATGGGACATGACGAGCATAACTACCAGACCTATGACTTGATGATGGATTGAGGAAACCTATGCAAAGTACAGGCTAGCCCTTCTTCACCACTATCTCCCTCGAGGAGAGAAGGCTCCCTAGCAAGGGGCAGGGGAGGGGGAAGGGGTGGAGGCACAGGTCAAGGAAGAGGAAAATTGATCTGTTACAACTGTGGAGAAATAGGGCACTTTGCAAGGGACTTTCTGAACCCTACGAGACAATCTTAACGATATTTTTGACAACTGGACCATGTGATTGAAGACTATCCAATTATGATAGTGAAAATGCAGGAAAAACAACAGACACCTATGTAGAATGTGCAAAGGGTTAAATCGGAACCACGTGATGAAGGACCAAGAATTAATGTCATAATGCGTAGCGGCATGGATATGAGAGGAGTTGAGGAGAAAGCCAAAGCTGAACCTCTTATTCAGAAAGTAGCTGTCAAACAGGAAAGCTTGGACCTATAGAAGGAAAATGAAACCTTCGTCATAGCTTGCAGAGACTTTACTAAGGATGAGGCACCTATTTAAAAATCTCTAGCAAACCTAAGAACAGATGATGATGTTAAACCATTTCTACAAGCTTGTATGAAGCTGCTACACAACAAGAAGGCAGTAGAAAATCTGCAAGAACTAATAGACAGCTGCACAGAGAGAACTAACCCTCCCATAGAAGTCAGGGTTGTGCACAAAATTTACAAGAATAAAAAATGCACTGGCCAGGAAATGAAGCTAACAACACAAATTAGCGACTATGAAATGGATCATTTTATTTTGGACCTAAGATCAAATGTGAACATACTTCCCAAGAAAACTTGGCAGCGGATGGGAGAGCCTAAGTTGGAATAGCCTACTATCCAGCTTCACATGGCTAACCAAGAAAATATTATAACATTGGGGAGACTGTCAAAAATTATGGTAGATATTGTAGGAGTTAAGGTCCACACCAACTTTGAGGTAATTCAGATTGTGGAAGATGTGGATCCCTATCCTGCGCTCTTAGGATTGGATTGGGCTATAGATATGGGAGGCATCATCAACCTAAGGAAAATAAGCATGGTATTTGAGAATGAGGGTACATGGGTGATAGTACCACTAGATCCTACGGAATGAGAATGGTATACAGAACTAGTGCGCGAAGAAGAGGATGTGGATCACATCTATAAATTAACCACTTGGGACGAATATTGGATCAATCCTACAGCTAATGGTGTACTTTTATGGGAGAAGGATAGTAAATTCTTCTCTAATTCTGATGGGGAGATCAAAAATTGGAAAAATCGGTTACATGATGTATCTGCACTGCGATGTCTCAAAATTAAGAAGGACTTTCGGTGCATCTCCTAAGAGGTAAGGGAACTTCCCTACATTGATGATTCTAGTAGTATTAGAGAATTTTTGTGAACATTTGAAGATGAAGCCCCAAGGGAACAAAGGCTATGGTCACTTAATCTAGCCATGCATGCAACCCCTGCGAGGTGGTGGGACACGCATAAGGGGGCATTCCAGGATTGGGAAGAATGTCGTGACATGATGGTCTTACGGTTTGAACCTCTGGTTCACCTGTGCGTGAAGACTTTCTTGGGGCTAGGGGACCCGCATGAGCACTTGTCTGCATGGATGGAAGAATGGGGTGAAAGAACTACAAAGGAATGGGTCCATATGTTCACTCATGCCTTAGGACCAATCCCAACCGCATGGTATTTAGATGCAGAATTACACCAGCACACCCGCTACTGGGAAACCATGAAGGATGAGTTTGTAGGGAAATTCAGGTTGATAGTAGGAATGGAAACACTTGACGAAGCTCTACAGGATATTGATGCCTTAGTATTTGATGAATCACACCCTTGCGTAGCACATGGGGCACGAACATGGGAAACGCAGATGCACGATATTATCAACTGCTGAAATTTATCAATAGAGGAGTGCGATGAAGACCCATTAAACGTCTCTATCCCATAGTCAGAGGGAGAGCGCACAGTTCCTGGACCCCCATTGCAGACCGTCAATGTCACTAAGCCTTTGAAGCTATGAGAAGTCAACATTGGAACGGAGGTGCAGCCTAAGTTAGCTAAAATTGGGGACTACTAGGATGATGATACTGTGGAAAAGTTGTAGAACTCCTCATGGAATACCAAGAATTATTCCTGACAAAATGTTCGGAACTCAAAGGGATTACAGGGGACTTAGGAGTCATGCGATCACTTTAGAACCAAATTCACCCCTTGTGAATCAGCGCCCTTATCGGTTGAACCCCAAGTACAAACAAAAATTCAAGGAAGAAATCGACAAAATGCTCGCCATAGGTATCATCGAACTGGTTGAACAGTTAGATTGGGTAAGTCCTATGGTGATTCAGGAGAAAAATACTAAGGGAGAGATCTAGATCTGTGTTGAACTACGCAAATTTAATGATGCCTACATACATGATCCCTTTCCTACACTATTCTTAGATGAAATCCTTCATAGCGTGGGGGGTAGGAAGCATAATCATTCACAGATGGGTTCTCAGGATACCATCAGATTAGAATCTCACCTAAATATCACAACAAAACTACGTTAGCCACTGAATGGGGATATTTTCAATATACTTTCATGCCTTATGGGCTCAAGAATTCCCCTGCCATATTTTTGCGGGTGGTGGTCGTAGTATTCAAGGAATTCATCCACAAGTTCTTGGAGGTATATTTTGATGACTGAACTATCTTAAAATTGGTAAAGAATCATGTCTCAAACTTGTGCATGATGTTGGATGCCTGTAGAAATCCCTAGATTTCCCTAAATATCAAAAAGTGCGTATTTTGCGTACCCTTCAGAATCTTGCTCGGTCACATAGTTTGTCGACAAGGAATTATGGTTGATCCCACCAAAATAGAAGTTATCATCAATCTGGCAGTACCTACAACTGAGAAACAACTGCGCTCTATCCTTAGACATATAGGCTACTATAGGAAGTCCATTCAAGGATACGCACTGATCGTAACACCTATGGAAAAATTTCTAAAGAAGGACGTTTCATTTTTTTTGGGACGACGAGTGTTAGAAGAGTTTCGAGCTACTCAAGGAGAAGATGGTTTTTGTGCCTATTCTCATCTTTCCAGACTGGGTGAAGTTTTTCCATGTTCATGTAAATCTGTCAGGAATCACCCTGGGAGTTGTCCTTATGCAGCCTGGAGATGGAGACATTGACCATCCAATTGCTTTTGCTAGTAGGAAAATTTCTGGTGCAGAGAAAAACTACTCCACTACTAAACATGAGGGGTTGGCCATGGTATACGCACTACAAAAATAACGACATTATATGTTAGGAGGGCACTTCAAGATGTTTACAGATCACTCATTTTTGAAGTACCTAGTGAATAAGCCTGTGTTTGGGGGGGAAATCTGCCAGTGGCTGCTACTATTCCAAGAATACGACTTTGAGATCATCGTCAAGCTGAGAAGTTTGAATGTTGGGCTGGAACACTTATCCCGAATTGAGAACGGTGAGGAATCCACAAAACTAGAAGAAGGATTGCCTGATGTGCAGCTGTTCACGATCAACTAGGTGGTTGATGTGCACTTCGTCGAAATCATTCAGTTCTTGACTATAGGGATGGTGCCCGCAGAGTATTTGGTACAATAGAAGAAAGAGTTGGTAACCCGCGCAACGTATTTTTCTATCATCACAGGCCATTTGTATAAGCTTGGAGCTGACGAGGTGCTACGAAGACACATATTGGAGCATTAACGACACGCTATCTTAGCAGAAGCTCACGGGGGCATAGTAGGAGGACACTACGTATGGAAAGCAATGCCATAGAAGATCTTGAGAGCTAGGCTATGGTGGCCTACACTGTATAATGACTCTCATGACTATTGCAAATCCTGCGATACATGCCAAAGGACGAGAAGGCCATTGTGCAGAGACAAAATGCCCCTACAATCGCAAATGGCCCTGCAAATGGCTGAAAAATGGGCCATCAAATTTGTTGGGCTCATCAACCCGCTAGGGAAGAAGACAGGTGCACGCTACATCATCACTGCAATTGATTATGTAACAAGTTTGACTGAAGCACATTGAAAATTTTAGGGGCTAATATTCACAGGTGGGCTAATTTTCCATGGTTTTTCCAAAAAAAAGATTCGCCAATTTCCATTTTTTTTTTAAAATGATTCGCCCAAATTTTACAATATAAAATTATTTTACCTTAAAAATCACCAATATTATATAGAAAATATATATAATATCATTATAAATTTGAATAATTTTACAAAGACATCAATAAACATTTTATAGTTTGCATACTAGGGACTAGTGAGATTCGCCAATTTTTTAAACTTCAAGATAATTTTCCATCCTTAAAATTATCCCTGAAGCACAAGCTATGAAGGATTTCACTGTAGATACTGTTGTGCACTTAATTTTTGAGCATATTCTCACCAGGTTTGTTTGTCAAAATATCTTAATGAGCGATAGAGGTACACACTTTCTTAATGAAACAATACAGGCCTTGACTGAAGAATTTCAGTTCCACCACATGAAAAGAACTCCATATCATCCACAGGAAAATGGAGCGGTAGGAGCTTTTAATAAAATCTTGGAGTAGGCACTGACTAAGGTTTGTAATGCTGATCACAACGACTGGGACATGCACATCCCGTTAGTCCTTTGGGCCTATAGCGCCACTTGCAAGAAACTGACTGGAAAAACACCCTTTCAGACGTTTTATGGAAAGGAGGCCATTATGCCCATGGAATACATTGTGCCTAGCCTGTGGATTGCAGCCTTCACAAACATTGCAAACCCTGATATCATTGAGGAGCATTTAGCGGAGCTTGTGGCTTTGGAGGAAGATCGTTTCATTGCTAATTTCCATCAGCAAGTTCAGAAGGCTCAAGATAAGGCATGGCATGATCGACATATTCGGAAAAATACATTTTCGGAGGGCGAATTGATCATGATGTATGATATTGTTAGTGAGGTAAATCCCCTCTGCGGACAAAGGCGATCCCACTAGCCCTAGAGTGGGTCTAGCCACAAACGAGACACACCATGACATCAATTCCTAGTTAAAAATGGAAAAAGACTTGGTAGATCACTTACTGTAGGTCCTGTGCTGTTGTGTCATCCAGAAGAATGGTTACCTCCCACTCCTGATCTGATAGGTCATGATCCACTCATTCTCACGCTCAGATACCTACACATACCCAAGAAACGAAGATGATACACAACACACTACTTCACATTCCTAACTATCAGTCAGTCGAAGAATACTAAATCACATGTGTTAAATAATTATAACACAAAGATGGAAACAATATCATAGTTGAGTACATTAATTTAAAGAAGGAAGAGTACAACGAGGCTTCAATGTTATGATCTCCCCCAGCAGGGTTCCAGCGGAGCATGTCTCACAAATCTCGTCAGGAATTCAGATGGGGCTCTCTCTACGAGATCCTCCTTGGTTCAACCTTCTCTATAACGATTACTCAGCTATAATGTCTCTTCTCCAAGTTCAGCTTCTTGGCCATATGTTCAGCTCTAGCTTTTGTAAAGGGATAAGGCCGGTTTATATAGAGGGAGAAGGAGAAGTTAGGATCCCTAGAATCATGGGGGGAGTCCTATCCTCTTAGAATGTTCCATCAACCATTTCCTAAAGGAAGAGATCCGTGGTTTATAGAGTTTAACCACTTGTAATGAGTCATTCCTGAGGTGGTTAAAGGAAACTTCCACCTCCAATTTGTTACAAAACATTCCAAAAAAGGCTGGCACGGGCTTAACACAGGGACAGAGCACCATCTGGTGTGACCTCTAGTGCAAATTTTCCCCATTGTCGCAAGGGGTGAACTGGAAACCCGCGCCAATGCCAAAACATAGGTTTTTGAGTGCTTTCAGAGGAAATGTTCAATAAGAAGAATCATGTCCTTATGTAGAAGGATGAAAAGAAGGTATTTGCAGAGTTTGACACTACTCACAAGTCACGGGAAAGACCCTCCAATATGTGGGGCAAGGGATTGTAGGGATGGTGACAAAATGTTCTGTAACAGATGCCCCCTAAAGCATGAGGTCCAAGAGAGAGGGAGGGGTGAAATGTTTTATGAGAACGCATTCGACCAAAACACTGCTATCGAAAAACTTGCAAGTACGAATACAACTGATACATCTGATATATGACATGTGGCATGGGTGCAGCCATCCATAAGAGAGTATATCAACAATGAGATCTGAGGTATGGACACAACCATATAGCAGTAGGGATCAATAAATAGACTTAGGTATGGTCACAACCATCCAATCAAAGGAGTCATACAATAAGTCATAATAGTCCACAAAGAACCCATAGCCTAGATTTCATCAGACAAAACCTAGGGTCTTGTGCTCCATCTTAGCCTGAACACAATACAAATTTGAGCATGCGAATATGTGAGCTGAAGTTGAACATGAAAGAACATCGTCTGATTACTAGCTAATGATGAAAGTTGTTAACAGATGCGAGAGAAACCACCAATGATGAAAATGGTTTTCAAGGTATGAAAGTTACAATCCACAGAATGTGAATAGTGACGAACACCCGCAGAGTCAGTCAATCGAAGGCCAATGATGTGGACCTTGTGTCAAATGTGAAGAACCTTCCATTCAGGCATGCAGGCTCCAACGTAGCTAAAGGGAGTCTCTAGATCAACTTCCTGGATAATGAGCTGGAGTCGACAAGAAGTGACCTTGATCGAAGGTGGGCCATAATGTTTCCCACATCATTGACATGAGATAGAGGAATATGATGTTTGTGAATCAAGACCAATAGAGAATCAGAGGGAGGTTGAAAAATGCAGAGGCAAACTTCTCTTGAACATATTGGCGGCACGACACGGGATTTGGCAGTATATGACATCAAGGGATCTGAGGTCATGGTGACGTGGAAAGGAGCAGATGAGAGGTCAAAAATGATTACCCAAACCCTTGGAGGAAAAAAAATGATGAAGCGAGATATCCCCAACCCGACACAAATGCATACAAGTGCGATGTTCGAGAGTGACATACTGGCAACATGATTACAATCTTGGTTCCATTTCCCCCCACCATTTCTTGCGAGTACCCCAATTATTTTTGAAAACAAGCTTGAAGGGGACAGCATGTGCTTGCGATGTAAGTTTGTCCTTCAGACAAATCCAACCTAGTACATTTTGCGAGCCCTAGGAAGGAGGAACTTGAGTAACATCATTGCGACAGAGTCCGATGTCGTAAGATTTTAACGAGTCTGACAAAGGGAGAACTCAACTTATTTTTATATTTAGAGAGTGTGAAAAGAAGGCGAAAAGTAAAATTCCAACAGTCCCTTTTCGTAGATAGTCTCACAAATCTGAAAAGGTAGAAAAATGTGTCTGAGAGAACCTCTTAGTCGCGATCGGCTAATGTATTCCTTTTTCGTAAATAATCTATCCCAGTCTGAAAAAGGGGTAAACGTATACTGGGTAGATATCGTTTCATAGCCATTTAACGAGTTCAAAATGACAAGAGTCGCGACAATATTTTCAGTTTTATAGAGTCAGAAAAGAGCTAAAAGATGACTCCTCCTGGAGGAATGAGTGGTATTAAGGGTAGCTACTGGTTCCGGTAATGGCGAAACTACTCAGAAAAAATAAAGGTCAAGAGGCTGGATAACAAGACCACTCATCACAGCGGTTCCTCAGGAATGGGTGAAACAACCAAGTGAAGGAATATGTTCGGCCAAGCAGATAGTGACGATGGAGTGAGAAAACCAAGGCTCATATGGAAAAAATAGGCTGATAAAATGGCAATCACAAGAGGTAAAATGGGAATGGTTTAATTTTTATACAAGCTTGAAATCAGGAAACTCTGCTTGAAGTTGGTTTCATTTTTACACAAGCTTGAAATAAAGATAAACTATGCTTGAAACAGGTTTCATGTTTACACAAGCTTGAAATGGAAACAAACTATGCTTGAAAAAGTTATCACGCCCCCAACATGGTGACTCAGTTCGAGGTACATGCCCCCCAAGCTTCAGTCCATATGCAAGGAAGATGGAGTGAAGGTTTAAATTACGAGATCAAGAGACAGACTTGACTGGGATTTTACGAGATCTTATCAAAGACGCGAATTGAATGGGAACATGTTTCATTTTTTTAACGAGGTTGACACATTAAAAGAACCATCCTTGTGAACTAATTCATTTTTTAACGAGGTTGACATAGTAAAAGAACTATCCTCAATGAGCTAATTCATTTTTTAACGAGGTTGACATAGAAAAAGAACTATCCTTGGAAGAGCTTGTTTAATTTTTTAAGGAGCTTGACACAAGAAAATGAACTACGCTCCGACCAGCTTGTTTCATTTTTTAAGGAGATTGACACAAGAAAGAGAACCCTGCTCCAACCAGCTTGTTTCATTTTTTAAGGATCTTGACACAAGAAAAATAACCCTGCTCTGACCAGATTGTTTTATTTTTTAAGGAGCTTGACACAAGAAAAATAACCCTGCTCCAAAGACCATGACGAATAAGAGGTCATAGATTCCAAGAGGTTCACCTCTGGTGGGAGAACAATATCTTGAAAATCAGGATCTAATGCCCCCAGCACACGATGCACAATGGCACTATCACTGATTGCAGGCACGGGATAAGTAGCACAATAATTAACCTGCGGCGGGGAATATACAACTGGGGAATAAAGACTTGAAAGGGATGATCATGGACCAGATGTCATGCCAGGACCAAAGAATGAAAGCTAATCGATGGTCATGATCAATCCTTGGTGTGGAAAATGGATCACACGAAAGAGGGAAGAGACAACTGCCCCCATGACATAAGTATAATTGCGCCCCAAGAGAAAATTGAAATATAAGGGGCCTGGAACAACCATCACGTCTATATGGAAGATTTTCCCTCCCAAAGTAACAGGAAACTTCAGAAGGATCCCTAACGGTTGACTGGTTCTTCTGTTAAAATCCAACAGATTCTGGGTAACAGGCATAAGCAGTGGAGAACCAAAATATTGCGAAGTAGTTGAAGACAAAATACTAACAGATGTGCCTTCATCTATAATAGTGTTGGATACGACCACATCAAAGGTTTGTACCGTGATCTCAAAAGGCACATAAGACGGAAGACAATATCTGGAAAATCGACTCCAATCAAAGGAAGCAACCAAACTACTTGGGGGGATACCGTCAAACTGAGATAGTCATCCCCCAGTGTTATCGGAGTAAGAGGAGCACTCTCCTGGACCTCCATCATGGGAGTAGGAGTATCTTCTTGCATTATAGGGGCAGACGAATCTTTCACCAAGTCCGAGGAATCTGAAGAAACAAGAAGAAAATGAGGGGGATGAGGTCGACTCTCAACGGAAAAGACCTGATGAACCACTGATGGGATCAGATCGATTGATCCCACGACCAACAGTTGGTCGGGAACGGATTCCTTAATTCGAATTTACAGGGGAGAAGGATTGACCAAGGATGACTCTTGACCAATCATTGAATCAACTAGCAGAGGACTCGAAGAAAGTTTTTGGTAACCAGCCAGAAGGTAGGGTGCAGAAATAGTAGGGTCTTCCAACACTCTTTTGGCTTCATCCATGTATGGACAAAGGTGAATGGGGTGATTCCCTTCACACAACTTACAGGGATTGGTAATCTTGCCCTGTTTTTTATGAGTCTTATCAGTGCTAGTCACAGATGTGTCAATAATATGACTTCCAGAAGCCAAAGGCAACAACAGGCAGCCGTTGGACCATACGTCAAGTACCTTGGGAATGCCAGGGCAGTCTCGAAGCAAATGGTTACCTTTGTAGAGCATGCAAGGGAATTTGAATTTTCATGGAACTTTGGATGGTTCCGTAAGGGAAGGTTTCTTAAGTGCAGTGGTTGCAGTCTTAGTCTCTCGCTTATCTGACTTCTTCTTCTTCTTCTTAGCCACCTGGTTACTGGAGTCTAGAATTTCACCAGGCGAAGTAGAAGAGGAGGACGAAGAAATAGGCGAAGAAGGGGATAGGTCCACCTTAGAAGCAACATGATTTTTTTTAGGTGGAGGAGATGGCTATACGGTGGATGGAACACTTGGGACCACCGAGGTTGCAAATAACCATACAGAAAATCCAACATTTAAACCAAGCAAGGACAATGTTGCCATATAAGGAGCACCAACATTCCCAAAAGCAGGAAAAGGACCAGGATTCCCTTCGGAAGGGATTCCTAGGTTAGTGAACTCTGGAAACGTTGCCATTAGAAACAAATTTTAAAACAACACCCTAAGGAAACTAACTTTAACCAAGAATATTTCATAGGTAGTTAATTTTTAAGACATTGAAACAAAATTCTACTGTTTCATATTTTAAGAGTTGAGAAACAAGAAAAAGGTGACTCTATCACTTTCAGGTTGGAAACGAGCAAGGAAGGGCAAGTGCTCGATGATATTTTCAAATTTATGGAGTCAGTAAAGATAAAAAATGACTGCTCAGGTAGTCTAGGTAACAGGGTGTGCCAGGTTCTCATGAACTACCATATACACCTTGGTTATAAAATGAAAGAATAATCAACCAAGGACTTGACGTACATGTAGGTAGTCTCCCTGAATGTTGTCTTCGGCTTATCACGGTTACAAGGTGACAGACTCGGCTTCCTACAGATAAAAGGATTGCAACCTATAGGGGTCCCCCTTTATATACTCGACGGTACGGGGAGCACAAGTTCGTACTAGCATTGTCTGAAGCCATATGGCGAGCAATAGCTGCTAGGTTTTAAGACATCGGAACATGTCTCTAACTTAGACCACTAAATGTTTCGTTAAGTTTCAATGTTTCCTTAGGTTAATTGAATTAATTTTAAGTTGATCTTGTATTTATGTTTCAATTCCAAGGTCCTACTAAATGTTGGATCTCACAAATTCTTGAATGCAAGCTACATGCCATAGAATACCATTTCGTTCAATGAAGAGCTATCTACGAGAAGGTAAGGAATTTCAAGCGATAGAAAATAATGAGAACACACAAAATTATTCACCACAGAACCTGATGCAAACTAATGAGAATGAAAAATATTTCCTAGAATGTTGAATGCTAGTTATGCAAAAGATTTTCCAATCATACGATGCAAACAAAAAATGCAAGCACAAACTATATTTTTTATTTTTTCAATGTAATAGAGCAAACATCACGCTAAATAACATGAAAAATGAATCTTCACACTAGTTCGAGAATGCCAATGCAAGAGTCGAAACAAAGCAACTCAAAAAACTCAAAAGACAACAAGACAAGAACTCAAACCAATGTCACAATCTCTCAAATCGAAGAAAGATGTCAAAACGGACCCATACAAGTAATGTGAGCTATTCTCGGAGTGATAGGAAGAAAAACTGAATGAAAGAGACAAGACTCACTCAATACTCATTTCACCAAAAGCAACCACTCAAAACAAATCCAGGGAGCTGAATGCAATCAAGCAAATAACGAAGGTGACTGCGAAACAAAAGACCCAAACTCCAACAGGAGGCTCAGAATGTCAAAGCACTAGAAAGCCCTAAATCCATGATTCTGAAAGAAATGGACAAACAACCGAAGGAAGAGGGATAATCACAGTCACAAACAAACCCAAAGCATTCAAATCAAGTCAAGAAAACATCTAGAGACACCAGGATGGACAAAAAACTCCAAAACAAGGGAAACCCTAGCACCTACAGGAATTGGCATGACTGTATGGCTGTAATCCGCACCAGACAGGGGATGGCGCAGGTGATAAACTGGAAACTCGTTCCTGTGGGGTGACTATGAGGCTAGAAACTGCACCAATAAAGCCAACTATGAAAAGATGAAAATTTGGAAAAACAGAGGTCCAAACTAATCCTCTGGGGCTGAACAGAGGCCTAAGACTCATCAAAACAATCTAGAAAGGAAAGCTAAGCAAGAAAAGTGATCCTCAGGAGATTCGCCAATTTGTTGGTGAGGTAAATCCCCTCTGTAGATAGAGGCGATCCCACTAGCCCTAGAGTGGGTCTAGCCACGAACAAGACACCCTATGACATCAATTCCTAGTTAAGAATGGACAAAGACTTGGTAGATCACTTATCGTAGGTCCTGTGCTGTTGTGTCGTCTGGAAGAATGGCTGCCTCCCACTCCTGATCCAAGATGTCACGATCTGCTTGTTCTCACACCCAGATACCTGCACATACACAAGAAACGAAGATGATACACAACATACTACTTCACATTCCTAACTATCAGTCAGTTAAAGAAGACTAAATCACATGCGTTAAATAAATATAAAATAGAGACAGAAACAATATCATAGTCGATTATATTAATTTAAAGAAGGAAGAGTACAACCAGGCTTCGACATTGTGATCTCCTCCAATAGGGTTCCAGCAGAGCACGTCTCACAAAGGTCGTTGGGAATTCAGACGGGGCTCTCTCTACGGGATCCTCCTTGGTTCGACCTTCTCTATAACGATTACTTAGCTATAATGTCTCTTCTCCAAGTTCAGCTTCTTGGCTATATGTTCAGCTCTAGCTTTTGTAAAGGGAGAAGGCTGGTTTATGTAGAGGGAGAAGGAGAAGTTAGGATCCCTATAATCATGGGGGGAGTCATATCCTCTTAGAATGTTCCATCAACCATTTCCTAAAGGAAGAGATCCGTGGTTTATCGAGTTTAACCACTTGCAATGAGTCATTCCTGAGGTGGTTAAAGGAAACTTCCGCCTCCAATTTGTTAAAAAACATTCCAAAAAATGTTGGCGTGGGCTTAACAAAAGTATAGAGCGCTAGCTAGCACGGCCTCTAGTGCAAATTTTCCCCATTGGCGCGAGGGGTGAACTGGATACCTGCGCCAATGCCAAAACATAGGTTTTTGAGTGCTTTCTAAGGAAATGTTCAACAAGAAGAATCATGTCCTTATGCAGAAGGATGCAAAGAAGGTATTTGCAAAGTTTGACACTACTCACAGGTCATGAAAAAGACCCTCCAATATGTGGGGCGAGGGATTGTAGGGACGGTGAAAAAATGCTGTGTAACAAATATCTAGTTTGTGAAACACCCGGGGAAGTTCCGTCAGCACTGGCTAGGTCCCTATATGGTAAAAGGAATCACTGATGGAGGAGCTGTTCAACTAGCTACCCTATGCGGCGATATGATTTCAGGATATTTCAATGGCAGTCGGCTCAAACCATACCGGATCAAATGGCTATATGGCCGAAGTAGCTGTATGGGGTGGAATATGCGCAAGGGTAGGTCATAGGTTTGGAAGACTCAAGAAGTGTGCTAGGAGTGCAGGGGTGCACTGGGAGCGCAGGAGGTACACTGGGAGCACAGGAGGTGCAAAAAATAGTTGTTGGAACAGTAAAACTTGGTAAAAAGAAAATTTACCATTGAAGGGAGCGGGCAACTGGCAATTAATGAGGCAATTTCTAAAGATCTTTTACTATTTAATTGATGGTAATTTTGTTATAAGCCTCACCCAACCATTGGTTGGCCCCCATGGCTATAAAAGCAGAGGGATAGATCAGAAGAGGGTTTCATATATCTTGAACAGTTTGTGCTTTGTGAAATTCTATGTCTATTGCACTTTATTAATGTCTGGGCATGCTACACCCTCTGATAGTAGCAACCCTGAGTTCATATTTTGTGCCATAATGACGACAACCAATCCATCTGAATCCTCATGGATTGTGGCCTCGACAGAGCAAGAATCTGAGGAAGTACTGGAAGTCGACCCTAAAATAGAGGAGGTTATGTCCACACTAAGCTAGGGAAAGCACAAAGGGAAAGAAAAAGTGCAAGGGTTGGGAAAACCTGTGAAATGGGCTGGGTTGAAGCCTTGCACCTCCCCTTGAACTGTGAATTCCCCACGAGCAGTGACCAAGGAAAATTTTCCTAACCCATTGAAGAGACCTTTGTTGGCTCAAGAATAGGCCCAGATCACTGAACCGATCAATTGGCTACCAGCCTATGTTCGGCTTCGCAGGCCCTCGACACGCAAGCCTAAGAATCTCGATGGCCTGCAAACCTATCTGCAAATGCCACTGACCCCGCTTGAGGTCCCCATCATTAGAGAACCCTTTGGCAAACTACATGAGGTAAAATTCGACGACCACGAACTCGCCAATTTGGAGGCCTTCCTCGAATTGGCATCGGAACTATATCTCGAAAGGGTATTGGAAGAAGACGGGATGAAAATAGTCCCCATGCCATGGGCACCTAGGTTGGTTGGTTGTGGGATATTAAACCTATTGCGGATGCCTCACTTTGGCCACTACAATATCACTCACTGACTTGTGCACCAACTACTTTCCCTTGTCCATGATGGTAGCTTATGGATCCAGGATTGCATCCCCATTGATGCTGCACTTATTCACCGTATGAATGGTCTCCCCATGGAGGGTCCGAACCCTATGGAGCAGGTCAGCAAAAAGTATGAGAAAAATATCACCGATAAGGTGCGCAAGGACTACCATGTGGAGTAGAACACTAGGGGGTTCATGATCAACACCATCAGCGACCCCGGTGCGCAGATGGGTACCTTTTTGCTAGCATGATAGATGATGCGCAAATTCCAGGCTTCCACTGTCCCTGCATATGTAATTTAATTTGTTGGCCGTTACGAAAATGTGGTCTGCCACAATTGGTCCTTGTACCTGTGCAATGAATTTCAGGAGAATGTACGCGAAGCCCAGGATCATGGATGAGCATTCTGCTACTCTTAGCTACTACTTCTCATTGCGTTGGTCACATGGGAAGCCCTTGAAGACTCAGTCCTCCCTGAGCTCATGCCAGATATGTGCAAGGGGGCGCGATACGTGAATTTTTGGGACCCAAAGGATGCACAACATATTAAGGACAATCAAGACTTCTGGGTCCTATTTTAGAGTGAGCTTGCAGCTGCAATAACCTCCCGGTCGTGCTTGTCACTAGAAGTTTATGATAAGTACAAAAGAAACACAACATTTCAAGTAACCAGGCATAATGTAAAGATCAGAGGCCGCAAGGATCTAGCATGGGTCTCACTCCCATACATGGTTGCTGATGAGGAAATTGATCGCCTAATTGTGACTTGGCCTCCACACTAGAAGCTTGGCTTCAAATCAGGTATGAAGGACACTGCAGGGACGAGCACCACGAAGGTCACCCCACCTGACACCACCAAATAAACCAGTGGACAGGGTAAAGGTACTAGGAAGGAAGTGGACCCAGGATCGCAGAATGGTTCCAAGCAGGGCAAGAGTACTGGGAAGGGCGCTGAACTGGCATCACAGAAGGGTTCGCAGCAGGGTAAGAGTACTGGGAAGGGCATTAAATTGGCATCGCAGAAGTGTTCACAGTAAGGCAAGAGCATTGGGAAGGGCACGGAACCAAAATTGCAGAAGGATTTGCAATAGGATATGGGCGTAGAAGGTCTAGATGCGGGAGGTGCTGACTCCCCTCGAGGTACGAAGCGAACTAGTGACCTTGTTAAAGGGCCACGGAAGAAGCAACGAGCTGAACGGCGGGAATGTGACAAAGGAGTTATGCTGACAGAAGAGGACCTAGAGCAGATCACAGATGCAATCACCCTGGCTACAGAAGAAAAATGGTTGGCTCTGGAAGAACAGTAGAAAGCCACAGTCGATACACTCTAGGCTAACCTCCGGGCTCTGCAGCTCAAGATTGATACCTTGCAAACAAGTATGATTTAGGCAAGGCCGACCCCGACAATGAGCAGTGTAGTAATTAGTACGTCATAATACTACCTTTTCCCTCTCCCAGGTGCAGCCCTCATGCTGAGTCCACCTGACTTAGGGGTGCAAGTCTAGGCCTACGCATAAGTGCAATTGGATCTCGCCCACCTGCCACAAGACCCATTGCAGATCCTCGATGCATCCCTGTTCAAAGAAATTCAACACAGAGACTGCTGAGTGCACTAGCAACTTAGCACAGCTGAGTAGATAATTAAGGAAAAACCGTTGAAGTATCTCAGGCATAGGTTGCATGTACCCTCACCGTCGCGTAGCAGACAGAGTTGGAGCACCTAATTAGTAGGCTCCGTGCAGACGTCACTGAATATATCCCAACTTATACCACCCCCCAGGCTAAGGTTGAGGGGTTGGTTGCGGCACTAAAGGCCTCAAGGACCGAGATCTAGGTGGTCAAGACAGAGATGGAACAACAGATTGTAGCCTTGCATGCCAAGTTACAGCTAGAAACGCCACCTGAGGTAAGGGCCCAGCGAGCTGCGCTAGTTACAGAGGCCACCAATTTCATTACAGGCCAAATCACCCAGGGTGAAGAACGGTTGGAAATAGCTATGAAATTGTGGACCAAGGTGTAGTGTGACCCTCTCCTATGCAAAATAAAGCAAGAGATGCTTCAGAAGGAAGAAGAGTTTGAACAAATGGAGGCTACACTGACCACTTTGTTCCCCACACACCGCTTGGCCTGACGGCGCACCAGCCATGCACTCAAAGATGACATGGAAGCTCTTTCGCAATGGAATAAGACTTTGAGTGATCACCTCAAGCCATGGGCTGATGAGGCACTCAAGCTATCTTAGGATGTTGACATCGCAGTTAAGAAACTAAACTAGACGTTGGAGAGTGTCACTGCTACTATAGAAGGCCCAACTTCGTAGAAGTTGGTGGAGATAGCCCAGAATTTTGCTGCGCAAAAGTGAAGGAGTGATACCCCCGCTGGTGGATGCGATCAAGCAGCTTCAGGAGAAGATAAAAAACCCATGGCTATAGTGACTCGGGACGAGTCACAAGATTGTGTTGGGGGCCTGTTGGAACAGGGCTACCTAAGCTGTGAATTTTGTATATTTTTTGTATTAATTAGTCTAACGCAGGGTTTTTGGGGCAGGTCAAAGCCCTGAACGTATTGTAATGGGTCAAAGGGTAGACCTAGAGTCCGAAAACCATAGTTTGCAGATCATAGGATAGCGTAGGCTACATCGATATAAATAGATGAATATTTTGAGTCTAGAAGTAGGCATGAATTAAGACTAATGCTACGTATGAACTGTTAGACCTGTTTTGGGGTGTTTTAGGTAAGGACTCCTACTGGATGTGTGTGCAGAGATCCTTAGTCATGTTATGTGCGAACCCCAATAGGCTGTGTGCACGGGCTGGTTTTAGTTGTCAGTGAATCTGAATGCTAATGAATGCGAAGTATAGTTAAAATATCTGTGTGCTATCTGAATTGGTTATGTTTACTACTGAAGCGTATCTGTGATGATTATTTAGCTACGAATATATCTGTGTTTGGCATAAGTATATCTGTGATCTGTTATTAGCTGCGATTATAGTGCTCTGTGATGGTATTTGGTAATACGCACGTGGATGTGAATGTACTGATTAGATCTGATAGATTTTTTATTGTTATATGTTGAGTACACTGTAAAAAGGGTTGTGAATAGACTCATTTTGGGTAAACCTAGCAAGAAATCATACAGATCTGCCTCACATTACCTAATATCTCTCCCAGGGTGTGTAAACCTGGTTCCAACACCCTCCCATACTATTTCGAGTGAGGCCTTGGACTGCCAAGTATGTAATTTTCAAAAGGGCCAGTAGTATATGGGTTTGTTGGCAAACCTTAACCTCCGAACTTGGGTTAGGACCCCTTAAGCCGACATTGATCAATACAAAAACTTTCAAACTGATGCCAACCCTTGACTCCTCTAAAAACCTGAGATAAATAGACCTCAAACCATCTCCTCTAATCCTCAGGGGTCGAATCCATGAGGTGAGGATGAAAATCTAAACTGAAAGCTAGAGTGTAGGATGAGAAAAGTGACTCATTCCTATCTCTAGGAATTGATTCATTACACCTCGACTGATTGACTTAACTAATGTATCTACCCTAGATAAAATTAAAAAAAATGACTTTTACATTCATCTTGACGATTTATGTTAGTCATTTTTCATTTCCCAAGGTGAAAAGTCAAACTGGAGAAAAATTGCTGGAGACTGTGAAAATTGGAAATTTCCTGGCAAACACGCAGCGTGCAAGCAGAAAAAATAGCCTGTATTCAAAGATGGTTTTGAGTGCCTTCCCGGTGTCCAAATCAGCTCCATGATAGCTCATTGGAAAGCTATCAGATTATAGTTTCCAAATATGCCTCTAGTTTCCACAATGATGCTCATTTTACTTGTCAAAAAATTAATCTCCCAAGACTGCTAAATGCACAATGAGCAGGCCAAAAATGAGGCAAAAACATGAAAATTTGGTTGTTTTTTGCATTTTTGAGGGACCAATTCTACTCCAAATATTTTGAAACTTTATAGGGTTAGTTTCCTCATCATTATTAACATGGTGGTGGTGGAAATTTTTCAATTGGAGGCCTAAAAAAAGAGTGAAACGTGCAGGTCGTTGCGCCTTTGGCAAAATTTCTGTGTTGAAAATTGTAAAAATTTACTGAAATGAACATAAGTGAAAAATTTGCCAAAATTATGAGGGTAATTTTTCATTGAGTGCTTGAGGTACGGAGTGACACCTCAGCAAGTATATCCAACTTTAATTTCTCTCCATTCTTGGTCAAATTTTCAATTTTAGCATTGGTTCTTTTTAACTTGGCCAATGCAATTCTCTCTTTCCGTGCATGAATTTTGACCCTTTTTCTCAACAAGTCATTTTACTTGTTGGCCTTCTCAAGAAAATTATCCAAATGTAGATTGGCTCTATCAAGGCATGGTTCCCTGTCCTTTCTGATTTCTAGGGCAAGTTGTTCATTTAAGGTAAACTAATCTGCTAGCTCAACTTCCCTTTGTCTCTCTAGGGCTAGAGCTCTTTTAAGCCCTCTAGTCCTTGGTCTCTATCTTGGAGGCTGATACTCCTCATCATCAAGTTCACCAAACCTTTCCAATGGTTCCTCAAGCAAGGCTTTAGTCTTTTCTGCCTCTCTTTGTGTTTTGATACACTTCACCTCATTGATGGCTTGCTTGGTCTTCAGCTGCTGATTTTCTTGCTCAAGGAAGTCAACAACATATTTTTCCCTCTCAAGATTAGTTTCATGCTCACCAATATTTTCCTCTTTGTCTTTGATTGGTGCACTGGTAATTTTGTCTTCATATTCCTCACCTAGGTTAATCAACTGAAATTCATGCTCTGTCTCATGTTTTCCCTCCTCATCATCAATGTTTGGCTCTTTTTCCTTTTCCTTGATTTTTTCTACCTGCTGTGTTAATGAAGAAGGCATGGCCCCTTTTGCTCCAAGTGAAGCAAACACATGCCTATAGCCTCTCTGATAAGTTTTAGGAAAAGGGTGAACCTCAGTCAAACTAGCCCTTGCTGCCTCAATATCTTCCCCACTGCTAGATGACTCTAGATCATGATGTGATGATGATGTAGGGTTATAGAAAGGGGAAGAAGAAGGATCAATATGAGGTGAATGAAACTGACTTAGTGATGATGTATGAGCAGTAGGCTAAGATGGGGGAGTATATATGGGAGGATGAGATGATGAGGGGATATTTTTATCATGTTGACTATGTGGGGTAGTGAAAATCTCATTTGATATGAATGTGTCCCATGGAATGTTCATTTGATCAAGCTAGTACATGACTATCATTTTGATGAGGGAGTGGTGGAAAATACTTTACATTTGATGACTATAATCCCTTTTTTGTGCAATGTATTTTGTTAGCACCCTGTAATCAGAAAGATTGGAAAAATTCCAACTGCAGGGAGAACATCGTTTCAACCACTTTGGGATTCTAGGATCTAGCCCTCCTGAATCCGGAGAGGGATCTCTCCAATAAGTGCAAAGATGGATTTGTCTTTGAAGTTTGGGTAATGATATTAGGCTAGTTATGAAGGCCAAGGGTTTTGTTTGTTTTTTGGATGGTTGAGCATGATTACTATTTGAGGTGGAGCGTCCTAAATGCAAAGAGTTTCAAAGGTGTGAAGTTGCAAGAAAATAGAACAAGCTTTGGCCAGGAAGATAGATAATTACAAGTTTTAGTCCATTGGGCTATGGAGTCATAATAGGGTTTAATTGAAACAACAAGATGCAAGAGTGGTCCATGGGTCAAGTCATCCATATCTAAGGATCTCTTTAAATTTTGATTTATGGAATGAAATGACACAATAAGAAGGGGAATTAAATAGATGAAGAACACAGAGCAGCCCAAGATTAGGTAAGTACTTCTAAACTAGCCTGATTTTGACATACACTTAAGAAAGACATGAAAGTAAACTAGGATCTGGTAAGTAATTTTAATCTAGCCAACCTTTGATACACTTTCAATAGAAAACATATAAAAACAGAGGGAAACACAAATGATAACAAAGGATGGTCTAAGATCTGGTAAGTACTTCTAAACTAGCCAACTTTTAACACATTCCAAGGGAAACATTCAGACAGTCTTTGGGGATAAAACTAGGACCAGGGCACACCATATCTTCCTTAGTTCATCTTTACTTAACATATACTGAAAATAACATCCAAGAAAAATATCTAGCTAAGACAGTAGGACGAGGGAACGCCAGCATTCCTAACTGCTCGACTGAATTAAATCATTCCTAAATAACACAGATTGGAAGAAAACATGAAGATAAAGATTTTCAGTCAGAGAAGGGTACTGATATACAGTAGGTCCTAACTCTATGCATGATGTTATTTATAAGAGAAGATGAACACAGTGAAAATAGAAACAAAACAACAAGTTACAATGAGAAAAACATCACCGTCAACATAGACCAGGATCCCATAAATCAGCTTGTATTGATGCTCCAAACCAGTTACAAATTTAAGTCCAATGATTTAGTTTAGCAATCATCTACACTTCCTAGACTAACTTATCTATCACAAGCAGAGCTCCAAGGGCTAGTGAACACTATTTACAAGTAGAAGTCTCAAGCTCAATTACATCTCAATGTTCAGTAGCCAAATCAACCAACAATGTCTCATCTTCTACAGAAGTATTTATATAAGGATGAGGAGGTGAGATCTAATAAAAGATCTCCCAGGGAAATTAATACAGACTAATGACTTCTCGGCCTTTGAGGGCTCAATGGAGAAGCGTACATATATTCTCACTGCATTAATTTATTTACATTTAAGATTAAGCTCGGTGGGAGATTTTGTTGACTTTTTAGGCTTTGTGTTATGTTAAAGTAACTCTGCTGATATTTTGTCATTAAGTTTATTTGCAGAATTAACTCTTTGGTTGTGCTGAGGCAAATATCTAATCTTGATCAATAACTTCGGCCTCTGTTTGAATTCTTTGAGCCACAAGTGGCACTGTGGTAGCTGGGAGGAATCAATTCGCCTCAGATGTGGCGGTGGATGCCTTTCTGTCTAACAGATCTTTTGATTTACCTTTAATTCTATTTTAAATTTGGGGGATTAGGCTTTTGATAATAATTCTTAGCCGTGATCCCTGCAAATATGTCTTCAATATTTTGTTTTCAATCTTCTGTTCTATTGTGTTCTATTTTCAACACTGATACTCTTTTAGTGGTGATTTAATAACACTATGTCTTGTTGATGTGCAGGCCATGCAGGGCTCATATGGCATCAATTCCTCATGAAACTTTGACGAGACGTGGAAATTGAAGCCATGGATGGTTTCCCTTTAATAAATCGAAGGCGTGAGAATCGTCACTCTCAGCCTTCAAATTTCTCTTTAGTATGACAGACCAAACCATTCAAATCTGCAAAACACAAACTAATTAAGAAATCCTATGTTTGCTTGGGTAAAACTGCTTAGAGGGTTGCGGGGAGAAGCGTGACCGCTAGATGGCATCATCCAACGGTCAAGATTAATTAAGAGCCGGTTAAAAGGAGAGCAGAGGGAAGAATAAGTCAGAACCGTTGATCGTGCAAAGATCAACGGTGGGGATTACGTGCTTAAAATCCTCTTGGTGGAAGGCGGAGAGCGATGCAACCATGTGGAAAGATCTGGGACCGTCCGATCTGGACACGTGGATGGTCTAGATCTAATCGGGCATCAACGATTGGAGGTGGGCTGAGTAAAGTAATTAGACGCACCCGATGGAAAAATCCGATGTGATTAGATGAAAACCGTCGATCTACAGATCAGATCGACGGTGGGAGATGCGTCGGGAGATCGCAATCAGCGGGGTAATGAACTTGGAGTGTGACGGAGCGATTGGGCGTTGGCCGTTGATCTGAGGATCAGATCAATGGTGGGGATTGAATGGGAGGGATGTCAATCGGAGGGGGACAAACAAATGCACCGAATGAAAATTGCGATGGGATGTAGCACGGGCCGTTTGATCGGCTGTAGATCAACGGTCGATATCATTTTAAACTTTGCACCGGCGGACACCCTTTATAACGTATAAAAAACCCAAAAATTTAATAAAACAAAGGCTTTGGTGGCGGAATATATATATATATATGAAATGGATTGTGCTCGTCTGCGGGGCCTTTGGATGTATGGAATGTGGTATCCCGGGGGGTTTTATACATAGGGCTAATCGGCATCAGAGATTTCAATAAAGGGGAATAGTTTCACGCTGCGTTTCCTTCGATGCGATAAGCGCCCAAATGGCTTAGTGCCTGGTTCCAGCACCAGGGTATGTGGAGTGAAAATGGCTAAGCACTTAGCCCAAGGTGGCTTAAACCTTTACACCAAAATATGTATTTTTTATGAATTTTTCAATGTTTTTCAAGGGTTTGAGGGTTTTGATAAGGCAAAGAAGGAGTCTTAAACCTTATCAAAGGGGGTTTCGATGGGAGAGGGGGGAATATGAAAAATGAGGGATTTTATGGGGAATAAAGGGATAAAATGGAGGTTAGTTTTGGAAGTGGAAGGAAGGGGAAAATGGTGTTTGCAGCAGTATTCTCTCTTGGGAGTCAGCAGGATTTATGAGTGTAAAATGGGCACAACAGTGAAGATTTGGACAGAGGCATGAGGCCTTCAAGAGTCTTCAAGAGCCAACACTTTTTTGCAATAAAATTTGTTCCTTGAAGACTCCAAAAATGATTTAGCCACATTTTGGTATAGCAAATTTCATAGGGGGCTAACAGTGGCTCCACTTGGGGATGGTGCCTTCTTGAAGGAATCAAGAACTTCAGACTTTCATTCTCTGGGAGGCTGATCAGTTGCCTCATCCATTGGGCTGCCTTTCTTTCTGTGGATGATCTTCTTTTTCTCTGGAACCTATTAGCATTCATGGATTAACAATGGAACTTCATCAATATAATATTTCTACCTACCCAATCTTACTGATCTAACATTTTTTCTTCTTTAGAGTGCACTTGGATTGGCAAACTCTTTTACAACATTTTATTCTTTTGAAAGCAGGAAATCTAATCTATTTCTACTCCTTATTTCTCCATGGACTCAGATTGAACAGTTGAGCCCATATGATTCTCTACCTAATCTACCATCTGTTGGGATTAAACTGTCCAACAGAATTTATTCTCTAAATTATACAATAGAAATTTAAAAAGCAATCAAGTCAGGATTGCATAGTCTAACCTAATGCGGGTCTATGGAATAAAAAAAAACTGCACATAGAAATTATTTTGCACAAAATTTAAAACAAAATGGAAGGCTTGAGATCTAAAATTTCAAAGCATTTCCTTCACCCTTTTACAACTATGTTTTGACTCTTACTTGAGCTGTCTTTCCTTTGCTAACTGGTTCAGATTTTGAGCTGATTAGAACTAGATTTTGCATCTTTTTGACTTAGAATTTGAAACATATTTGAGTCATTCTCTCACTTGGAAACTCAAGTTCAGATTTTGAGTATGTTTGAACCTTTAATTTCTATCCTAAACTATCTATTGATAAGCCAAGATTAAACAGTTTGGCAAATCGAATTCACTATCCTATCAACAAAATTTTTTAAAACTAATTAGTCAAGATTAAACAGTTTGACTAACTAGAATTGTGTTCTTCAGGATTGGCATTTGAGTTTTCACACTTTCAGATTTGTTTCTCTTTTTGGTATGGGGCTATACCTTTCTTGTTTTCACAATCTGCCCTCTTTTCTTTCTTTTCTTTGTTTTTGTATTTTTGATTTTTTTATAACTTTGAATGCAATGATGGGTGGAGTATTTATAATGAGAAAAAATATAAAAAGGCTTTCGGAACATAACATGGATCAAGAGAAGTAATGCTTAAGCATCCTGCCATTGACAGGAACCCCAAACAATTCTGCTCCATTCAACTCCTGCAAGAAAAATGCATTGTGACCAAAAGCTGAAGGGATAGAGTAAGGGCCAAGCCATAAGTTGTCAAATTTTTCATGCTTGCCCTTGTCTTCCCTCCTTGAGTCCCACTTTAAAACTTTTTCCCCAATATTGAAATTGCTGGCCTTTTTTCTTCTGTCAAAAAGCTTTTTAATGCTGTCATGTTTCTGTAATGCTTTGTTATAAACCTCCACTCTGGTTTGATGAAGATGAATGGTCTGATTTATTCTTCTGATTATGTCATTATCTTCAGTTTGCAACTCTTGAATCAACTTCATCACTGGTACACCAAGGATGTTTGGAAAAATTGCATCAGTACCATACACAAGCTGGAAAGGTGACATGCCAATAGATTTCTTCAAAGTCAATCTGTCAGCCCAAAGTGCATGAAATAGCTTTGTGTGCCAAGAATTTTTGTTATCCTCCAATAGTTTCTTGATTATGTTCACTAAACTCTTGTTTGAGGATTCTGCAAGTCCATTACCTTGAGGGTAATAGGCCGTGGAATTCCCAAATGTTATCTGATATCTGTGACAGAATTCAACCATCTTCTTTGATCCAAATGCTGCTGCATTATCAGTGATGATCTTGGTAGGACATCCAAATCTAGAGAGAATATTATTCTGTATGAATTTTATAATAACATAATCATTGGCCTGCCTACAAGGCATGGCTTCTATCCACTTAGTGAAATATTCTGTGGCAGTGAGAATCCATCTATGCTAGGCAGAAGATGGTGGATGGAATTCTCCTATGAAGTCAAGTCCCCACTGTTGAAAAGGGGCTTCAACAGTGATTGGATGCAGAGGTAGGGGTAGCAGTTTTCTTTTGCCTTCAAAAAGTTGACATTTATGACAGGATATGATCATCTTGTGTATATGAGGAAAAAGAGTAGGCGAATAGAAACCAGCCCTCAAAATTTTGCTGGTTGTTGTCTTCCAGTACAAATGACCTCCACACTCTCCTTCATGGAACTTGTGCTTGACCTTCTTTGCATGATACTCAGGAAAAAATTTAAGCAATATACCACTTGCATTTTTCCAATAAAGACATCTATCTATAATGAAATAGTTTACAACTTTCAATTTCAAAAACCTTGCCTTTGTTTTTGTCAAACCAGGAGGTGTATTTAAATTAAGAAAAACATAAACAATATCAACATACCAAGGGGAATTCATAAAATGGTCTTCAAAAATGGGAGTTGAGAATCCTTCTTGGTTATCCAAAGCGTCAATCATATTAATACCAAGAACTTCAAAATTGGATTCAACCATTAATCTAGTTAGACCTTGGCCTTTGATGAGTTTAGTGGGTTTCATCTCTAAATCATATTCAAGAATAAAAACAATCCACTTACCTATCTTACCATCTGGGTCCTGCGTTAGAATATCTTTAACAACTTAATTTGGGACAAAGGCAATGATGTGTGAGTGAAGAATGTATACTTTGTAGTCTTTCAACACTTTAACCAAAGCAAAAGCTTGCTTTTCCATAATGTTATACTTCAAAGGAGAATATCTCAAAGCCTTGCTAAAGAATGCAATAGGTTGCTCTTGTCCTTGCGGATTTTTTTGTAAAAGGACAACAACTATGGTATGTTCTGATGCAAACGAAAAAATATAAAAATCTTTTGAAAAATCAGGACTTATTAGAACCGGTGTTTTGGTTAACGCTTGTTTCACCAGCTCAAAGGACTTATTTTCTTCCAAGGTCCATTTTACCCCTTGCTCCTTCTTCAACATGTTTGTGATATTTCTAAGAAGCTTAGCCAAGTTGGGGATGAACCTTCTCAAAAAGTTATTCTTTCCAATGAAATATTGCAACTCCTTGATGTTTCGAGGATGAGAGATTTGCAATATGGCCTCAATCCTTTTGGGATCTATCCCAATACCCTCTTCTGAAATAATGTGCCCAAGAAGTTTACCTTCTTGGAGCCCAAATAGTTTTTTCCTAGGGTTTAAATATATCCCAAACTTTTTGCATTTCTCGAAAAATTTTCTTAAATGTTCTAAGTGCTCTTCATCTGTTTTTCAAAACACAGTGACATCATCAAGGTATATAATGATGAAGAAGCCCAGTTCTTCTGAGAATGCTATGTCCATGGCTCTCTGAAAAGTTGCTCCAGCATTCATTAGACCAAAAGGAATTTTCATATACATGAAAGTGCCCCATGGTGTAGTAAAGGTTGTCTTTAATTGATTAGCAGGGTGAACTAAGATCTTATTGTATTCTGAGTAGCCATCGAGAAAAGAAATTCTTCTAGACCCTACCACCCTTTGTAAAATATGATCCATCTTAGGTAAAGGGTAGTTGTCCTTTAATGAAGCTTTGTTTAAGTCTCTAAAGTCTATACAAAGCCTGATCTCTCCAATTTTCTTCCTAACTGACACCAGATTAAACACCCACTCAAAATATCTAATAGGGACAATAATACCAGCATCGTACATTTTCATGATCTCCTTTTGAACCAAGGGCAACTGGACAGGGTTTATTCTGCGCAATTTCTGTTTGAATGGTTTTTGGTTTTCTTTGAGGAGAATTTTGTGCTGTATTATTTCAGTGTCATAGGATTTCAGATCTTCATAACTCCAAGCAAAAACATTAGAAAATTCTTTAAACAACTCTATGTATTTGAGTTTAATGTGAGCTGGTAAATTTTTAGACAGTTTAATCATTTTCGGTTTAAGTTCACTGCCTATATTTCACTCTTCCACTTCATTCTCTACAGGTTCCAGTTTTGGTTTCCTGGCCACATCGTTAAAATCAAACAACTCTTCTAATGGTGTCAGACGGTTTGGCAAAATTTCATCTTTAGAGTGCAGAGTTTCTAACTCCTCTGTTTCTAAATTTGCATTAAATTCTGTTTTGTTTTTAAGTTCGCTAGTCAAAATATTAATATTGACAAGCTCAGGAGACGGCTCTTCTTCACCAAGAAAATTTTCTTCACTGCAGTCTGTATCATAATCTGAGTCCGAACTATTTAGTTCGAATTCATTTCTGAATTGCATGAAGTCTTCTATTTGTTTGTCTCCATCAAACACTTGCCAATGCTTTTCATTATTAGGCACGGCTGGTCTAAATTTTATCTGAGTTGTGTAGTCTTTGGTCTCACATGGCGTTAGGCATGTTCTAGTTACAAAAGCTAAATTGTGGGCAGCAATATTTCTTTTTCTTGGGACAAAAATCAGTTTGGACTCCTCGAATGTTTTTAAAAGGTCCATGACATCATTCCAATAGGCCCTAAGTCTGGGATGATTTGCATTATATTCCCCATTGACTTCCCTAATGACTAACTCTGAATCCCCATATACATTGATTCTTTCGGCTCCTAACTTTTTCAATAGATGTAAACCTAAAAGCAAGGATTCATATTCCGCTATGTTGTTAGAACACTGAAAGTTTAATTTGTAGGAAATGCTTTCTGTGTGGTTGTTTTCAGTGTTGGAAATACAGACACCTGCACCAGCGTTAGTTCTAGTGCATGACCCGTCAAAATGCATACTCCACAGAGGACTATTTTCAGTTTCGCCCGTTTGGTGTTTGTCCTCTTCAAATAACGTGCTTCCTGATTGTTGTGGAATATCAGCACTCAGTTGTAATTGTTTCGATTCTGTAGGCTTCTCTCTATGTTGAGGGTTGTTTTCTGGACTGTCGAGGTTTAAGAGAAATGGACAGATGTCTTGTAGCTCAAGACCTGTGTTTTGTTTGCTAGAGTTTACAGGTTCAACAAACTATTCTGATACTCTTGCATTGTGTTTCTCTTCCTCCCTATCAGCCATTAATCCTATTAAAGTGACTTGTTCACTAAGTGATTCATCGTTAAACAGAATAAAAGAATCAAGGCCTGTATTTACAGAATACAGAGGATATTTTTGTGGTCTGTCTTGGATTGTAACTGTGTATTGCATATGGGACTCCCTGTAAAGTCTTCTAGTCTGATTGAAAACAGGGATAGTCGCATAGGTCATGTCCATCTGCACAGTCCCTTGTAACCTAGCCCCCAAAGATCTAGATAATAGCATTCCATACTTTGGGGGCACATCAGCCACAAAAATATCCATTACTAAGCATTTGGCTGGAATCTGGGCTAAGTTAACGCATAGGTCTTTGATTAATCCTAAACATTTCACTCTGCTGGAATCAAAGGAGTACAGGTCTTTATAAGGTCTGGTGATTTCTAGACCAAGGCTCTCCATTATAGTTTTAGGCATTAAATTATGAGAAGCCCCAAAATCATGCATAGCGTTATGCAAAATCTTTTCATGAACGTTTAAACTTACATAAAAGGGGGGGACAGGTCCCTCTTGATATCTACCTTCAATCTTAGGACCAAAAATGAGCTCTGGCTGGTCATCGTTAAGATTGATTGTGTCATTATAGTCCTCTATGTTTAAAGCCTTCAAAATTTGGGTCCCATATACATGCTGGGCAGCTAACTCAGTCAAGGGAACAGAGATTTTGATCTTTGAAATTTCCTGCTCCAGGTTGAAAGGAATTTGACTTTTTGAAGAACTTGTCTCAGCCTTACTAGCTGCTAGTCTATCAGCAACATCAGCTTGCTGATTTGTCCTATTTACATTTGAAAAAATGGTTTTAACAGGAGTACTAGCTGAGATGTTAGTACTACTAATGTTTGCACTCTGTTTTTCATTGTTTGAGTGCCTTTCTCTTTACCATTATCAAAATTTACAGCCATTGTTTTGTCCTTTTGTTTGACCATTTTAGGCTTGGTTGTAGTGCTGTTTTGTGAAGATTTTTCAGAGGTTTTGTTGTTGTGAGTTTGTTGACTAGTTTTGCTTCTAAGGTCATATTCTCTTTGAGACTCTATGATGACATTTTCCATGTCTTGATAATAATTTTCATCATCATCTCTTATGTCATCATAAGGTGTGTATAGACCTTGTTTTCTATCATAATGAACTTCAAAATCATCATTATCTACCCCCAGCATGTTGATACAATCTTCCTCTGTTATCTCATCTATTTCCTCAACCTCACTTACATAGTTTTGATGAAAGGGAGGAGTGATTTGTTGATCATCTTCCCTAAGTCTGTTTGGAGGTTGGTTCCTTCTAAAATTCTGATTCTGGTTCTGGTTTCTGTTTAGAGGAGCAGTTTGGTTTTGATCGGCTTGTGCTCTCTCAAGGATGCTAATTTTCTTCATCATCTCCTCCATGATTCTCTCCATCTTTGAGTTGGAAGTAGAGGGTGTATTTTCTTCCCTAAAGGACACTCTCTTCTCATTTTTCATTCTTGCTCTCTTCTCCATTAATTTTACTTCCACAGCAAGAGCACCTTTTGGCATCTCTTCAAGAGTTGCAGAATCTCTCTCTCTTAGCTGATAGGCCATCTCAGGGTCAAAACCTTCAGGAAAATTGTTTAAATTTGAGACTTGTGGAGGTTTTAGATCTGGGGAAAGTGCATTATATACACTGTTAAATCTGGTACAATAAGCTTGTACACTTTCCCCAGTGTCTCTATGGAGGTTCTTGTAATCAGACAAGACTTGGAGAGGATTTTTATTTACTTACCATTTGTTTAAGAATGTCTGATGGAAGGCTTGGAGATCATTGATACTATGGGGGGTTAAACCTTTAAACCATTTTCTTACTTCTCCCCCCAGACTTTGAGCAAATAATCTAAGCTTGATAGAATCATCATCAATTTCATTTCTGTCAAAGTATTCATTCATCTTATCCACATGTTGTGATGCAGTTGTATTATTACTAGCATCATATAATGGAATTTTGGACTAATAGTCTTGTGGGAGATTGACTAATGGTACAGGAAGGACTAATGGAGCATACCATGCTGCCATGATATGTGGTGGAGGTGGATTCACAAGAGGAGGATTAACAAAAGGGAAAGTGGTCTGAAGAGGAGTGGTTTGGACAGTGGATGTAGGGTGAGCGGAAGTGGATGGACCAGGAGGAGATTGCTGAGCTGATCTTGGATGAGAGACACCTAAGTTGTGAAGGAAATGTAAATCAGAAGGTGTTGTTTCTCTGCTACCAGGATGTTCACTTGTTTCAGGAGATGAAAGTGAAGCCTCATAATCTAATTGATCTAAATAATCAAGAGACCTAGTTCTAAATGGATTTACTAAGTCAACTTGTGATTGTTGTAGAGCTGAAATATTTTCAGGAACTGAATTAGCTCTCAAGGGTGATCTGAAAACAGTTGATAATTTAATCATAGGAAACTTCATAAGGATACTTTCTGGGTTAAAAACTATCTCAAGTGGATTAGGGCCAGGATAGGCTCTAGTGTGAACCTTTCTAGGAGCCACTATGCTGTGTTTTTCAGACCCAAATAAACAAGAAAAGTTCAACCAGGTATGACAATCTTTAAAAGGTCAACTAATCTGTTTACACAAATTTCAATCCTACAGTCCTCTAACTGATTTTGAATGATACTATAAGGATAAGGGTTCTTCCCAGTGGAGTATTAAGGTATATTCAGGATTGTGGAGTCGCCAAGTGGAAGTTTTTAGCTCCTAAGGAGGTAAAAGGTTTTATGGTCCACCACCATGTTTATTGGATACCAATCTGAAATATTTTGGAGTTTTCTGAGTTATTTTTCGGTTGTGTGGTTTTTAAGAATATCCTAACTCTATTTCAAAACTTAGCTATGGTTATGAGATAAAGACAGTCTACTCTTATGGCTAAGCCAACTGATTTTTCAAGGTTAGATAAAGCCTTATGAGAATCCTAGGGTTTTCCTAGTTTGTCACTGATTCAAACAAGTTTCATCATGATTACCATTTCTTGGTAGTGCTTGAAAAGGTTTATTTTTACTCACTGCACAATGTTTGTTGGCTAGAGATGTTATGCCTAATGGTTCAACCAACTAACAGAACAAATTTCATTAAATCCAGGGATTCTTGAGATATCTAAAGTATTCAACAAGATAATAACTCAGTCCCCAGTGGAGTCACCAAAAATGTTAGCACCCTGTAATCAGCAAGATTGGAAAAAGTCCGACTGTAGGGAGAACATCGTTTCAACCACTTTGGGATTATAGGATCTAGCCCTCCTGAATCCGGAGAGGGATCTCTCCAATAAGTGCAAAGATGGATTTGTCTTTGAAGTTTGGGTACTGATATTAGGCTAGTTATGAAGGCCAAGGGTTTTGTTTGTTTTTTGGATGGTTGAGCATGATTACTGTTTGAGGTGGAGAGTCATAAATTCAAAGAGTTTCAAAGGTGTGAATTTGCAAGAAAATAGAACAAGCTTTGGACAAGAAGATAGATAATTGCAGGTTTTAGTCCATTGGGCTATGGAGTCATAATAGGGTTTAATTGAAACAGCAAGAGGCAAGAGTGGTCCATGGGGAAAGTCATCTATGTCTAAGGATCTCTTTAAATTTTTATTTATGGAATGAAATGACACAATAAGAAGGGGAATTAAACAGATGAAGAACAAAGAGCAGCCCAAGATCAGGTAAGTACTTCTAAACTAGCCTGCTTTTGACATACACTTAAGAAAGACATGAAAGTAAACTAGGATATGGTAAGTAATTTTAAACTAGCCAGCCTTTGATACAATTTCAATAGAAAACATATAAAAACATAGGGAAACACAAATGATAACAAAGGATGGTCTAAGATCTGGTAAGTACTTCTAAACTAGCCAGCTTTTAACACATTCCAAGGGAAACATTCAGACAGTCTTTGGGGATAAAACTAGGACCAGGGCACACCATATCTTCCTTAGTTCATATCTACTTAACATATACTAAAAATAACATCCAAGAACAATATCTAGCTAAGACAGTAGGACGAGGGAACGCCAGCATTCCTAAATTCTCGACTGAATTAAATCATTCCTAAATAACACAGATTGGAAGAAAACATGACGATAAAGATTTTCAGTCAGAGAAGGGTACTGATATACAGTAGGTCATAACTCTATGCATGATGTTATTTATAAGAGACGATGAACACAATGAAAACAGAACAAAAAAACAAGTTACATCTAGAAAAACATCGCCATCAACATAGACCAGGATCCCATAAATCAGCTTGTATTGATGCTCCAAACTAGTTACAACTTTAAGTCCAATGCTTTGGTTTAGCAATAATCTACACTTCCCATAATAACTTATCTATCACAAGCAAAGCTCCAAGGGCCAGTGAACACTATTTACAAGTATAAGTCTCAAGCTCAATTACATTTCAATGTTTAGTAGCCAAATCAACCAACAATTTCTCATCTTCTACAGAAGTATTTATAGAAGGATGAGGAGGTGAGATCTGATAAAAGATCTCCCAGGGAAATTAATACAGACTAATGACTTCTCGGCCTTTGAGGGGCTCAATGGAGAATCATACAGATACTCACTGCATTAATTGATTTACATTTAAGATTAAGCTTGGTGGGAGATTTTGTTGACTTTTGAGGCTCTGTGTTATGCTAAAGTAACTCTGCTGATATTTTGTCATTAATTTTATTTGCAGAATTAACTCTCTGGCTGCGCTGAGGCAAATATCTAATCTTGATCAATAACTTCAGCCTCTTTTTGAATGCTTTGAGGCACAGGTGGCACTGTGGTAGCTGGGAGGAATCAATTTGCCTTAGATGTGGCGTTGGAGGCCTTTCTGTCTAACAGATATTTTGATTTACCTTGAATTATGTTTTCAATTTGGGGGATTAGGATTTTGATAATCATTCTTAGCCGTGATCCCTGCAAATCTGTCTTCAATATTTTGTTTTCAATCTTCTGTTCTATTGTGTTCTGTTTTCAACATTGATACTCTTTTAGTGGTGATTTAATAACACTGTGTCTTGTTGATGTGTAGGCTGCGCAGGGCTCATATGGCATCAATGCCTCATGAAACATTGACGAGACCTGGAAATTGAACCCATGGATGGTTTCCCTTTAATAAATTGAAGGCGTGAGAATCGTCACTCTCAGCCTTCGGATTTCTCTTTAATATGATGGAACAAACCATTCAAACCTGCAAAACACAAACTAATTAAGAAATCCTGCGTTTGCTTGGGTAAAACTTCTTAGAAGGCTGTGGGGAGAAGCGTGACTGCTAGATGGCATCATCTAATGGTCAAGATTAATTAAGAGTAGGTTAAAAGGAGAGCAGAGGGAAGAACAAGTCAGAACCGTTGATTTTGCAAAGATCAACGGTGGGGATTACGTGCTTAAAATCCTCTTGGTGGAAGGCGGAGAGCGATGAAACCATGAGGAAAGATCTGGGGTCGTCCGATCTAGACACGTGGATGGTCCAGATCTAATCAGGCATCGACGATCAGAGGTGGGTTGAGTAAATTAATTAGACACACCCAATGGAAAACTCCGATGCGATTAGATGAAAACCGTTAATCTGCAGATCAGATCGACGGTGGGAGATGCGTCACGAGATCGCAATCGGTGGGGTAATGAACTTGGAGTGTGATGGAGTGATTAGGTGCTAGCTGTTGATCTGAGGATCATATCAACGGTGGGGAGTGAATCGTAGGGATGTCAATCAGAGGGGGAAAAACAAATGTACCGAATGAAAACTGCGATGCGATGTAGTGCAGGCTGTTTGATCGGCTGTAGATCAACGGTCGATATCATTTTAAACTTTGCATCGGCGGACACCCTTTATAACGTATAAAAAACCCAAAATTTTAATAAAACAAAGGCTTTGGTGGCAGAATATATATATATGAAATGGATGGCACCCGTCTGCGGGGCCTTTGGATATATGGAATGTAGTATGCCCGGGGGGTTTTATGCATAGGGCTAATCAGCATCGAAGATTTCAATAAAGGGGAAGAGTTGTGCGCTGCGTTTCCTCTGATGTGATAAGCACCCAAATGGCTTAGCGCCTGGTTCTAGCACTAGGGTATGTGGAGTGAAAATGGCTAAGCACTTAGCCCAAGGGGGCTTAAACCTTTACACCAAAATATGTATTTTTTATGAAGTTTTCAATGTTTTTCAAGGGTTTGAGGGTTTCGATAAGGCAAAGAAGGAGTCTTAAACCTTATCAAAGGGGGTTTCAATGGGAGAGAGGGGGGAATATGAAAAATGAGGGATTTTATGGGGAATTAAGGAATAAAAATGAGGCTAGTTTTGGAAGTGGAAGGAAGGGGAAAATGGTGTTTGCAGCAGTATTCTCTCTTGGGAGTCAGCAGGATTTTTGAGTGTAAAATGGGCACAACAGTGAAGATTTGGATAGAGGCATGAGGCCTTCAAGAGTCTTCAAGAGCCAACACTTTTTTGCAATAAAATTTTTTCCTTGAAGACTCCAAAAATGATTTAGCCACCTTTTGGTATAAAAAATTTCATAGGGGGCTAACATATTCCATCTTGTCAATGTTGCGGGAGATAAAATAGGGTATGTGAAGAATTTTGACTGTAGTGAAATGCATTAGAAATCAGATATGATAGGAATAGAGTCGAGAAAACCTCCCCTCACAGGTGAAGTATATCATGATGACTTTCATCATGGGGATATATATGTCAAGGAGATGAGAGAAAGGGAAATTGGTATTTTTATCATCCTTGTATCTTAGTTTAAGATATGGTTCATAGTAGGAATGATCCAGGTTTCCTTGCTTAAACCATTTTTCTCCTACACTCGGGATCCCTGCCTATCATGAATATTTGAAATGAACAACATTTTCAACATAGGGTGATATTGGATCTTCTGCAATTTCTCACAAAACTCAAAACAAACAACTTGTTTAAAACATGACACAATGAGGGGAGAAGCCATGAGCTCTTTTGTGGTTGCTGGTTCATATCTGATGATTTTCCCTCCTTTATTATATGATTTCTTCTTTGGTGTTTGCTTCTCACTGACATTTATGTTTTCCGCTTCAGACATTTTGAATTTGAAGCCTTGAAACCTTAGGATGAATGAAATGAGATGAAGGGAGTGTGAGGTGAAACGAATAACTTAAGAAAATGGAGGGAGTGAAAATGTAAATGAAAACCTAGGTCTATGAAAACCATAGGATTTAGTAGTTTTTATGAATGATGTGTTTTAGGGATATGAGTATGGAGATCATGCATGAAAATGGGAAGGGAAAAATGAAAAATAGGATTTCTTTTTGAAGATATTTAAAATTTCTTATGAAACACAAAATATGTCAGAGGATAGGTGTCTTAGAGTTTACTCACTTATTTGTGATGAATTCTGAGCTTGCTGGAGGTTGTGAAATGTTTTGAAACCCTATGTGATCAAACAAGCAGCGTCTTGGAGGAACGCGCAACATCTGGGAAAACGCATAGCGTGCAAAGGGAAACGTGGAACGCCTGAGTATTTTGGTTAGAGGTTGATCAGGAAAATGAGCAATGTCTGAGGGTACAAGCGTAGCATCCAAGAAAACACATAGCGTTTAATGAAAATGCGCAGCGCCTCTGAAATTTTGTTGATTTGCTCAAAAAAAATTTAAATCTATGCTTTGCTGCAAACTGCTGATGGATGAATGGAGGAAATGACTTGCTTTTGAAGTGTTTGAATGGCTTTATAGCTTAGTGGATTTGAATTTTTAATTTGAATTACCCACTTTATTTATGTTCACTTTTCCTTCTCACACTTTAACACTAATAATCTTTAACTTCTCTGAATTTTTGGCTTTGCAGGTTGATCAAGTAATGCAGCTTGGATTTATTTGTTTCATTTTGGCCAGAATGATTGCATTGACATCTAGGGATGGATTTATTACATATGAAAACATAAAATTACATTTGGAAATAGAAATAAATTACATATTTGATTTTATATCAAAATGGCATTTTGATATAAAAATCATTAAAATAAAAAATTACAACTTGAAAATATAAAAATTACAAAGTGATGATCTTCTATATAAGAAGATAAAATTCTGTTTGACTCCCTCGCATATAATTGTTGAATTTATTTGAATGAAGTAATGACCTTAAAAAACAAAAAACCTAATGACCTAATGAGACTCTTTAGACCTGATCTTCATGATTGATTTTGACTGAGACAAATCATGGTGTGAAGAGCGTTTTCATAGGTGTTGTTATGCTCAAGGAGACATGGGAAAAAGTCAGCAAATATGATCTTCATGAGGGAGAATGAAGTTTTATTTGAGGAAAGCTACAATCAGTGCAAGAATTTTTAGCATGACCTAATGGAACGATATAAAAATTTCAGAATGATACACCTAATATGAGAAATGAAGGAATGATATCAGTCACTGATGGTAGAATGTATATTCTAACTCTAACAGGCTCCATTAATGAACAAGGTATCGTCAACAATTTGAGAATGATTCATACTCTCAACAACTCGACTGAAGTGAGTCCCATTTCTAAGCCCACTTTTCTTGTTGTGTTCTAGATTTTTGCTTAAATATTCAACCATTATAATGTATAAGAAGGGACAAATAGGGTAGCCTTTCCTGAGACCCCTGGAACTTTGAAATAAAATTCTAGGTCTTCCATTGATTATGTAGGCTATCCATGGCCCTTGGATACATGATTTTATGAGTTTAATGCAGTTTTTTGCAAAGCCAAATTTATGGAGGACAAATAAGAGGAATGAGTGGATAACTCTATCAAAGGCATTGACCATGTCAAGCTTCAAGATGAATCCTTGATCATTTATGGAAATACTAGAGTGGAAAGCTTCTTGGACAAGCATAATATTGTCAACTATTTGTCGATTTGGAGCAAAACCTCCATGATTTTCATAGATCAAGGATGAGAGGAGGAGTTTGAGTCCATTATCAAAAATCTTAGTTATGATGTCGTATGAGGAATTGCACAATGATATGGGTCTAAACCGATGAAAATATGTAGGCCTAGTTTCTTTACGAATAAGGACCATGAAGGTAGAGTTAGTATTGCCTCCAATTTTTCATTTTCGGTGAACGCAATGAATCATATTTAGGAAATATTTTTTTAATGAGCTTCCAGAATGAATGATAAAAAGAAATAGAAAATCCATCTGACCCTGGAGCTTTTTCACGTTGTGTTGTGGTTCATTTTCATTTACCTTTCAAATATTTTCCGAAACACCAAAAAAACATATATGATAGAAAATGTAAAAAATTTTGTGTCATAGAATAATTTTGATTTATATATTGGTACATTAACATTACATGATGAGATGTGAAGGTGGATTGAGTTGGTCTCATTCACATACATAACAATTCAAGATCCGGACCGATGGACGCGTTTAGAGCATTACACGCCGAATAGGGTAGAGTCAAGCTCATTCGCAAGCTCAGGAGGGACCAGCATGACAGAACACTGGATAAGATCAAGAGGGTTACACGGTGGAGAAAACAAACTAATTTCCAAATATGGATAAAGGGCGCATTTCTGTTAAACACTTAAGAGCTTTGGAGGAGGCACAAGGGCAAAAATGGACGGTTGGGATCATACCGCAGAATTGGAGCGGGGAGATAGACAGTGAAGATTAAATCGCAAACTGCCAATCGAAAGTTTTAAAAGTCAAGTGCAACGGGTTTGAGTTATAATTTCTAAAGTGCGATATGCGATGCAGTGGGGATCTGTCACATTCGAAAATCACAAGTTTTAAAAGATAGCGCAAAGGGTTCATGTTGAAGTCACTGAAGTACGATGTGCGACGCCAGGTGGGACTCGATCGCATATCACACACTGCAAGTCTTAGAAGATAAGTGCTAGGGAAACGTTGAAAACAATGGCATGCAAAGTGTGATGTTGGGCAAATGCGATGAGGTTTCGAAAGTGAACTCCAAAGGTCTTCAAATCTGGAGGTAAGGAACTCCTGTGTTAAAGCACATAGGAGGAAAGAAGGAGAATTACAACGTAAAGCCGTTGAAATTACTTGATAATGGAGGAAAGCAGAAAGTGGTAGAAGAAATCGAGTAAGTGACTTGATGTAGATCAGAGGATAAGAGGAAGAATCAGGTAGCAGGTCATATGATTGACTGCATTTGAAGCATAGGGGAAAAGGCAGAGTCAGGGAGAAGAGCTTATAGTAGCCCTATTGGGATCATGAGAGATGGGTCAAGTCGGGCACTAAGGCATCGTTACAGAGTTGTGTAGCCACTGCATCATAACCAGAAAGGACACCTCTGCACTTCGGGAGGATGCTTTAGCAACATTTTATTCAGCAAAATGAACATATTTCCAATTTTAATTTGTTTTCTCAAGTATGATTGGATAATTAATCTTAATGGTTTAGGTAGTCTAATAGTTTCAAGAAGTTCAAGAGTTATGAACCACTGTGATGTAGTTAAGTAGATAGAATAAAGAAAAGAGGTTTCGAGTTTAGGGCCTTTGGATTACTATTAATTTGGTACTAAATTTTTTGAGAAATTAATGAAAGAAGATCAAGTTTCCTGCACCTGTTGATGTTGATATGTCCTTCTAGTTTCTCTCTGTGTTCATTCCTCTTTGAATGAAGTGAAGTAATGTAGCAGTCAGTCTCTTAATTACATATGTAAGAGCCAAATCACCTTAATTTTCACTCCTTCACTTCATCTCTTCTCTTTTTGAAAACTCCTGATGGAACTTTAAAGTAATAGATTATGTGTTTACAACACATTATTTCGAGTTTCATTTCTCTCCATGATTTCCTCTTAAGCTTAAAAGTGATAGATTCTATGTATTCATCATATCATTTTTAGTTTCTCTTACAGTTCTTATTTTAATTTCATTCGAGTATCAACAGTATATGACATTGTGAAGGCTTTCATTATATCATATTATTAAGGGTATTAATTAATTAGATTCCAAAGGTGTTAAACAAAGGCCATTTGATATTGTAATTGTGACATAAATTTATAAAATGTCTTAAGCACTGATTCCTTACCACAACCAAGGAATTGTTTCTTGAGATAAAAAAAATTTTGACATTGTTGTTGGGTATGAAGAAATGAGGTTTATTTTCCCTCAGTTTTTTGCATTATTTCCTCTGGTTGTTCAGTGAGGAGGAAATATTCAGTTGTGTTTTTTATTTTGAAAATTTTGTCTTATAAAAGGCCTCACACGAGGTCAGATACCTCACAGTAGATAGTCCTTGCTTTGCCAGATCCAGAAATATTGGTTTCTAAAAAGGCTTAGAAACTAGGAACTCCTTTAATACCTAATCTTGCATTGCCTACTCATGGCAACAATTCTCATAACCCTTTGTTTGAATATATTTCCAAGGAACTCCCTTTCTTGGAAAAATATACCCCTTCCACACCCATTTATTTTCAAGAACGTAAGTTAGTAGAACATTATTTCGAGTCTGTTTCTTTTACCTCCACTCAAGCTCAACCAAATATAGTTTTTGGTCCCTCTGCTATTGTCCATCAGCCTATCCCCATATCAGTTTTGCCTCCAACTTCATTCAATTTCACAGCAGGTTCATCAACCTCAACAACCCAAGGAGCAATTAACCAAGTTGTTAATATGGCAGCACCAGCTTTATTAACGGATAGATATCCACGACTAAATTTTCCATAACCAATGAATACCATGCCTCAAGAATACCTCAAATTACTTCCTCGTTTCACTGGAGAAGATGAAGTAACTGTAGAAAAAAATTTACCTTTTTTTGTACTTTTATTGAGAATTTAAATGTAGAACATCTTGATGTTGTGATAAGACTATTTGTGTAGTCTCTAAGTGGAGAGGCTAGGAAATGGTTTAGAGATTTACCAAATAATTCCATAAATTCCTGGGAAGATTTATAAAATAAATTCACTCAGAGATGGGTAGAGAAGAGAGATCATGGTTACTCATTAACATATTTTAATTCAATTAAAAGAAACCCTAATCAAAACATTTATGAGTTCATAAAAATATTCAACAAATTTTACAATAGTTTACCTTAAAAGAGGAAGCCCCCCTATGGGAGAAAAGGTATTTTTTTCTGGGGCTTTTGAAGTCGATTTTAGCTTTACATTAAGAGAGAGAAGAGCCCCTACTCTTGAGAAAATATAAAAATATGCTTTATATATTAAAGCTAATATGACTGCAGTTGGAAAGGCAAAAGGGAAACAACGAGTCGAAGAGAAGGGGAAGACAAAATAAGAATCATCACAAGATCTAAGAATTGAAGATATGAAAAAGGTGATAAAAAGTATGACTAATAAGCTAGCTAAGATGGAATTGGAAAATAAGAAATCCAAAAGACAAGTACAAAAAACCCAAGGGGGCTTTAACCCTCAATTCAGAAGACATCCCCTGCAAATTCTGTAGAGGGAAAGAAGAGATCAAGACCAAGTTCAAGCACTGTTGTATAGAGAAGCAACACCCGTAAAGCCAGTAGACGATGAGCAAAGGGAGGTCGAGGATCAGATATCTGCTATGTACATGATAAAAGAGGATGAAGAGGAAGATTGTGAGGGATAATATTTTGAAGCTAAAGTATATTTTGATCAATATGAAATGGTTGAATACTGTAGGCAATTCACGGAGTTCATGCAATATGAGTTACATAAAAATTATGATTTAAGGTCTAGAAAGAGATCTAGAGTGCAGGATAATGAAGGTGAACAAAAAGGTTCCATTCCTCCTCCAATGGTGACTCCACAACAAAAGGACCATGTGAAATAGGTCAGTAAGGGGAAACAACCTGTAAATTCACTTAATAGAACAAATCTGCAGCGGCGTTAATCTTCCCATAACAAATCAGTTGACACTAATATCTTGGAGAGAGTTGTGCCTGTACAAAAAAAAGAAACAAATTCTAGAAAGAGTGAAGAAAAACCTAGAAATAACATTAAGCAAACTCATGCTTTCAATTTAACAAAAGAGTTGGAGAAGGTAAAAATTCAGGTGCCTCTTCTAGAATTAGCCAAAATACCAGCTTACAAGAAAGAAATTTCATAATTTATTAATCTCACATAGGTGGAAGACATAAGTGACACAGTGAACTTACAAGAAGAAAAGCCATTAGTCACCTTTGTCCTCGTGTAGAAGAAGTAGATACTTTTGTTCCACCCTTCTATATTTCTCTATTGCTAAATGATTTTACTCTACATAATTTCATGCTGGACTCAGGAGCATCCCATAATCTCATGCCATTGTCTGTTATGAAGGAAATTAACTTGTATATTACCAAACCTTATAGGGATCTGTATTCATTTGATTCCAAAAGGGTGAAATGTGTTAGGTTAATTAAAGATGTGGCAGTTTCATTGGCACAAATCCCATCAAAGAGCGTAGTCATGGATGTAGTGGTTGCTGACATCCCAGCTAGGTTTGGAATGCTCCTATCAAGATCTTGGGGAGAAAAGTTGGGAGGTGTACGCAAATTAGATTTCACTTATGCTATCATTCTGATTTTTAATGGGGAAGAAATGAGGTTGTGCAAGGAAACAAGGTTTGTGAAGACTACCTCCAAGAAAGATGGAGGAAGTTCCCCCATTTATAGTCAAGAAACATAAGACCTTTCTTGTTTCATGCTGCATGAAGATGAAGAATTTGATGAAGAAACAGGAAAGCAACTCTCTTCATAAGATGTAAATAATGAGATATACTCAAGGAATATTTGGAAGTTCTACTTTTATGGTGCCTACTCCAAGGAGGGCACATGCACTGGATTCTTGCTGATATCATAAGAAGGTAACATTATGCTTTTCTCTTTTAAAATATAATTTGATTCAACAAATAATGTGGTGGAGTATGAGGCCTTAATATCAAGCCTTCATGTTTCCAAACAGATGGGAGTTCAATGAATTTCAATTTTTGGTGACTCTAAATTGATTATAAGGCAGATTAAAAATCATTGTCAAACTAAGCATCCAAGATTGATATCATATAGGAATGAAGTGTGGGATCTAGTAGAAAACTATTTTGAAGCATTCAATATTCATTATTGTTAGTATGAATCCCTTGTCGAAGTGTACGAAAAAGGACCACTTTAGCTACGCATAACTAATAGCCCTAACAAAAAAAGTGGCTACCAATATCTTTAGATCTGCAGTTAGTTGAACAAGAAAAGAGCTGCAAAAAACCAGATCTATGCATGGAAAGACATTAAGCAGTAAAAACAAGGGTTTGCTCCATATACCAATAAACAAGACAAGAACAATTTTTAAAAGAATTTTTGTATTAATTGGGCACCTGGGAGGAAAACAAGAAGGCGTATCCAATTCTCCTCAGTGGGATGGGTTCTTGGAAGTCCTCAGCACTTCAGATCTAAGATTTCTCTCTCTTGTTGGTGTAGAAAACCCAATGTAAAGAATAGAGCTCAATGGGAGCTCACACAACAAATGATGGAAAAATGGGACCAAGTGTATAGATCCAGAGTGATCTAATAGGCAACAAAAGGTGAAGAATGATGGGAAAAAACCTCCTATTTATAACAAAATATTGGGTCATTCTAGATCTTGGTGCATGATTAAAATAATGTTAACCAAATCTAGATCCACCTTTTATGGAATATTTTATTATATTTGTTTGAGGGAAAAGGTATTTGACTTGGGTCAAATCCCTTGATTTGTCAAAAATAAATAAATAAATGATTTATTTATCTTTTTAAGGAAGCGGTTAGAAGATAATCAAACAAATAATGATTTATTTAATTATTTAAGGAAGTGGTTGAAAGATAATTAAATAAATAATGATTTATTTAATTATTTGTGGGTGATTTGGTCATATTTAACAAGGAATATTATCTAAATAAGGTTTAAATAATTATTCCTAGAAAATAATAAGACAAATAAAGGTTTATCTAATTAATTTCTTTGATTTTGGGTTAAACATGACTGGGAATAATAATTAAATTATGGTTTAATTAATTATTCCATGAGGAAAATCAAACAAATATAGGTTTGTTTAAGATTTCCTTTTGGGGTTTCCTGTTTAGACCATAAACAACCTAATAAATGTGGTTTATTAAGTTATTTAACATAGTGAAGGCAATTTTACTTAGGGTAAAATTGGTCTTATATGGTGTACTTGGGTCCATCTAATGATAATAGGTTAGATGACCAAAAAATGGTGTAACAGATTGCCCCCCAGCGTGCGAGTGTCAGGAGCAAATCGTATGACCGAAGTACGTTGTAAGAACTCAATCACCAGACAACAAAAGGGAAGTCAGAGAGAGAAATGCAAGGTAGATAGTGTGTTGAAGAACTAGACCCTGAGGAGACGAGACTCGCAGGTGCAACAAGTCTCTTTTTATGAGAGGGTACCTGTGCTGAAGGCGGCGGGGGAGGCATACCTATGCCCGCCGAGAAAAAGTACAAAAGAATAGTGTGTCCAGTAAACAAGGGACCGAACCATAAAGTACAGCTGGCATAATCATGAGCCAGATAAAAATACAATGAGGAATCCCATATACATGTTGTGCCTGGGATAACAGCCAGGACTTGTACAATAATATCTGAGTACATGAGATACAAATACAACCCAAATGCCCCCCGTAAATGGGGAAGGGCTCACAAAATCTGACTGATACATGCAAATCAAAGAGGCGCTGCAAGTGGCTAAGGCCAACATCATCAAATATTTGGAGCTGCATCGAAGGCTGCAAGGAAGAGGTCATCCGGGCATGTGGGGGGCTACCTGCAGGGCCACCCCCTCATGAGGGTTGAGACATCTCACACACACCCGCGAATCATCAAGAACTGCTGTTGTATCACTGAACCATCAAGTATACGGATCTCGGTCATGCTGAAAGGAGCTGGAGAAATAATCAAGTCAAAGGGAAATGAGAGATCCGTTTGCCTGATCCGAGGCACCGAACAAGAGTGGAAGCTGGAACCAAGGTACACCGCCCTCTAGACCTGGCTTCTGGAATGAATGAGCTGATGTCGACAGAAGGAGGTCCACCACAGGTGAGGAAATGAGAAATCCTCAACTAAGGCACGAGATAAAATAGTAGAGCGACGGACAGACTGACACTAATGATGATAGGGAAATGGAAAGGACTGAGTAGCAAATGGACGACTTCCCTTGTTAGAGCATAAAGGGCATGAATGACATGGCAGCTACTGACACAATATCATAAGGGATAGGGGACAGTGGTACTGAAGGTCATAATGTGCGACACAAGAGAGAGACCAAGCAATGAAGGATGGAGGGCTATGGCGGGGTACAAAGGGACTCGGGATAGACTCCAAGAATGCGATGATGACTCAACTTGGATGCGCTAAACAAGGGCGACTCGATGGTGCTACCACACAGTAAAGGCCCAATGGGGGACCATGAAAACATGAGTACAAGGTGGGAACTCATGACGAAAATCGACACAAACATGGACAAGTAGGGAGGCGAAGTGGTGCCCCAAGTACAAGTGTCGTAAGTGAGGAAATTCGAGTTAAAGTGGAGGTGAAGTGGCCCTTCTTGGAATAAATAGGTCCTGACGAAGGATGAAAGTACAAAAAATATGCTGGCTATCTAACAGAAAATAAAACACGCATCTCAGAAGGGAAATGCTAAGGGTAATATTTCTTAAGATAGAGTGCATTGTGAGGATTAGGAAGAGGATTGCCTTCGAATTCCTCTAAAAAGTATGCCCCCTTACCAAGATCCTTACTGATGACGTAAGGGCCTAGCCATAATGAGTCGAACTTCCCGTGACCAAGGACATCATGGGCCTGGTCATATAATAGAACAAGGTCGCCTTCGTGAAAAGGACGAGGCTAGAATTTTTGGTCATATTGAGCTTTGGTGCATTTCTTGGCCGCTTCTATGGTTTGCAATGCAACACGGCGGACTTCAGAGGCACACTCAAGCAGGATAAGTCGTTGTTCTAGAGGTTGTGTGTCAGGGAGAAGTTCAACATCCAGATGAAGGGAAGGGATTTCACACTCGATTGGTAAGACAACCTCCTCTCCAAAAACGAGGTGAGGAGGGTTATGGTTAAGGGGCATGGGTGCCCCCGAGCATGGTGTGGTCATGCCAAAATGTATTTAGAAAAAAGGGGAATCTAAACACATTTTAATGATGTGGTGTGCCATTTGTTCTTGTTATGGTTATGCAGTTTGAGAAAGGAAATGGAGGATTACCAATCTCTTTTGGTACTGCATATAGGGATCAAATGGACTTTAAGTTTCCGAGTTGGCATACATGGTGTCACTATCCCAAAAAGAGGATTTGGAGATAATGAACTAATGCTCTCATAGAAAAGCTATAGGTTGGTCAACAATAATGTCTAAGAGACTGGGTTGCTGATGTAAGATGAGGGAACGATAAGGGGTATCATCCCTAGAGTGATCTGAAGTGATATGGGACTCTATAGGTTCTTCTAAATGTGGAAGAATACTGGGACTAAAGTCAACACGACCAGATACACTAGGAGAGTTGTGGAGAATTGCTTCTCTTGGTCTCTCAAATGTGGGTGCCCCCTTACCCAAACATTGGGTTTCAATGTAATGGCCACAAGGTGGATGTGGTGTGAACGCCTGGGTTCGATGTAAGGGGGAATAGATAATGTCAGGGGTGGATATTTTTTCCATAATGTCGTCATCGCGATAGAAGATGGGGTGACTAGTGGAAGAAAGACCACCTGACGTGGTGAAGTGACCTGAATCATCATCATGAGAAGAGAGGTTCACATGCGCATCGTCACAAGGGGTGACCGAAGAGTAAGTAGATAAAGGATCTACCAATGTTGAGCCCAAGATGATCGCTGAAGGAAGGTCAAGCGAAACAACAGGGGAGGATTCAGATGGAATGTTCCCCGAGGGTCTCATGCATGATGATAGGTAAAAAATGTTGGACGAAGGCTCCATCATCTCGACATTAGGAGGGGGAATGTCAATGGGAGCAGTCATATCTGGTAGTTCTGCTGAAGCATAATGTGCAAATAGGGGAGAGGTGGACTCATTGCGCTTGGCCTTGAATTGGTGGACCGCAGCGATAGAGGTGCAGAAGTCCTCGAGGCGGGGACAAAGATGGGTGTAATGGCCATGGAGATCACACAAAGCACAGGGGTGGTTGGTGTGAATAGTATTGGGGTTCTTGGCTGCGGTCGCGGAAGGAACAGAGGCTTCTGGGACCGTGGACTCAGGGAACGTGACATTAACCATGGGCTTGAGATGAAGCAATGCAGGACATGTATGGGAGGCGTGACCGACAACATCACACAAAGCACACTAGATGGTATGCTTTGAAGGCTGAGGAGGAGCAGGGTTTGTCAAGGCAGCCTTGTCCTTTGATGCCCCCTTGCGAGCTTTGTCCTTCTTACCCGAAGCGGTCGCAACAGGAGGTGGTTCCTGTTGAGGTGACTGAGGCACTGATGCAGCGGGAGAAGGCATGGGGACCGGTTGAACCGGGGTCAAAGAAATATAAGGTTTGGGTTGACCAGGTAAGGTGGGGGCTGGAGGATCAAGGTAACAAACGGGAATCCCAAGGGTCAAGTTAGGAAGAGAGAGGGTGGCCATGACCAGTACCGTGTACACTCCTGGTGGGGGAGCTAGGAACGGTATTTGAACAGAGGGGTAATGGCTAGGTGGGACGGATCCTAAATGGCTAAGGCTTGGAGGAACCATGCCAGGAGGATAAAGAGGCTCATGACTACCAACTACAGGTGAAGGGCTAGGAGCAGGTTGCGGAGGGCAAGGTTGCTGACTAGCCGAAGCAGGTTGCTTGAGAGCAGCCCGAGACGATTGCATCATGCAAACATTCGATGAGCTGGGGTCAGAGATAGGAGGAGGAGAAAGACCAGGGAAGGTTCCGAGCAAAGAGGAGTCTTTGTAGACGCCAGGAGAGACACTGGTCAAGGAATCGACGGTTTGCTTGTTGGCTACAGAAGAGATGGTCGTCTCAGGTGAGGTCTGATATTTTGGCTCATGATATGTCAACTGGTCAATGGTGACTATCTTTCCATTATGAGGGAAAGACATCTTGCGGAAAACTGCGGATGGGACAGCAGACATAGTATAGGTGTACCTTCGCCCCAATAGAATGTTGTAGTCTAGCGGGGCGTCGATGACTTCGACGTCAATGCAAACAGTCTTACCGACAAGGGTGATAGGACAATTACGGAAGAGGCCAATGGGCTGGGAGGCGTGGTCATCCCACACTCGAAGGGTGATCGTGGAAGGGGCCAGCTCAGGGGATCCGAGTTGCTTCCAAACCGAAGCGGACATCACGCAGGTGGATGACCCCTCATCAATTATACACCAGGAAACGTTGGCGTTCTAGATTTTGACTGGGATTTGGAAGGCGACGGAAGGAGGAAGAGGAGGATGGTCCGATTGAGTGGTGTCAAAAACAATCATTTGGTCATCAGCAGGATCTACAGTGCCCACGGCAGATAGTAGAGTCTTCTTTTGGGAAGGGCACGACTGGAGGAGTTCCAGTGTGGAAATGGCAGTAGGAGATTGCGCCAAATCATCTACTATGCTATACGAATGAGCAACTCAACCGGAAGCAGCGTTTCAATGGAATGGTCCCTTAGGAATCTTGGTATGAACCTCAACTTTGGGTTGAGGGATATGTAAGGGGCCACTGGATGTCGAAAGAGGCTCTGTAGAACTTGAAGAAGGAGGCTCGGGGGCAGACTGAGCAGGAGGCTTGGGGTACTGGCGAGACCGAGTTTGAAGGTGAAGGTCAATAGTTGGGAATGGATCAAAGTTCATCATGAGGATCTGGTAATTGAAAGAACTAGAAATGGAAGGTGGAGTGGAGACCCGCCCGTCAAGTGGTTGGGTAGCCACGAATCCTTGCTGAGGGAAAGGATCAGTAAACACAGCTGGTTGAGTAGAGGCCACAGTAGGGGGAGTATGAGGGGAGGCATGTTGTCCTCGCAATGTGGCTTGAGACTCCCACATCTGCCGCATCTGTGGTAAAAGGGGACAATCGTGGGTGTAATGACCGTAAACACCGCAACACGAACAAGGCTTGTTAGTACGAAGAGGCATGTCCGGCTTGGGATGAGTGCCCTGTTGTTGGTTAGCAGTGTTAGGGTCAAAACCTTGAGGATTGGGTCCATGAGTACCAGGGGCAGATTGATTTGGATTGCCTCTCTGCCTTATTTGAGAAGAAGGGGGATTAGTCGCACCCTGCTGTGCAAATACTTGCCCTGAAGGGGGCTGTAGGTGCTGTTGCTGGGGTTGAGGAGGCAAGGGAGGTGGAAGTGCATATGCTAGAGGAGCTGGCATACCAGGTTGCAGATAAGGGTAATGGTTAGGTTGGGCAACATTGAGGTAAGCAGGAGGTTGGGCAAAAGGAGGAGGTATGCCGTATCCTGGATACATGCTACCGGGAGGGGGAAGAGTGCTAGAGGTGCTGGCCCCTCCGGGAGGAAGGCCGTAGCCCATAGGAGGTTGAGAATACGGATGGGAAAGGGCTCCAACGATACCGTCGGTGGAATGAGATGCCCTCGGGGCGTTAGTGCCACCAGGCCTGGGGAGGTCAGGAAGGACAGTATAAACATAACCAGACTGGGCGTAGATCAGGTCAAATTTCAAGGCTATTTGGAGGGCGGCTTCTTCTGTTTGAGGGAAATGGGAGGTGACATCTTTGCCAATGGGAGCTAAGAGAGAGTGAAGGAACCAGTCCATATAGATTCGATCTTCGAAGGGGGGAGCTCAACATAAGCTGCGTCTTCGTCGCCATTCCTGAACATGGGTAGAAAGGCGGGTTGAAGATGTTTGCTTGAAGGAAGTCAAGAGCTCCGCACCAGTATCGTATCGTAGAGGGAGCTGGAAGTAGGATAAAAAGGCTTGGGAAATGGTCGCAAAGGTGGTATGGGAAGAGGTGGCTTGGTCTACATACCATTTAGAAGCTTCGCTGGTAAGCGTGCGTTGGAACAAACGAAGATGAATGGAGTCATCGGTAATGGAATTGGAGGAACACCACATGTGGAAAGATCGGACATGATTGGTTGGATCTTCTCCAGCAAGGCCTTCGAACTTAGGGATGGTGGAGGGGAGCTTGGTTGGCATAGCAGGCCAACCAACATCGTGGCGGATAGGGTCATTGATTGAAATCGGGGAGGCTGAGGCCTGCAATGTACGGTAGCAAGGGTATGGCCGAGGTAGTTCCTGTGGCGGTTCCGCTAGTAGTAGTTCTGGCGTTAGGGCCTGGAGCACCGCTAGCGTTAGGCCCTGGACTAGACATAGTGAAGGTGACAGGGGGAGAACCAGAAGGAGAAGGAGAACCCGATGAATCAGGATAGGAGTCGGAGTGCAGACTCGGAGGAGGACTGGCTCGACGATGGCGGGGCGGAGCAGGTCGATCGACCGGAAACTTAGGGTGAAGGCCAAGAAGTCTCCAGGAAAGGCGCCTTGGGGGCGCAATGATGATGGGAAGAAGGAAACCGACAAGGGCAGAAAGGGACATAATCAAGTGAGGTCAAGGGCAGAAAAGGTGCAGTGACAATTGATTTTAGAGTCTTTGTCAGGCGGTGTTAACCAGGTGCTTCTTCGCTTAGGGTCAGTGTGTGGCATGCATTAATTTTAATTTTTAAACCCTTTCCATTTTGAGAGCAAGAAAAAAGTGTGCTGCGTAACTGAAAATAAATCTGCAGAGAATAGTATATAATGCTGAAATAACAGAAAATTAATAGCTACTTGTGCATCTATCTAACCCAAGAAGGCGGGTCTCTCAAAACTAATCTAAAAAAGGGGAAAAATCTAGGCAAAACACACGAAAAAGAGGCCAATAGATCTAAGGTCAAAAGTGACAAGGATCTAAAGGATAAAGCTGCTGAGAAGAGGTGCAGATCACAGCCAAGAGACAGAGGCAAGGTGGCTGGAAAAAGGGAGGAAATCAGCAAAAAGCGGAAAGGATAGGGAGGAGGTCCTAAAGAGAGGTCCAAACAAAATGACAAGAGGTGATTTGAAAGGAAGAAAGGCTGATTTAAAGGGATCTGAAAAGGAGGTATCAGATCTAGAAAAAGGGAGGCTGAAACTCTGAAAAAACAGACGCCTGAAGTAGCTAAAAATCTTCCACCAAAAGTGGAGGGTACTGAAGCCCTAGGGGGCTAGGTTCCCACTTAGGTGAGAAAAACAGATCAGGAACAGGTCGAAACGGGCTGAGACAGAGGCTGGAAAACCCTGACAGAAGCTTGAGAAAAACCCAGAAAAATTGCAGAAAAACAGCTGAAAAACTGGCAGGTCGCAGGTTCTGACCTGTTTTTAATGCAGGTCACAGAAAATGGGTAGAAAAGTGTGACCTGGAGGTCAAGGTCGCAGTTTTTGGGCTGAAAAGTGTGACCCCCCGCTCCGGTTGTCTCGGCGGCAGATTTTCGGAAAAGTTGCCGTCTCAGTTGCAGCAGATGTCGGTCACCTACGCAATAGGGCCAGAAACACGCGGAAGTTAAAAATTTTAATGTTTTAGGGTTTTATGTGAGAAAAACAACATAAAAATAGGAAAAATAAACAGCTGAAAAGAAACCCTAGGGTCTGAAGTAGCTGGATATGCAGGAATATGAAAAACGACAGCGGTCGTAATTTAAAACCCGTGTGGAGTCGCCATTTGTTAGTATGAATCCCTTGTCGAAGTGTACGAAAAAGGACCACTTTAGCTACGCATAACTAATAGCCCTAACAACAAAAGTGGCTGCCAATATCTTCAGATCTGCGGTTAGTTAGACAAGAAAAGAGCTTCAAAACACCAGATCTATGCATGGAAAGACATTAAGCAGTAAAAACAAGGGTTTGCTCCATATACCAATAGACAAGACAAGAACAATTTTTGAAAGAATTTTTATATTAATTGGGCACCTGGGAGGAAAACAAGAAGGCGTATCCACTTCTCCTCAGTGGGATGGGTTCTTGGAAGTCCTCAGCACTTCAGATCTAAGATTTCTCTCTCTTGTTGGTGTAGAAAACCCAATGCAAAGAATAGAGCTCAATGGGAGCTCACATAGCAAATGATGGAAAAATGGGACCAAGTGTATAGATCCAGAGTGATCTAATAGGCAACAAAAGGTGAAGAATGGTAGGAAAAACCCTCCTATTTATAACAAAATGTTGGGTCATTCTAGATCTTGGTGCATGGGTTAACCAGATCTAGATCCACTTTTTATGGAATATTTTATTATATTTGTTGGAGGGAAAAGGTATTTGACTTGGGTCAAATCCTTTAATTTGTCAAAAATAAATAAATAAATGATTTATTTATCTTTTTAAGGAAGCGGTTAGAAGATAATCAAATAAATAATGATTTATTTAATTATTTAAGGAAGTGGTTGAAAGATAATTAAATAAATAATGATTTATTTAATTATTTGTGGGTGATTTGGTCATATTTAACAAGGAATAATATCTAAATAAGATTTAAATAATTATTCCTAGAAAATAATAAGATAAATAAAGGTTTATCTAATTAATTTCTTTGTTTTTGGGTTAAACATGACTGGAAATAATAATTAAATTATGGTTTAATTAATTATTCCATGAGGAAAATCAAACAAATATAGGTTTGTTTAATATTTCCTTTTGGGGTTTCCTGTTTGGAACATAAACAACCTAATAAATGTGGTTTATTAAGTTATTTAACATAGTGAAGGCAATTTTACTTAGGGTAAAATTGGTCTTACATGGTGTACTTGGGTCCATCTAATGATAATAGGTTAGATGACCAAAAAATGGTGTAAAAATTATATTCTGAGGGAGGAGAATATATTGGATGATTATTTATCAGTTCCAGCCAACACATTCAAACCTCCAATAAATCCAGGGTTAAGGTATGAGGTTGAAGTTAGGCATATAACTTCTATCCCTGATAATGTGAAGCATTGGCAGGTTTTTGATGATGATGAACATATAAGTCAGTTCCCAACCATGATTGGAAACTTTGAAGACGGTGAGATAGACCAAGAGGAAGAACAAATAGGACAAAAATTAGAGATAAGAAACTTGAAGCAGTCAATAGGTGAACAGAAGATTATCCAATTGAAAGATAATGTGCTCCCCAAAGGGTTGGTTCCCCTAGAAATATTATTCAATGCTAATGATGTTGTTGTTTATTCAAAGAAAACACATCAAGAAGAAGAGATGGAAGATTGTAATTTGGGAACTCAGCAGGAAACCAAAATACTGAAATTGTTCAAAAGTGTTCCCGAAAACTACAAAGAAATATACATTGATATTTTTAAGAAGTATATGCATGTGTTTTCCTAGTCGTATGATGACCTGAAAACATATGACAAAATAATTATTCGACATAAGATTCCATTGAAGGAAGGACTCAAACCACATAGAAATAAGCTTAGATAGATCAATCCATTGTTGTTAGCTCCAAACAAAAAATAAGTGAAGAAACTGTTGCAGGAAAAAAATATAGTCCTTCTCAGATATTCTATCTGGGTTTCCAATCTAGTCCCTGTAAGAAAGAAGAATGGAGAGATAAGACTATGTGTAGACTTCAAGAACTTGAACTGAGCATCTCTAAAATATAATTATCCTTTGCTGAAAATCGATTATGTCTTACAAAAGGTGACAAGATCTTACAAGTTGTCTATGGTTGACGGATTTTCTGGGTATAATCAGGTAACAGTAGAAAAAGAAGATCAGAATAAGACTGCTTTCACTACACCCTATGGTACCTTCATGTACGCAAGGATTCCATTTGGCCTTATGAGCGCAGGTGAAACATTTCAAAGGGCCATGGACATAGCCTTCATTGGTGACAAGTTTGTAGTTATATATCTGGATGATGTAACTATTTTCTCAGGGTCAGATGATGAACAATTGGAGCATTTTCAAAAAAAAATTCAAAAGTGCAAAAATTTTGGTCTGTCATTAAATCCCAAGAAATATTTATTTTCCTTAGAAGAAGGTAAATTATTGGCTCACATAGTTTCTAAACAAGAAGTAAATATTGACCCACAAAGGGTGGAAGCCATTCAGACTATTCCTTTACCTAGAAGCAAGAAATATATCCAAAGATTCCTAGGAAAAATAAACTTTCTAAGGTGGTTTGTGCCCAATTATGATGAGATCATGAGAAGTATAACATATATACTGAAGAAAAATGCAGAAGTGAAATGGGATAAGGAAGAAAGAGATGCATTTGTTAGAATAAAGGAAGTGTTAGCCAGCTATAATTTTTTTTATATCAAATGCTGGCTAAATCATTTTTGGAGCCTTCAAGAAACAAGTTTTATTGCTAAAAAATGTTATCTCTTGAAGACTCTTGAATACCTCATGCCTCTATCCAAAATCTTCCCTACTATGCCCATTTTACACTCTGGAATTCTGCTAATTTCATGAGAAAAGACCGCTGCAAAAATCCCTTTTTCCATTTCCTCACTTGAAAAACTAACCTCCATTTTGCTCCCCTTTTCCTCCATAAAAATCCTCTATTTTTCATGATTCCCCTTCTTCCATTCATAAAAATCATTTTACATAGTTTAAAACTCATTTTTAAAGTATATCGAAACCCCCAAAATCCATTGAAAACTAGAAAAAATCATAAAAAATACATATTTTTGTATACAGGCTTAAGCCCCTTTGCGCTTAGTCTTAAACCACTTCCCTTCCATGTGCCCCAGCGCTAGAATCAAGTGCTAGGGTCTTGAGCACTTATCGCATCGGAGAAAATCACAGAGCGCTGTTGTTTGCATTAAACAAAAACTCTGATGCCAATTAGCCCTGTGTATTATATCCCCCGGTCATATTGTATTTCATATAGACCATGGCCCCGTAAACGGGCGCCAAGCCATATTATAAATATACATCCCACCCTCGAAGCATTAAAACTTTGTATTATATTAATTTTTTTGGGTTTTTTTATATGGTTTGAAGAGTTTTCCGTCGACGCATTTCTCAAAACATCTCCACCGTCAATCTGATCTGCAGATTGACGACCCACAATCAATCGCCCTGGTCCCCACGGCCACGACAGTAGTCACCAGGCCCCCAAAACGGATCCGATAAGCTTCATAGGGTGGAATTGATAAAAATTTCGGGTCACAAAGACCCTGACGTCAGCGGGCACCTTTTGTGACCCAAAATGGTTTATGCAGCTTGGTTTTATCAGGAGTTTTGAAGTCCGGGGTATGATAAAGGGTGATTAAAAGGTTTTTCCATTATATTAAACAGAAAGCCGGAAGCAGTTTTTATCACACCACTTTTGGTATGGAAAGGAAACCACTCAATAGCAAGCGATCCTATAAAAATCTGCCACGTCGACAGGACAATACCGCCTCATCGCTCCCTTATCACGAGTTAAATGTCGACTGTGGGCTCAGCGCGATATTTACGTACGCTATCCGATCTGAGGCTGGCTCATCGAATGGTGATCACACTCAAAGGAGCTCGGGGGATAGACTAAGGTATGGCGTGTGAATTTAATTAAAACCCGTCAATTGTGTATGTGGGCCCATAACCCACAGGTCCCAGGATAAGCTTCAAAGGCATTGATGCCTCATGAGCCTTGCACAACACTGCACATCAACAAGACACAGTGAATAAATCACAAACAAAGAGTATCAGTGTCGAAGACAAGACATAATAGAACAGGATATTGAAGACAGATCTGTGGGGATTACGGCTGAGATTGATTATCAAAAGCCTAATCCTCCCAATTAAGACACAGTTAAAAGAAAATCATAAGTGTTTTATCAGACAGCAAGGCCTCCACCGCCACATTAGAGGCAAATTGATTCCTCTCGGCTACCACAAAGCCACCTGTGCCTCAAAGAATTCAAACAGATGCCGAAGTTATTAATCAAGATCAGATATTTGCCCCAGCGCAGCCAGAGAGTGAATTCTGCAAATAAACTTAATGACAAAATATCAGTAGAGTTACTTTAACATAACACAGAACCTCAAAAGTCAATAAGAGCTCCCACCGAGCTTAATCTTAAATGAAAAACATTAATACAGATAGAACACCTGTAAACTTCTTCATCGAGCCCCCCAAAGGCCGAGAAGCCATTAAGACTATATTAATTATCTTTGGAGAAATTTTATCAGATCTCACCTCCTTGTTCTTCTATAAATACTACTGGAGAAGATGAGAAAGGGGTTGGTTGCTAAAACTTTGAAATATAATTGAGCTTGAGACTTCTACTTGTAAATAGTGTTCACTGGCTCTTGAAGCTCTGCTTGTGATAGATAAGTTAGTCTGGGAAGTGTAGATGATTGTTAAGCTAGAGCATTGGACTTAAAGCTGTAACTGGTTTGGAGCATCAATACAAGCTGATTTATGGGATCTTGGTCTATGTCGACGGTGATGTTATTTCTTATTGAAAATTTTTGTTTCATTTATGTTTTCACTGTGTTCATATTCTCTTCTAAAGAATAGCATGCATAGAGTTAGGACCTATTGTATATCAATACCCTTCTCTGACTGAAAATATTTATCTACATGTTTTCTTCCAATTCGTGTTATTTAGGAATTATTTAATTCAGTTCTAAGCATACGAATGTTGGCGTTCCCTCTTCCTATTTCCTTAGCTAATTGTTATTCTTAAATTTTATTTTCAGTATATGTTAAGTAGAGATGAACTAAGGAAGATATGGTGTGCCCTGGTCCTAGTTTTATCCCCAAATACTGTCTGAATGTTTCCCTTGGAATGAGTTGAAAGCTGGCTACTGTTGAAACACTTACCAGATCTTAGGCCATTCTTTGTTATCTTTGTGTTTGTCTTGAGAGTTACCAAGTAGAGCAGAGCTAGGAGAGGATTTGTGGTGAGCTTGACCCTCTAGTTTCTTCTCCAACAGTTTCCTTCAAGTTTCCCTTTGTTTTAAAATGTTTTTTCTATTGAAAGTGCATCAAAATCAGGCTAGTTTAGAAGTACTTACCTGATCTTAGATTACTTTTATTTCTTTCTTAAGTGTATGTCAAAAGCAGGCTAGTTTAGAAGTACTTGCCTGATCTTGGGCTGCTCTTTGTTCTTCATTTGTTTAATTCCCCTTATTATTGTTTCATTTCATTCCATAAATCAAACTTTGAAAAGATCCTTGGACATAGATGACTTGCCCCATAGACCACTCTTGCCCCTTGCTGTTTCAATTAAACCCTATTATGACTCCATAGCCCAATGGACTAAAACCTGCAATTATCTATCTTTCTGGCCAAAGCTTGTTCTATTTGCTTGCAACTTCACACCTTTGAAACTCTTTGCATTTAGAACTTTCCACTCAAATAATATTCATGCTCAACCATCCAAAAAATAAATAAAACATTTGGCCTTCATAACTAGCCTAATATCATTACCCAAGACTTCAAAGACAAATCCATCTTTGCACTTATTGGAGAGATCCGTCTCCGGATTTAGGAGGGCTAGATCCTAGAATCCCAAAGTGGTTGAAACGATGTTCTCCCTACAGTCGGACTCTTGCCAATCTTGCTGATTACAGGGTGTCAATAGGAAGCACTGTAGGAAGCTCCAGTTCTAATTAGTCCAAACTATCAAAAATCATTTCAGGTGTTCTCATTTGCATCCCCAAAAACTATTATTGTTGTTTTGTTGTAGAAAAATGAAGACAATAAGGAGCAAACAGTTGTATTTTTAATTAAATTTTTCAAAGATGATGAGCTCAAATACAATATTCTGGAGAAACAAGTATATGCTTCATTCAAAGCACTGGAAGCCTTCAGGACTTATGTGTTGTAGTCCCAAATAAATACTTATGTTCTTAACTATGTTGTGAAAGACATGTTGTTCTAAAGTGACGTTGAAGGAAAAAGGGGGAAGTGGATAGCAAAAATCAAAGAGTATGATTTGGAAATCAAACCCACCAAGCCGGTCTAGGGACAGGGTTTAGCAAAGTTGTTGACAGAGACAAATTTTCAAGCCTTGGGAATTAATCTGTTGGCACCAGTGGATGGAGCTGTTAATGAAGAAGGTTAAAGAAAGTCCAAAACATGTATTAAATACAATTTTTTGTGCTCTAATTCATATAAGGATATTGTGCACTACCTGTGTTTCTTTTCTTGTCCAACTTCACTAAATAGAACAAAATACAGAGCTCTCAATATTAAGTCTCAGCCATATGTTATCATAGAAGAAAATCTATACTGGAGAGATCCTGCTGGTATTTTTTGTTATGTTTGACCGAAGGAGAATCTATTGAAGTCACCAAACAATATCATGAAATTCTGTGTGGAGGACATTATAGTTGGAAGGTCACTGCCCATAAGATTATCAAGTCAGGATTCTTTTGGCCAAACCTGTTTGCAGATGTTTATAGACTAGTCAGAAGTTGTTAGAAGTGTCAGTTGTTTGCTCAAAAGAAAAAACTTGCTTAATTACCTCTCATCCTAGTATTTATTGAAGAACGTTTTAGGCAATGGGGATTGGATTTTATTGGAGAGATAAATCCACCTTCAAGTGGACAGTACAAGAGGATTATGACTTCCACTAATTATTTTACAAAATGGGTTGAAGAAATACCCACGAAGAAGGAATATGACCAAATAGTGATGAAGTTTCTCGAGGAAAACATCTTCAACAGATTCGGATGTCCAGTCAAAATTGTGATTGATAATGCTTAGGTATTCAACTCTGCTCGTTTTCTTAATTTTTTTCAAATATATAATGTAATTTTATCAAATTCCACAGCATATCATCCCCAAGGGAATGGATTGGCAGAGTCCTCAAATAAGACATTGGTCAAAATATTAAAGAAGACAATCACTGAGAATGAGAAGGATTGAGGTATGAAGTTGAAGTTTTCCCTCTGGAAATTTCGAGTCACTACCAAGAGATCTATTGGGAAGTCTCCCTACAAATTGGTTTATGGAGCTCAAGCACTATTTCCTACTCTGCTGGACAAACCAGTGATTTCTTTCCTTCAAGAAGGTTAGGTAGAAATGAATTCTCTGGTTAGAAGATTGAACAAAATAATTGAATCAAGTGAAAATACAATTAAAGTCAGGGATAACTTGATTACTTATCAAGAAAATTTGAAGTATATATTTGACCGAAAAGCAAAAGAGGTTCTCATTCAAGCAGGCTATTTGGTACTAATATGGGACACCAGACGACAAGAAAAGGGGAAGCATGGTAAATTTGACCCTCTCTGGTATGGTCCATACAAGATCTCTGAGGCAAGGTCAAATAACACATTTATTTTGGAAGATATAGATGGAGAGACAATACAACTTCTTGTGAACGGGAAATATCTGAAGCATTATTTCCAGCATTAAAAGTCAGCATTCCACCATTGTAAATACCATATTTATCATTGTTCGTATGTCACCAAGAAATATTTTACTACATGCCCAATGGATAAGGCAATAATCTGTGGTTCTTATCACTTCTGTGGAAAAAAGCACTATCTGCAGGTGGATCCAGATGTTGTGGCTCATTTGCATTTACCTTTGAAACATTTTTCAAAAAACCAAAAAAATCATATATGATAGAAAATGTAAAATTTTGCGTGTCAGAGAATAATTTTGATTTATATTTTGGTACATTAACATTACATAATGAGATGTGAAGGTGGGTCGAGTCGGGCTCATTCATGTGTAGAACAGTTCAAAAGACAGACCGATGGGCACGTTCATATCATTGCACCTTGAACATGGTCGAGTCAGGCTCATTCGCAAGCTCAGGAGGGACCAGCACAACAGGACACCAGATAAGGTCAGGAGGGTTACACCATGGAGCAAACAAAATAATTTCCCAAAGGCGAAGAAAGGGTGAATTTCCCTTAAACACTTAAGAGTTTTGGAGGAGGCGCAAAAGGAAAAATGGAAGGTTGGGATCAAAATGTAGAATTGGAGAGGGGAGATAGACGGTGGAGATTAAATCACAAACCACCAATCACAATTTTTAAAAGTGAAGTGAAAAGGGTTTGAGTTATAATCACCAAAGTGCGACATGCGATGCAGTGAGGCCTGATCGCATTCACAAATCGAAAGTTTTAAAAGATAGTGCAAAGGGTTCAAGTTAAAGTCGAAGTGTGATGTGTGACACCAGGTGGGACCCAATCGAATAGTGCAGACTGCAAGTATTAGAAGATAAGTGCTAAGGAAAAGTTGAAAACAATTGCATGCAAAGTGTGATGTCGGGCGGATGTGGTGTGGTTTCAAAAGAAAACTCCAAAGTTCTTCAAATACGGAGGTAAGGCATTCTTGTGTTAAATCGCATTAGAGGAAAGAAGGAGGATTACAATGTAAAGGTGGTGAAACACCTTGATAACATCGAAAAGAAGAACACGGTAAAAGAACTCGGTTAAGTGACCCAATGCAGATCAAAGGAGAAGAGGCAGAGTTAGGTAGCAAGTGATATGATTTATCACATTTGAAGCATAAGGACATAGGCAGAGTTGGGCGGAAGAGTGTATAGAGGCCCTATTGGGAGCATGACAGATGGGTAAAGTCAGGCACTGACGCGTTGTTATAGAGTTGTGCATCCACTGCATCATAACCAGAAAGGACACCTCGACACTTCATATGGACGCTTCAGCAACATCGGATTCAAGAAAACGAACATATTTCCAGTTTTAATTTTTTTTCTCAAGTATGATTGCATAATTAATCTTAACATTTTAGGTATTCAAATAGTTTCAAGAAGTTCAGGAGTTACGAACCACTCTGATGTATTTAAGTAGATAGAAATAAAGAAAATAGGTTCCATGTTTTGGACCTCTGGATTACTCTTAATTTGGTACTAAATTTTTTGAGAAATTAATGAAAGAAGATCAAGTTTCCTACACCTATTGATGTTGATATGTCTTTCCAGTTTCTCTCTCTATTCATTCCTCTTTGAATGAAGTGAAGTAATGTAGTAACCGGTCTCTTAATTACATTTGTGAGTAAGAGTCAAATCACCTTAATTTGCGCTCCTTCACTTCATCTCTTCTCTTTTCACAAACTCCTGATGGAACTTTAAAGTAATAGGTTCTGTGTTTACAACATATTATTTTGAGTTTCGTCTCTCTTTATGATTTCCTCTTAAGATTAAAAGTGATAGATTCTGTGTATTCAGGATATCATTTTGAGTTTCTCTTACAGTTCTTCTTTTCATCTCATTCGAGTATCAATAGTTTATGGCATTGTGAAGGCTTTCATTATATCAGATTATTGAGGGTATTAAGTAATTAGACTCCAAAAGGTGTTAAACAAAGTCCATTTGATATTGTAATTGTGACATACATTTATAAAATGTCTTAAGCATTGATTCCTTACCACAACCAAGGAATTGTTTCTTGATATACAACATGGTGTAGGTCACATATTGCATTTTTAAATTCCTCTTCCTTAATAGGTATAATTAAAGCTACGTTAGCCTCAAATGAGACTAAATTATGGAAGTGTCTTATGAATTCTTCATAATTTTTTCTCTCTTCCTGAGCAGGTAATAATATTTTAAAGTGATGGTGTACTTCATATTTAATTTCTTCCTGCCCTTTGATTTCAAAATTCCCCTCTTGTATTATTATCTCAATGTGGTTCTTTACACTTCACATTTTGGTAAGGTTATGAAAGAAAGAAATATTCTTGTCACCAACCCAAATCTATAAAATCTTGGATTTTATTCTCCAAGTTTCCTCTTCTATTCTATTGGTTTTGTATATTTTCTTATAGATCTCTTTTTCTTTCAATGACATTTCTTTTGTGACCTCTCCAGTTTCCATACTTTCCTAGAGTTGGACCAACTCCAGTTGTAGCTCGATTTTCTTTTGTTTTGGATCTTTGTAGTGGGATTTTTCCCACTCTTTAAGTTTGTTCTTGAATTTATTTAGCTTAGTTTCCCAAATGCAGCTTAGAGATCCATTAATGCATATCTTCCATAATGAAGTGACCAACTTCATGACCTCATCGATGAAATACCACATAGAATTATAGAAAAAAAGGAGAGGACCCAAATTAATATATTCACCAAATATAAGAGAGACAGGTTTATGATCAAAATATATGGTAGAGATAATTTTTGAAGTCAGTGGTACAGAGCCAGAGATGAGTATGACATGAATTAGGAATATATATGGTCTTTCCTTTATATTACCTAGACTTATTATTCTATTACTCTAGGTAAATTACAATTCTTTGGGACGATATCCATTAGATTTTGGGCTTCTATTATGCTCTCTAGATTATCTATATATGGATATGGTAAGAAAGTTCCTCCACGTTTTTATTCTGCATTGAATACCAAGTTGAAGTCCCCTCCCATTATTATACTTCTATTGTCTTCTAAATCTAGCTTATCGACTAAGGATTTCCATCATTATTCCTTATCTCTAAAGTGAGAGGGGACATAGATGTTGAAAATAATGTTTTTATTTCCTAAAATTTTGGTTTTAATTTATCTTTTGATCCAATGTTGCTCCATAAGCGATAAAATTAGATCCCAACAAGAATGTTTTCGCATTGTGTAGATACCTCTAGAAGCTCCTCTTGCACTTATTTCTATTCCTTCAAAATGATTTATTTTTTGAATTATTCGATTCATTTCTTTCTCTGTTAACTTGGAATCCTGAAGTATAACGATATCAGAGCATTTGGTTCTCATGAGATATTTTGCTGCATTTACTTTCGAGGAGTGCCCAAGGCCTCTACAATTCCAGGAGACTAGATTCATTATTTTCTATATGACGGAGAAGAGTATACTTTCCATCTCACTATCTGATTTAGCATTTCCTTGGATCCTGCACCTTTTTTAATATAGGTTTCCATTGGTTTTTGAGTACCCATGGCCATGTATTTTTGTGTTTCTTCATCTTGAATTTATTTATTGGTTTTCATTCCATATTTTTTGTGATTCTTAGGAGGAGAAATTGTTTCTTTGGATTTATTTATAGTGATGATCCTTTCGAAAGAGCGGAGATGGGGGCTCTGAGGAAAATGAGATCCTATAGGAGGAATAGGGGGAGGGGGAAAGTGGGATATGAAGGAGGGGGGGGGGGGTGTGGAGCAGGAGAGGGATCAAGGATGAGTTGTTCCATAATAACATCATTAGAAGAAGCGGGAATATTAAGAGAAGAGCCAAGGGAAGAAAAAGGGTTGGAGTCTGAAGGCTGGGAAAGTGAAGAGGATGAAGGGGGAGTAACTCGGGGTGGGGGTTCTGAAGGGGAAGGAGAATAAGGTTTTTTAGGTTTATTTCCATTTTTTTATGTTTTATAGGTTCCCATTGGGTTTTTTATGTTTCAACTATCTCATCTACTTCTCTCTTTGGAAATATATTTGAAAAATGACCATATTCATGACATACCTTGCATTTGAAAGGAATTTGATCATAATATGATTGTTTAATGTGAGCCCAATTGTCAACATTGATCTTTATGGCCTATGAAAGTCCTTTTCCCAGGTCAAATTCCAAAAATATTTGAGCACATGCATGCATTTTTTCTTTTCAATAAATTATATCGAAGTATTTTCCAAATTCATTGCCAATAGCTCTAACCAAGTAATCTCCACAACAATGAAGAGGAAGATGAGGAAGATAAAATGATACTAGAACCATGTTAGGGACATTGAGTTTAAGATCAAAATATGGAGTCCATCTATTCATATATAGACCTATGGTGTCCATGAAATAGGGTCCATTTCTGAAGATAATATCTCAGTATTCCATGGATTCAAAGTAGAAGGTAAAATATCCCCCTCCACAAAAGCGAATAGAGGTTTGGCCTTGGGTTTTGGAAGCCTAGTTTATTTCCACCAATTTCTAAACCATTTTTGGAGAAGAACAAAGGTTATTTAACTATCCAACTAAACCTCGCTCATCCAAAGAGATATATTCTTTGTGAGCCATAAAGGGAGGAAAATCTATTTATGTGATATCTTCCATCCTTTTGACAAAATTGGAGACAAAAGGGCACTCACGGGGAGCCCCAAGGGGGGAAATAAGGTTGGAAAGGGTAGAGCAACAACATTAAAAGATCTGGCATGAGAAGGTGAGGCCCCCTAGATTAGAATCTTGAGTGGCTATTAGAGGAGATAGTAGAGGGAGAGGTGAGGTTGCAGCAGCTCAAGAGGAGGGCACATCACACTAGCTGTTTTTAGGTAGTTTCAATATATGTTAGGGTTTTTAGTTTCTAGATTTTATTGAATTTTTTTCTATGAAATATTGACACAATATTCTATGAATTAATGGTTAATATTTGTGTGATAATCCCTTGAGTATTTCTTCATGCTAATATCTCCTCAATGAATTTATTCCATCATAAAATGATAGCTACAATATGAAAACTAGGATTTTTCACTATCCCTTACTCAATTCTAGGGTGTGATTTTTCATAAGTAGATATCCCTATAGAACCCATCATCCAAGATTAAGCACTGTCCTTCTCACATAGGTAATCACACCATAAAAGTATTCTTAAACTTAATTCTCCTTTTCTTCTCAAATTTTTGGCCCTTTAAGGCAAGTCACTAGGCTAGGTTTAGGGACAAATTCAACTAGGGTAGGCATGTTTTACCTTTGAAAGGATTTTACAAGTGCTTTGTGACTCGTTTCCTCAAAATCACCCCATTTTCATGTCAAAATATTCCATTATAACGTTGAAATCATGATCCCTAAGATATTTTGACCTAAGGTAAACCCTGTTCTAGCCCTAGGCTTCAACTTGGGGCTTTATGAAGACCTTTTATCCCAAAACGTATCATATTAATCTTGTCAAGATTTTCTTATAATTATGCACCTTGGTAAGCCTATTTTCATTTATTATTCACAAAACCCTAGGTCACTTTTTCCTTAGACAAGCCTTTATCTTGTTTATGCTAGATAGAGCCCTATCCTTAAGTTGAGTGTCTCCCCTAAGCCTTCCCTTATCACCTCCAAGCCTTAGAATTGAGAAATACATTAGCTAACCTAAATAGTGAAACCTCCATTGTGGTAAAAATATAATAAAGAGTAGGAGGTGGTGATTTTTGGTGATAGTGGGCCTCCACCTCAGAGTGTTATCATTTGGCCTGGCTCTTGTCTTATAAGCCCTCTCACAAGACCTACTATAATTTGAGGCAACGTGGAACATAATAAATCACCCCATTATATCCAATGTAAGTTAATAGATGCATAAGGTTTATTTTCCATAGTGGCATATTTAAAATAAAAATCTTGAAGCATCTTTCTCATGAAGGATATATGCTTCTCTTCACCCTTTTCATTCCTTTGGAAGAGTATACCTAAAACAATATCATTAGAAAAGAAAGAAAAACTATAAAAAATTTCAAATAATTAGGAATTACCAATATTGGAGACCATAATTTCTTTAATATCTTCAAATGCATCCTTGTTACTTTCATTCCATTTGTAATCAACATCTATATTTAGAAACCTCTTTAGAGGTTTTGTGATCTCATAAAAAATTGGGATGAACCTTATGAGAAAATTTATATTGTATAAGAAGGATTGAAGTTCCTTTTGACATTTATGTGGATTAATTTACTTAATTTCCATAATTTGTTTCAAATCCACCTTTATAACTTTTTAGAAATAATGTGCCCTAGAAGATTTCCTTTTATGGCACAAATGATTGTCTTTTTTTGGATTGAGTGAAATTCTATATTGCTAGAGCCTTTAAAAAATATATTTGAAATGTGCAATGCGAGAAAATATATTCTTTGAGTATACTATAAAATCACCTTGATATATATCAATTATCTTTCCCATCATGGTATCTAAAGGCATAATACACCACTCTCTTAAATGTAGCACCTACATTAGTCAACTTGAAAGGCATCCTTTGATATTTATAAGTACCCCAAGGCATGTTGAATGTTTTCTTATGTCTATCATAATCATTCACCAACATTTGGTTGCACCTTGAAAAATAATACAAGGAAGACAAAATTTTAGAACCTATAATCATTTGTAAAAGAAACACCATGTTGGGGACTGGATATTTGAATTTGATGGATGAGACATTCAAATATGACAATCCACACATAGTCTTATTTCACCATATTTCTTTTTCACCACCACAAGGTGTGATAACCATTAATAATACCTTGTATCCACAATTATTCTTTCATCATGTAACTTTTCCAACTATATTTTTATGAGAGGGATCAATTAGGGATTTATTTATCTCAACTTCTGGCAACAAGGTTTGGCATCCCTTTTCAGTGAAATGAAATGATGAATAAAATTATCCTTATAAGCTTTTAAATATTGATATGGATTTGTGAACATATATTTTAAGTATGTGACAATAATTTCAATGGCCTTCCTTTATTCAATTTTTTTCCTTATTCCAACTTTAATTATCTTTGGATATTCTTGTGATCCAAAATTGGTTTGAACATAATCATTTGGATTGATATTCTCAGTCCTTCCCTTGTACATGTCATCCCCATTTAAAATATCCTCAAGGGGTAATAATACTAGAAAAATGTTTTTGTCCTTAAGTTGTACAATTGCACCTTGTTCTATCCAATTCACTTAATTTTCTAAAAAATCCAAAAATTGGATCATAAATCTGATAATCTATCCATTGTCCTAAGAAAAATTTTAATGGATCATGTTATATTGAATGAATTACCTACAAATGATATATAATTTCCTTCCTCCCATAAATTCTTGACATGGTTGTAAAGTAGAAGTTGGAACTACTAATGCAGTCCCTTTTTCACTGGTAAATATTAGAGGTGCTTCCAAAGAAAAATCCTCAAATTCTTCCATGGTGTCCAACACTACCGTCCAACACTACCTACTTTTATTTTATTGGACTTTCATTATTACATGCATACAATTTTTTTACTTAGTAGACAATAAGGTTAGAATGACCAATAATCTTTAAAACTCCAAGACTAAAATGTTTGGCTAATTTTAAGCCAAGTAAAATAGCCTCATAATTAACTATTTTTTTAGTAGCTTCAAACTCCAAATGAAAATAATAATATTAAAATTTACTATTAGGTGAAGTAAATACAAAACCTGCACCATTACATGTCCTGGAGCTTGATCCATTGAAATTCATTTTCCATATACAGTCAATTTTCTTTTGAGGAGACTCATCTAAAGTTTTCACTATATATGAACCAAAACTATTGGTAAACATAACAATTCTTTATTTGGACTCCCTAAATATTCTATATGATTACTTTTCAAATTTTATTGATGTATATTCACAAAATCTCCATCACCAATAGAAATAGTTGCATGCGAAGAGTCCATTTAAATATTGTCAACAAATTCATCTTCCCACGTTATTGATAGAAGCACACCCTAAGAAATTGGTGCAATGATAATCACAATTTCTATCACTAAAGATATATCTATATGTGCTAACAAATGAACCTGTAAATATTTTTCTGGTCAAGTTGTTTTCTTAATAATTCAAACATAAATAATTGACTTGGATTATATAGAATTTGAGATGATACACTATATGTGTAGACTTTTTGGGATGAGGAGGCTTTCTAATCTACTACTACAAAACAAAAATAAATCCATACATGCATAAACTATGAGAAATTTTTTATCCAGGGAGTCAATACAAGATCCCTTTAGAAAGCACCCCCACTCCTACCAAACAAATATTTAAATTCAAGAAAGTAAAGTGAAAATTAATGAGATATGGTGATCACTGGGGTTGTACACAAAGCCCCTTCTTTATAGGATACAATTTTGTCACATTAATCAAACTAGATAGTTACAAAACCAAGAGGTTTGCAGCATGTATTATTTCCCTTCAATGATTAATCCCACTCCTATAACTAAGAAATAGTTGCAAGAAACAAAAAAAATTAAATAATAAGGAAATAGGACATACAATCAAGATGTAATATATCTATTAAAATCAAAGAAAAACAACTAAGTTATACCCTATTACAGAAAGGAAAAGAATGGGGAAACATGTGTTTCTTTTGTGGGCCCTTCCAACCTGTGTCACACTACTTATGAACCTACGAAATAAAAGTTGATTTACACAACCAATGAACCCAACACCAATAGTCAACATTTCCATTAATTCAGCAATGATTTTAGAGTTACATATTTGTCACCAATAGTTTTCCAAATGGTCATACTTTGAACTATGAAGATTTGGTAGCATCTTCTCTGCAATATAATCTACCACCGATCTACAACTATCCTCCCACAAAAAAACACAACAAAAGAACTCCCCTAACCTATATTTTTCCCATACATTTATACAAGAGATATGGGGACAAATTAGAACTAATTCCTTGAAGTTTGGTCTGCCAATCATGGATATATTTATAAAATATTATATTTTACGATTTCTTGGTGGTTCTTGGTTGAAGAAAAACTAATGATATGAATACATATGATTCATTTAAAATACAATCATCTTATAATAGGCTATATTGGTTCTTTTTTTGGATGATTACTTTATTTAGGACACAACTTGAAAACAACCAAACTAGAAAGAGACCCTTGAAAGACCTGCATGTATCTCCCAAGCCATGCACTTTTTGGAGAATCCAGTTGCAAACTAGGGGTGTGTTGAACAAAACCCATGTCACAGAACTAATCCATAAATAATGTTTGAAGTTTGTTACTATTTTATATTAAGCACACTTTGACTAAAAAATTGATTGTGAGGTGGAGGTGTGTGGAATCAACCTAGGTATGATCTAGATAACATGAAGCCATGTCATCAACTGTAGGAAAAAACCCATGTCCCAAAATTTTACTTGGCTTTGCATGGATATGCCAAACTTGGAGTTTGGCTACAAGGCTCTATCAGAGTTATGGGAATAGAACTAGGCTAAAGTCGTCATTAGTATAATGAACATAAAATTCATTTAATTCATTAGAGACATATGAATACATCAAAATAACCAATGTTTGTTACACCACCTTCCCACATCTACCCTAGTAACCGACCAATCAGGGTAAGCATGTGACGAGAGGCTGCTATAATGAGTTTCAACCTCATAGGTGACATTAAGGAAGTGGAGCCAACAAAAACATAACATAAATACCGTGTATAGCCACAAAAACACCCCCAAGAGGTAACCCAACCATTCAGGCCTCCTACCCCTAGGTCACACTAACATTTTGACCTATTTTAGACATAGTCATAGGCATAACACTGCTGCCAGTGGCCAAGAGGCTATAGTCGCAAGCATAACACTACATGCCAGCAGCCAAGAGGCTATAGCCATAGGCAGAACACTGCATTCTAGTGACCAGGGCCCCAAATTCTCAATTCTGTGCTAGTGGCCCCTGGATTTTAGCCACCTTTTCAGGCCTATAACCCAGTGCCATGCCTAGAACTTCATGAAATGTTTGGAGATGATAAATAACATCATGACAATGATACAAAAGCAATCACATCAATAAGAACTCATTTGGACCCCTCCCAGCCATGTCACAAACATTAAAACTACATGTATAAACAACATAACAAAGCAAAGGGGTCTCATAATTATTTGATAATTGCTAAGAATCATTTCTCCCCTAAAAAATTAGATGCAATAAAATATATTTGACCATAGATACATTGTTTATCCATTTACAAGTAAAAACATGAAGAGAGCCATATATCATTACTGTCAACATACATTTTTATAACCAATATAATAATAACAGAAATATAGTGGATACAACAACAATAGAATTCACATAATAACCAATGCATTTATACATCAAATACCAAAGGAATGAGCTTCTCGTTGGGTGTGTTGCAACATGTTTGGTTTTGATAAGTTAGCATTTTAGAAGAAAATGAAATTTTTTAAAAAATGTTAGGTTTGGATATGAAAAAATAAAAAATAAAAAAATGTTAGGACTCATGAGAAATAAAAAATCATATCATAAAATGATTGGATTAGATGCTCTAAAAAATAAAGGAAAAAAATTTCAAATCAATAAAATAAATAAATTTCTTAGTTTAAATAAAAAAGAAAAGAAAATTAGTGGCAGCTTGTTTAAATGCGCCAAAATTAAATTAGGATTTAAATTATGTTTAATTATGTTAATCGATTCATTAAGTGGTTAAAATTTATTGTAATAAAGTGCACATATTTGATTGATCCAAATTCTCCAAGCGAACAAATCCCTTGTCATTTTTTGTTATCAAACGAGAAAGTTTCAATGGTAGTGTTAGTGCAAGGAGTCACTCCTTGACTGCAAAAGGAGTAAGCCTTACACATCATAGTTCATTTCAAATTTAAAGGTTTTGAGTGGTGGGATGGATTCTTAAAGAGTTTGAAATGATTTTTATTCTTTAATACTTTCATGAATTTGGCAAGATCTGACAAGTATAAATTGTATGGGTAAATTGGTAGTATAGGGAGAATATTGTAACAAATGAAATGAGATACATATCTGGTACTTACTCTAAGAAATATGCATATCCTAAATCAGTCACAAAACTACAATATTGGCTCTTTACATAAACTGTGTTTTATGTAAAGTAAAAAACATTTAAAAATTAGCATAAATGTATAAATAATTTCACAAATCCTTCATGAAACCTTCACTAACATGCTCTACAAAATACAAATGATTTTGTAGAAGACTAAAAAGAAGATAATTTAGTATTAGATCCTCTAACAATTTTCTTACTCACACCTTGTTAGCTGCCGCAACTCACAAATTAGAAATAATAAACAAAGAGAGAAATACACCATACATTAGATATTCCTTGAATCACAAAATTCTCCATCATGAAGTGAAAATGGGAGTTTTCTTTATTATATTAAGTCTTCAGGTAGACCAACATCCAACCATGAAATGTTATTTACAAATGATATATAGAGAGAGAGGCACCAACTCCATATCTCCTAAAAATAAGGAACCAATATTCCTCACATTACATAGGTGTTATAGGACATTAAATATATATCCCATCGAAATATAACTAATAGGATAGATGTAGATGAGAGAAGAGAAGATAGTTTGGATTGTATTGTTGAGTGTGCTGACATGTTGCCCCTTTTTCTACTGATTTGTCTCCTCATGACTTTGGTTCTTTAATAACCACGTGTCTTCATTAAATGTGACCTTCAACAACCTCATAACCACTTATCAACCATCACTTTTTTATATCCATATAGTTATGAGTCGTTATATTTCTTGAAATTTCTCAGAAAATTTGTTGATAGTTGTCAAAATTCATTTAAAACGGGCAATATTGGAATTTTCGGTAAAAACCTGTAAATGTGCAAAAATTGTAATGCTACCGGAATTTCTGTTAGCGCTCTATTTCTTTCTAAAAAATGCAAAACAAAAACTTGAAAAAATTGTGCAAACTTATACATATTGAAACTTGAGTTGTTGTTCAAAAATGTACATAGTAAGAAAAAAGGTGTTTTATTAGGAAACCATTTTACCTTTCTTCCATATGGGCTGCTGCTTCTGCAAGCTTGTCCAAGTCCAATTTTTTGTCAACAACTGATCTTAATATTGTGGTTCTGGTGGTTGTTTCTTTGACAATGATATTTTTCTCCTTTGAACCCTTTTGAATTTTACTTCTTTTTGAGGATTATTTTTGTTGGTCTGAAGAGGCTTTTCCTTTGTCTTTATTATTGGACTCATTAGTCTCTACAATTGAAGGGGTTACAATATGTAACCTTTATGATTGTCCTTCTACATCTATGACCTCTGTCAGAAAACTTGGATTATGCAGGGCCTCATATTTTAGCCTAAATGTGTTGTTGTCCTTAGTGTGTCTTTTCCTGCTACCAAAAACTGGTTTGACATCCTTTTTATTTCTCTTGTTGCTAATATCATACTCTGCATCTTTTATAATATCTTCATCAGACTTAATGGGATGATATTCCTTCTCAATTTTCCATTGAATGTCTACTTCCAAAACTTTCGGTAGTAACTGTACTTTGGATTTTTCTGTAGTTGTAGACTTTCCTCTCTGAGATTTGGTATAAATTTTGGGAAAAAGAGTAATGGGAAGCACCATCTTCATTGATTTAGGCTTATTGATTTATGAGCCTTCTCCTTTCTCCAACTTCTTCTCAACCTTGATTGAAGGAGTCTTTTCTTTTCTGCCTTTAGCCTTTTTATGGATGTTCTCCTTCTTAGCCTTTCTCTTCGTTCTCTTAGAAGGATGAGAATGTTGCTGTGAAGCTGGAGACAATTCAGCTAGAAGATCTGGTGTAGGTGCAGGTGGGATTGCCCTGTATGTTGGACCATTGGTTAAATTGAGAGGTGGGGGGGGGGGGTGAATCAGTTTAATGCAGTCATGTTCTTATTAAACTTTCTTTTATACTCATTCACATCATCATTTTGTGATCAACTTAATATACAATGGAACAACAATCTTAATAAATGAGCAGCAGGTATTAAGTATAATAAATACAGAGTATCAACACATAATCATCATGCATATAGAAAACATATATAAGTGGAAACCCATAAGGGAGAAAACCACATCTTATTATTGTTGTGATGCAAAGGCAAGCTCCAAATCCCTCTCCCCACTTATTTTTTGTAGGCACCAACCTACAGGAGGCTCCTACCTCAATTCTGCAAGCTACAACTTGCAAGGAAGCTCCAACTCCCATCTATTTTCTGCAGGCTACAACCTATAGGAGGCTCCTACCTCAGCCAGCTACAACTGACATATATAAAGCTACAACTTGATATGGAAGCACAACTTCCTCACTCGTTCAAAAACCACATGATGATTTACCTGGATATCAGCTCTGTTCTGTTCCTTTTTCACTGCTATTCACTAGCCTTCATATCTACCTTATATCATCTCTGATTCTTCACAGCTTCTCTATCTTCTCCTCCTTATTCTTACCCTCTCTGCCTCAATTCTCCATTCTCTAACCTCTTTATGCATATCTATGTGATATCATTTATAGAGTTCACCTCATGACTATTTGTTTTCCACAGGGAATTTGAAGTGAACAGCCATGACTCTTTGACTTCCACGCTCTCATTTATTTCCTAGCATATTCAAAAAAATATAACAACATGTATACATTTCAATATTACAGTGGGATATTTCTTTGCCTCTGGAGACTTTCCTTTGCATCACAAACAATATAAAATTAATTAAAACATTTACATTTACATTTGCAACTGATATATCTCATTCAACCCTTTTAGTTCTTGGCTCACTGTATGTTTGTCTTTTCAGCTGCTGTAGTGTAACAAACCCACATTTTCATTCCTGTGCATTTCAAATTCAGATTCTGCAATCTGAATACCTTCACTGCACACCTCTTCAAATCTGCAATCTTTGTTCACTGCAATTGTGTATCTGTTGCATATATATTTGCTTTACAAGTTTAGCCCCAAATAAATCTCAAGGTCTCATGCATATAAAAATGCATGCAAATTCCTGCCCTAATAAATTCACAATATTGTAATATCATAGACTCTGCAACTCTAATGCGGAAGTAGCTCTTCATCTTATGCGCTATGGTCAAAAATCCACTTTTGTGACTTCATATGCGAAGGTTACCTTTTCAAAGCTTATGGTTTGAAACCATATTAAACCCATTGCATGCATATTCAAATTAACATTTGAATAGCTCAAAGCAATAAACTTCATTCTCAGCTTATAATTCTTGAATGCATATGTTGCTCACGGCTTTATCATTACACATCCAACATAATATTTAATATATATAATGTCTTTAATCCAACGTTATGAAACCTTTGTAACAAGAATTTTACCATTGCACTCACCATTGAATGTCACCAGAACTTATATTAAATGAAGTCTTCGGGACCAAAACATATATTAATATATGTATCAATATTTTACAAACACATAATCAATGCTCCAATGTGCTCACCATCCATCAATACACATTTCCATATTAATGCTCTAAACTTGGGTTTAAACTCAAATATCAACGTAATTGATATGGCCCCATAGCGTATTAACATACTTTCAAACCATTTTTGTAATATCTGTTCAGGCCCACATATATATTGGTTATCTTCATTATTCATCATCAACTTGGTTTAAACCCAAAACCCATTTAACTTCCGGAGCATGACCTTTTCGGATGAACTTTATCATATACCCATTATATAATATGCCGCCCACATACATTTCATTATCAAACGCTGACTTTTGGAAAAGGATTCAACAAATAAATCTTTGGGTCCACTTTTACTCAGCGGAAAATAATTTAGGTCCCATAGCAACTTACATGGAGTAAACAAACCCGCAACTTCATGATGCGAATGCCGTCGATCTTCGATGGCTAGCAATCAGACGAAAATCGCAAAATTTTTAACCCCGTGACTTAACTCTCCAAAAAGAATGTGAAACTCGTGGTTTTTAAAAACCACCTCAGGACACGTGTCACACGCAGACCCTTATCGCATTTTTTTCTTTGATTCTGCTTACCATTTTAAACTTTTCCGAAAACCTCCAATCTTTGCCTCAAACCTACTTTTACTATTCATTACTTTATGGTTCCATCTACCCGCTTGTTCATGGTTCTGTTCATTCTTCGCTTCTTCTCCCAGTTCTTCAAGTTCAACACTAATGCCTCATATCCACAGGCTTTCACATGATAGGGTTCCGCCCTTGTTCCAAAGCACATATTCCGCTTCTTAACTTCACAATTCTGCTTATATTAATCGGTATCACTGCTATTCTTGTGCGCCTTCTCTCATTCTATTCTCGATGAAATTTTGAACTTCTGCTGGTAAATAACTCCACACAGGCCAGGTTTCTAGTCTCCAACCCTCTTCAGCACACAGATAGTGCATGACTATTTCTCTATATTCAGTTACTGTGCATGACAGTGCATGACTGATTCTTTGTATTCAGTTACTATGCATGACAGTGCATAGACAATGCATGACAGTGCATGACTGTTTCTTTGTATTCACTGTATATACACAATCGGGTGTATGACCCTCCTTTGAGATCAAATCTCCTTACATCTTTCAAGACCATACCCTCGTCAGAATAGATTCTTTCATATATACAATAAATTTATTTACAAAGCCTCCTTGTTTTTGGTCAGATCTTCAAATCAAATGGCCCTTTCAACCTCACTACTCTGCCTCTAATTCCTCTGCTGCTTCTGTTGCTTGGGTTGCCTCTTGCCTGTCTCCTTTGCCTATTTGATAGTTCTTCTTTCTTCTCTTTTGCCATAGTGATAGTTCAAGTGCTGCTCCTTTCTTCTCCTTTGCCATCAATGACAATATTTCCAACAGTCTCCCCCTTTGGCATTGATGGCAATACTTTAATACTCTTCTTTTGCTCGCTTTTCCTCCCCCTTTGACATCAATGACAAAGGGTGTGGTTTCCAAATCTTGTCCATAATACTTTGATCTTGAGGACCTGTTCCATGCACTGCTCACTAGCTCTGGCTCTTTTGTGACAATATTTATTGACTGATCTCCCCCTGGAATGATGCTTTCTTTTCTGATCTCCCCCTAGAATGATGCTTTCTTTTCATGTCAGGGAGTAACATCTACAGACACTACCCCTAGTTTGTCTCTTATATATTTAAATGGCTCTTTAGCAAGAGGTTTTGTGAATATGTTTGTTGCTTGTTCCTTTGTTGGTACATATTCCAACTTCACTACTTTCTGTGCTACTTGTTCTCCGAGGAAGTGGTACTTTATTGGGATGTGCTTTGTTTTTGAGTGAAGTACAGGATTTTTTGATATACTTATTGCACTTGTATTGTTACATTTGATAGAAATAGGTTCATCAATGCTTACCTTCATGTCTTGGAGAGTTTGTTTCATCTACATTACTTGTGTGCAACATGATGTTGCTGCTATGTATTCTGCTTCTGTTGTAGATAGAGAGATAGAAGTTTGCTTCTTTCTAAGCCATGCCACCAGAATTTTTCCCAAATAGAATGCACCTCCACTTGTGATTTTCTTGGCATCCACATAGCTGGCCCAATCTGCATCTGTATATGCTGTCAAAGTGAAGCTTTTGCTTTTTGGATACCAAAGCCCATAATGTGAAGTTCCTTGTAGATATCTAAATATTCTCTTGATTTCTAGTAAGTGATTTTGTTTTGGTGCTGCTTGATATCTTGCCACAAGTCCTACTGCCAACATAATGTTTGGTCTAGAGGCAGTTAGGTACAGCAGACTTCCTACCATGGATCTGTAAAGTCTTTGATCTATATCTGTAGATCCATCATTAGCACATAGCTTGCATCCAGTGATCATGGTAGTTGACACAGGTTTGCAGTCTTCCATTTGGAACCTTTTTAACATCTCTCTTAGGTATTTTTCTTGTGAGATGAATGTTCCTATGTTATTTTGTTGAATTTGAAGTCCTAAATAGAAGGTGAGCTCTCCAATCATAGGCATATCAAATTCTGATTTCATTTCTTTAGCAAATTCTTTTGTTAACTTCTCTTTGTTGCTACCAAACATGATGTCATCTACATATACTAATACAATCAGGAGTTCACTTTCATTAGCCTTTATGTACAAATTGTTGTCTACTCCTCCTTTCTTAAAACCTTGTTTTTGCAAGTATTTGTCCAGCCTTGAATACCATGCATGAGGAACTTGTTTCAGCCCATATAAGGCTTTCTTTAATATGCACACATAATCTTGTTTATCTGTTAATGAGAATCCTTCAGGTTGTTCCATGTAGACTTCTTCTTCTAGATCTCCATTCAGGAAGGAAAACTTCACATCCATTTGATATACCTTGAAATCATGATAACATGCAAAGGCCAAAAACATTTTGATTGCTTCCATTCTGGCTACAGGGGAAAATGTTTCATCATAATCAAGACCTTCAATTTTTGAATATCCCTTGCATACAAGTCTAGATTTATTTCTGATTACCTATCCTTGTTCATTCATCTTATTCTTGAATATCCATTTTGTGCCAATGACATTTTTCCAAGTGGGTCTTGGAATTAATTCCCAGGTATTGTTCTTCTCAATTTGGTCCAGTTATTCATTCATAGCTTTTACCCACCATTTGTCTTTGCTAGCTTCTTCGAACTTCTTTGGCTCTATTTGAGATAACATGGCTAGGTATGCTTCTTCCTTTTGTTTAGCTAGTTGTCTTCTAGTCTGGACTCCCACACTTTTGTCCCCAATTATTTGATCTTCTGGATGATTCTTTTGAGTGTGTCTTGAGGGACCTTTTGAGTTTAATTCAGTATCTTCTGTTGTATTGCTTAATTCATCATTATCTTGGTTCTCTTCTTCATGATCTTCTAGAGGATTGCTGCATCTTGTACTTCTTGTTTTGTTTGGTAGATCTTCATGAAATCTTACATCAATGCTTTCCACAATTTTTTGCAGTGTTTTGTTGTAGCACTTGTAACCCTTACTCTTGGATGCATATCCTAAAAATATTCCTTCATCAGCTCTTGCATCAAACTTCCCCATTTTTTCGTCATTATTTTTTATGAAACACCTGCTTCCAAATACTCTAAAGTGCTTGATTGATGCTGGTTTACCATGCCATAATTCGTAAGGAGTCTTGTCACTGTTTAGTCTTAAATGAGCTTTGTTAATAATGTGCACAACTGTGTGTACTGCTTCTGCCCAGAAGGTTTGGGGAATGTTACTTTCTTGCATCATGGCTCTGGAAATCTATTGTACTGAACTGTTTTGTCTCTATGCCACTCCATTCTGTTGAGGTGTACCTGCAATTGTAAGCTGTTGTTTTATCCCATGCTCATTGCATAGGTCTGCAAAATCATAGTCTGTGAATTCACCTCCTCTGTCTGATCTGATGCACTTAAGCTTGCATCCTGTTTTATTTTCTGCCAATGCCTTGAATATCTTGAATTTCTCAAGTGCTTTAGATTTATATTTGAGAAATGCTACCCATGTCATTTTGGAAAAATCATCTATTATCAGCATGAAATAAAATTCTCCACTTGGTGCTTTAGTTCTTGAAGGTCCACACAAGTCCATGTGTACAAGCTGAAGTGGCCTACTTGTTGATAGTTCATCTTTGGTCTTAAAAGATGTGCAGGTCTATTTTCCCAATTGGCAAGATTTACATATGGTATTTGAAGGCTTCTTTATTGTTGGCATATCTCTGACTGCTTTCTTCTTGCTCAGACTGATGATACGGTCAAAGTTAAGGTTTCCCAATCTTCTATGCCATAACCATGACTCATCAAGTTTTCTTAGGTGGCATGCTTCATTCTCTTCTTTCAATATATAGACATTACTTTCTGTTCGAATACCTTTGATCAAGGTCTTTCTTGTGGTGCTTGATCTTACTTCACGATCTTGTGCTCTAAAAAGAACTTCACAGCCTTTATCACACATTTGAATGACACTAAGTAGATTTGCTTTCAGCCCATCCACAAATAGTACATCTTGGGCCTTTCCTCTTCCATTATCCAGACTGCCTGAGCCTTTTCCTTTGATTTTCCCGACTTTATCATTTCCGAAAGTTACATTTCCAGATTTCTTTGCATCAAAGGTTATAAACTTGCTTCTATCTCTAGTCATATGCTTTGAGCATCCACTGTCCAAATACAATTTGCTTTTCTGATCTTAGGATATTAGATCCATGTCACACTTATTCAATTTCTTTTCCCACTACAGGCAGCTATTTGTTTGGCACCTTTTCTGAGAAGATGGACCACATTCTTTGAGAGGACATTGGGAAGACATATGTCCGATTTTATGGCATACACAGCATTTGATCATATTTTTAGCAGAGTTATGAGTATGAGTGAACTCTCCATAATTCATAAATCTCCTTAAGGTTTTGAACATCAGTATTTGTCCATATGTTCTGCACTCCTTCGCTTTATGGCCGAATTCCTTACAGTAAAAACAATACCCATAAAAACAATTAGTGTACCTGATGAAGGGTGGTATTCTCCATTTGTTTGCTTGAGGTGGTCTTTTCTCTTTTTTCATCCTTTGCAGGTTGGAATCAATTCTCCTTTTATGACAGTATGCAGCAATATGTCCCAATTTGTGGCAGGCATAACAAGTGAAATTTTTCATAGGGGAGAAGAATCTCCTTTGATAGCTTCCAAATTTTATATATGCAGGAGTATATGAGCCTTTTTTAGTTGACTATTTATTTATTTCGTTCTTTGTCATTTGAGGTTCCTTCATGTTCCTGTTTGCTTCATTGCAGGCTTCTACTTCTGTAGGAACTTTCTGAGCTACTTCATTATCCTTGACAGCTTTTACAAAAATGATATTCCTGTTATCTGTTTCTTTGAATTTACTTGTTTCTCCTTCATATCCAATCCCAGTTTTTATCAAAGGAGATCTTTGAGCATCTAGTATGTTATTCAACTTATCAGAGCTTGTCATTTGAGAAATGTTTATTGACAATTTCCTTTGGGTGTTTTCTAATTTCTTCCTCAAGCATACTACTTCTTCTTTCAATTTCTCTTGCTTCAGAATTTTATCCTCAATTTGCTTAAGTAAAATGTCTTCTACCTTCTTGGCTTCTTCAAGCTCTACTTTCAACTGAATGAGGTCTTCTGAATTTTGTTCTTCTCTTACATGTTTGAGGAGAATGTATTTCTATTTTCTGCACTTTAGTTTTAAGGCTGTCAATTTCCTCCAGGGCACTTCTTAGCTCCCCCTCAAGATCAACTTCACCTTCTTCCTCATCTTATAGAAGGTAAGCACTTCCTTGGCCATCAATACAAATTCAAAGGTTCCCTCTTCATTGGAGGATTCATCTAAGCTTTCAGATGCATTGTTGTCTTGCTGAGCATAAAATTATTTTCTATTGAATTTCTTCCCTTTCTGCCAGTTCTTTGATATGGTTTTCTCTGTCTCTTGAGTCTGATTCTTTGTCTTCTTATGAAGACACTTAGATGCATAGTGTCCAATTCTTCCACAGTTAAAGCATTTAAATGGAATTTTACCTTTATACTTGCCTGAGCCTCTATCTAATCTTCTGACAAATTTGGCCTCTTCTTCATTAGAGTAGGAGCATGAATCTTATTTTTCTTCTTTGTTCTTCTCTGTCTTAAAGGCTGCCTCCCTCACATTTGACTTCCTCTGTGGCAGTCTCATCTCATAGGCTGTTAAATTTCCAAGTAATTGGTTCATGGTCAAAGTTTCCCAGTCAGCTGTTTCTTCTATGGCATAAACCTTGGGATTAAAGCTGGATGGTAAATATCTTATAATATTTTGAAAAATTACACATTATTTTATGGTTTCTCCTAGAGCTTTTATGTTATTCACAATTTCTGCAACCCTTAAAAAGAAGCTGGCAATGTCTTCATCATCATTCATTTTTATATTTTCAAACTGAGCTCTATAGACTTGAAGTTTGGCTATCTTCACCTTTTTGTCTCCCTCATGGATGTTTTCTAGAGTATACCATATTTATTTGGCAGTTTTGTTGTGCATTACTTTGATAAATTCTGCTTCACACAGTCCACTTAAGAGTGCATTCATGGCTTTTGCATTAGCTACAAAGTCTTGTTTTGCATATTTCTCTAAGTTAGTCTCCTTTGGGGCATATCCAAATTACACAACAGCCCAAACTTCTATTCCTAGAGACATTATGTACGTCCTCATTCTTATTTTCCAGAAGGCATAATTTGTACTGGGAAACAAAGGGGATTTATTTGTTGAGCATCCTTCTAGACTAGCCATCTTGGGGACCTAGGATCTCCTTCCAGTTGTTAAAATGATACAGAAGGAACCGGCTCTAATACCAATTGTTGGACCCTTGGTTAAACTGAGAGGGGGGGGGGGTGAATTAGTCTAATGCAGTCATGTTCTCATTAAACTTTCTTTTATACTCATTCACATCATCATTTTGTGATCAACTTAATATACAATGGAACAAAAATCTTAATAAATGAGCAGCAGGTATTAAGCAGAATAAATACAGAGTATCAACACATAATCATCATGCATATAGACAACAGATAGAAGTGGAAACCCATAAGGGAGAAAACCGCATCTTATTATTGTTGTGATACAAAGGCAAGCTCCAACTCCCTCTCACCACTGATTTTCTGTAGGCACCAACCTACAGGAGGCTCCTACCTCAATTCTACAAGCTACAACTTGCAAGGAAGCTCCAACTCCCATCTATTTTATGCAGGCTACAACCTACAGGAGGCTCCTACCTCATCCAGCTACAACTGACATCTATCAAGATACAACTTGACATGGAAGCACAACTTCCTCACTCTTTCAAAAACCACATGCTGATTTACCTGGATATTAGCTCTGTTTTGTTCCTTTTTCACTGCTTTTCACTAGCCTTCATATCTACCTTATATCATCTCTGATTCTTCATAGATTCTCTATCTGCTCCTCCTTCTTCTTACCCTCTCTGCCTCAATTCTCCATTCTCTAACCTCTCTATGCATATCTATGTGATATCATTTATAGAGTTCACCTCATGACTGCTTGTTTTCCACAGGGAATTCGAAGTGAACAACCATGACTCTTTGACTTCCACCTTCTCATTTATTTCCTAGAATATTCAGAAAAATATAACAACATGTATACATTTCAATATTAAAGTGGGATATTTCTTTGCCTCCGGAGACTTGCCTTTGCATCACAAACAATATAAAATTAATTAAAAAATTTACATTTACATTTGCAACTAATATATCTCACTCAACCCTTTCAATTCTTGGCTCACTGTATGTTTGTCATTTCTGCTGCTGTAGTGTAACAAACACACATTTTCGTTCTTATGCATTTCAAATTCAGATTCTTCAAATCTGAATACCTTCACTGCACACCTCTTCAAATCTGCAATCTCTGTTCACTGCAATTGTGTATCTGCTGCATATATATCTGCTTTACAAGTTTAGCCCCAAATAAATATCAAGGTCTCATGCATATAAAAATGCATGCAAATTCCTACCCTAATAAATTCACAATCTGGAAATATCATAGACTCTACAACTCTAATGCAGAAGTAGCTCTTCATCTTATGTGCTATGGTCAAAAATCCACTTTTGTGACTTCATATGCGAAGGTTAACTTTTCAAAGCTTATGATTTGAAACCATATTAAACCCATTGCATGCATATTTGAATTAACATTCGAATAGCTCAAAGCAATAAACTTCGTTCTCAGCTTATAATTCTTGAATGCATATGTTGCTCACCGCTTTATCATTACACATCCAACACAATATTTAATATATATAATGTCTTTAATCCAACATTATGAAACCTTTGTAAGAAGAATTTGACCATCACACTCACCATCGAATGTCACCAGCACTTATATTAAATGAAGTCTTCGGGCCCATATCATATGTTAATATATGTATCAATATTTTACAAACACATAATCAACGCTCCAATGTGATCACCATCCATCAATATGCATTGCCATATTAACGCTCTAAAATTGGGTTTAAACTCAAATATCAACATAATTGATATGGCCCCACAGCGTATTAACATAATTTCAAACCCTTTTTGTAATATCTGTTCAGGCCCACATATATATTGGTTCTCTTCATTATTCATCATCGACTTGGTTTAAACCCAAAACCCATTTAACTTCCGGAGCACAACCTTTTCGGAGGAACTTTATCATAGACCCATTATATAATATGGCCCCCACATACATTTCATTATCAAATGTTGACTTTTGGAAAAATATTCAACAAATAAATCTTTGGGTCCACTTTTACTCAACAGCAAATAATGTAGGTCCCACAACAACTTACATGGAGTTAACGGACCCGCAACTTCATGAAGCAAATGCCGTCGATCTCCGATGGCTAGCAATCGGATGGAAATTGTAAAATTTTTAACCCTGCGACTTAACTCTCCAAAAAAAATGTGGAACTCATGGTTTTTAAAAACCACCTCAGGACACGTGTCACACGTGGACCCTTATCGCATTTGTTTCTTCGATTTCTCTTACCATTTTAAACTTTTCCGAAAACCACCAGTCTTCGCCTCAAACTTGCTTTTACTGTTCATTACTTTATAGTTCCATCTACCTGCTTGTTCACGGTTCCATTCATTCTTCGCTTCTTCTCCCAGTTCTTCACGTTCAACACTAACGTCTCATATCCATAGGCTTTCACATGCTAGGGTTTTGCCCTTGTTCCAAAGCACATATGCCGCTTCTTAACTTCATGATTATTCTTATATTAATCGGTATCATTGCTATTCTTGTGCGCCTTCTCTCATTCTATTCTCGATGCAATTTCGAACTTCTGCTGGTAAATAACTCCACACAGGCAAGGTTTCCAGTCTCCAACCCTCTTTGGCACATAGACAGTGCATGACTGTTTCTCTGTATTCAGTTACTGTGCATGACGGTGCATGACAATGCATGACTGATTCTCTGTATTCATTTACTGTGCATGACAATGCACAGAAAGTGCATGAATGTTTCTGTGCATGACTGTTTCTCTATATTCATTGTATATACACAACCACATGTATGACCCTCCTTTGAGATCGAATCTCCTTACATATTTCAAGACTAGACCCTCGTCAGAACAAATTCTTTCATATATACAACGAATTTACTTACAAAGCCTCCTTGTTTTTGGTCAGATCTTCAAATAAAATGGCCCTTTCAACCTCACTACTCTACCTCTAATTCCTCTGCTGCTTCTGTTGCCTGGGTTGCCTCTTGTCTATCTCCTTTGCCTATTTGCTAGTTCTTCTTTCTTCTCTTTTTCCATAGTGATAGTTCAGGTGCTGCTCCTTTCTTCTCCTTTTCCATCAATGACAATATTTCCAACACTGTAAAACAGAAAATGGTCCCATGATTGGTTTATTTTCCTTAGTTATTCCTCAAATAACACTTTAATAAGAGATTTATGACATAATATGTATTCTGATGTAGCTATGCATGTTTGAATCCTAGCTGACATCTTTCTCAATCTCTTTAGTAGAAATAAAGGTAAGTTGAGGGTATTCATACTTGCAACATGAAACCAAAATTTCATATGATAAAGAAAAACCATAGTATAGCTCCTCTCACAGGTGAGGTAAATTTTTATGAGCTTGACAGTCTCAGCCCATTAATTTTTGAGGTAACTGCTAGGAATTCCTTTAGCCCAGTTGGGATCTCTAATTCCATATTTAAGGAAATTTTTGAGGTCTCCTCCAGTGATGATTTGGCATTTAAACCATTTTTCTCCTTCCTGTGGAAGATTGAAAGCTTCAGCAACTGACTCTGTTGATATCTCCAATCTGAGACCATAGATAGTTGCTTCCTTTCCATTGAAATAGTGTGAAAACTCCTGAGCTACTCCTAAATGAGAGCTTCCCAATATTGAACACAATGGATACCACCATGCTTGAACAACAAGGCTTCTCACATTCAGATTAAGATCAACTAGGTTAGCTCCTTGGGGTTCAATTCATTTTATCTTTCCTCCTTTAAGTTAGTCATCTTCGGTAATAAATAAGGTTGTCTGCTGAAATTTGATAGGTGTCAAGACTAGAGGAGTTCACCTAACATGTGTTGTTGTGTCTTCTACGAGATTTGTATGAACTATAAGACTAATTTCTGAAGCTTCTCACTGGAATATCTCGTTCACCAATAATTAAACTCAAAATGGATAGTCTTCCTTTATTTTCAGTGGTCTAGAAAATATACGTTGGTTCACCTTCCCATGCATGAGATTTTTAATTATGGTAAATATGTTAGAACATAGCATACACCCTGTGGTAGTCATGATGAACTTTAGTTTGCTGCGAATTTTTAGATGGTATGCTACAGGTGGTTGGAGATGAGCAGAGCTGTAATTGGAAGTCACCTCCACTCAATCTTTATTACAGGCCTAAATTTCTGGCAACATCCATGTGTGATTAACCAAACGATCATCACATTAAAACTGCAGATCCATGATCTTTCTTAACACATAACACATGCTTTGACATGTGGATGAAATGACTCAGCTAACAGAGAGGAAAAGTAGTGGTAGGCTTTTAAAAACTATGGATTGACACCTAGCATTCACCACGTATAACCAAGACTTGATCTTAACATCACTCAATGTAAACCTTTCCTATCACGTGACCTAACTCATGATAAAAGGTTTTTAAAAAATGCAGTCGACAATGGGAACACGTGGCTTAACACAAAAGGGGATGCATTTTTTATTTTTTATTGTTAAAAATAAGGGAAGCTACCAGAATTTCCACTAGTATCGGGTTAAAGAAAAACATACACATTATAGAAATAAAATAGACTATCTGAAAAGGGCTAAAACAGACACTACCAGAAATTTCGATAGCGTTCAAATTTTTTTATTGAAATTTACAAAGCCTTATCCTAAAAAAAAAAAATTTAAATAGGATCATGAATTAGCATATAACTTTGCTAAGAGGTAGATCTCTTCCCTACCCAGATCAATGATGGGGAAGGCTTTTCACACCCCCCTTGCCCATTTCTCGTTAACATTGTTTGGGGGGGGGGGGGGAGGGGGGTTTCGAAAATTTGTTTCCAATGGTGGGCCCCTAGCATATGTGTCGCTGCAATATAAGTTCACACCCCCCCCTCGATACCATTTATTACCACCTACTCCCTCTGAAATCTACCTTCACACCAACGCTGTTTTTGACTCCCTCCAATAGTCATTTGAATTTCCTCCCATGACCATTTCCCGATGTCAAATCAATTCCTGCCACCTATACTCTCCCATTACACTCCTCTCCCCTGCCGTTTCCATTTTCTTTCCCATTAGGCCCGCTCCATTACCATTGTTGAGACATTTTCATTGCCCACTGCTCTACTGTTATGCATTAAAACCTCCACAACCAATTCTCTAACAATCACCCCATAATGGTAAATCCACCAATTCTATAAATAAAACCTTTCCATTCCCTGCACCAACTTTGATTCATTTGTTAATTTTGTTGAATTGAAGGTTTACATAGAACATAAATTCAATTATATTTTTTTCATTATATCATTCTGTTAGCTGAATTGTTACTTCCAAAGACCGCCCCTAATCTACTACCAGTTTTACAGAGACATGTTCTTCTTTCTTTTCCTCTACAAGTCAATGGCTCCCAAGGGAAAAAGCTAAAAACTAGTCTCTGAGGAAACCTCGAGTGTGTCTACCCTGGTCGATCTTGACCATGTCCCTTTGGCCGATCAATTTTTCAAGATCATAGAAATAGAGTGTGAATTCGAGCTCTATGAATTTCACCTGTGGTAAAACAAAAATACTTAGACAAATAGGATGATGTCAAACTCTGGGAGACCCTATTACCTCTGTATACATTTCCTCAGACCCATGAATTCCATGACCTTGTCACATGATGTCAATCCAGGTATGATCCTATCAAAATGACCATGGTAGCTTAGAATGGAAACATTCTAATTTCTATCACTCCAGAGACCACTAATAAAATGTTGCTTATCCCAAAAACTGATTCCCTCAACCTTTTCTCCCAAGCTTATCTCATGGAGTTATACCACAAGATGACCTTTCCTCAAAGAGCACAAATATTTGAAATCTTCCTTCCAGATGATATTGAGCTTCCAAAGTAGAACCCTCCTTACCCATCCTCCATGTTTATTAAAGCCACCAGACATATCATTTCTTTAATTTCCTATTTATTAGGCTATCCAAATGATAGAAAAATGGATGATTCCATTCTTAGTTACTTCTCCATTTTCTCTAAATACTGTTGGCAATATGATTCTTATGTCTTAATATGTTTTCCTTGATGGAAACTCTCTGGTATAAGATCGAGTATATGTCCTTTAGAGAAGCTCAGTAGTCTATCAGAAGAAATGTGTAATGTCTAGCAGAATATTGGTTAATATTCATATTGTGGGTTCTATACGTGGGTTTGTACATGCCAAGTCATGTATATACACAGATAAGAATGATCCAAGTCGTGTATGCCTCTTACGCTCTAAAAATATGATACTAGGAGGCTTTGCCATGGTATTAGCCCACAATATTGAGCGATATGTCATCTATTTGATTCTGTCCAAGAATACCATCGGCAGTTGTGTGGTTTTGACTCATGGTATAGGTAAAGGCTAAATCTATATAAGGAGAAGAAGATCATAGTGCAAATGTGTGCATGTGTGAGGGTTGTCACTGAATACTTCTCTTTGAAGTATATCTACATGGGATGTGGACCAAGGACAACAAGTTTCTCCTCAACTTAGGGAGGTATAGAACCTCATGTAGAAGATGATCTAGAAGACCAGGCAACTTAAGCTTGATTGTTCCAAGCCGTGATGGCTTGAGTTTGGATTTATCTGCGAAGTATACTGCTCCATCAACTTTTTCAGTAAATTCTTCAAAAAAATATTTTCTAAATGTCATGTGACATGTTGCTCCTAAATATAGCAACCAAACATTTCTCCAAGAAGTAAATGAAACATCAAACAAGTCTTCAGTTACTCCATTGCTACAATGTGCTACAACATAATGAGTGGATTCAGGTGCTTTACCTTTGTCTCTGTCATGAGTTTTACCTTTTTCTTGATTCCTTTGCTGCTCAGTTTTATCCCAAGGCAGCTTACATGTAGATGCATCATGCCAGTCTTTATTGCAGCACATGCAATGAAGATCAGATTTTTCAGTTTGAGTTTCTCTGCCCCCCCTTCCTCTGAAATTTCTTCTTCCTCTTCCTCCTCGGCCACCTCTTCCTCTAGAGGAATCTTTAGCATGACTCTTCTCTCTATGTGAAAAGCATATAGCCTCTTCAGAAGATGGAGGGGTTGTCATCTTTCCAAAAGCTTTCTCTCTTTCTGCAAACTTTTTCTCAAGGGACTCAAAAGTGATTTTCACGAGGTTTCCACTTGATTGCAATGACTCAAGATAATGTGAGTAAGTGGGATAAAAAGCCTTAACATATGCTATGAGAGATATGTCAACATCTCCACCAGTGCTCTTAGTGTCATGCATGATAGATCCTACTTCTGAAGCTAAAGTAAGAGGATCATAATTTTTCAATTCCATACTGAACAACTTAGTAATTAATTGAACAATTTCAAGTTCTAAATGTGAGTCATAGAGTTATTTTAGCTTGCTGAAGGCTTCATAGGCATTTTAAAATGGTGTAATATGGCGACTCACCTTTTCATTTACGGAAGTTGCAATCAAGGCATAGGCCTTTCAGTTCTTGTTTTCCCAAATGGTGATCTCTTTGTCTGAAGTGGGCTTTGTTGGTGGAAGTTCTTCTTCTCCTTCACAAATTCCTCTCCATAGCTCATTAAAAATGAGAGTGTGCTTGATTTTCTGAGGCCATTTAGCATAGTTCTCCTTGCCGGAGAGAACAACTCCTACAATAGATATGATAGAATGCATTATTTTGCAGGAAAAAAATACTTTGCTGTCAAGGTTAAAAAAAAACTCAATTCAGGTTTCAATTCTGCAAAAAAAAATATAAATAAATAAATTGGGGGAAAAAAATAGAGGTATTATCTAAGGGAGGTTTTTTCTAGGGAAGGTGTTTTCTGGGGGAGGTGATTATTGGGGGAGGACAAACTATGTAAAAATCATATTGATATTATGGCTGGGAAAAAGAAAAAAAAAATGCATGGAGGGAGGTGCAGCAGAGGCTGCGAGAGTAGGAGCGTGGGGAGGGGAGGGAACCCGCGTGGAGTGGGAGGGAGAGGGGACGAGGTGGATGGGGGAAGGGGCTGGGTGAGGGAAGTGAGGGGGTGAGGGGGTGCGTGGGAAGGTCGAGGAGAGCCAAGGGAGGGGAGAGCGGACTGTGGGGGCCATCGTGAGCAGATGAAGAGACGACGGAGGGCTGTGAGGGAGAGAGCGGGGCGGGGGGTGTGGGGGTGAGGGGGTACGTGGGAAGGCCGAGGGGAGGGAGGTGAGGGGGATTGGTGAGAGCATGTGAGGGGGTGCATGGGAAGGCTGAGGGCCAAGGGGAGGGAGGTGAGGGGGATGGGTGAGAGCGGGTGAGGGGGATGGGTGCTGTGAGAGAGTAGAGAGATGGGGCTGAGAGTCCAAGAGGTATTGTGAGGGAGCGGGTGGGGAAGAGAGGTGAGCATGAGTGTGAGGGAGGTGAATGGAAATGAGTGTGAACAGTAAAAAAATTGTACAGTAAATTTAACCGTGCTAAGAATTTGAGAAGAAATTGCACAGTGGTGTGCAGAAACAAAAGTAGGCAGAATGTGTAGAAAAAAAAATTTGCAGAATTATTCCAGGAGTTCTAGAATGCTTGGAGCAGTAAAACATAAAAATTAATGCACAATGACAATGTGAAAAAATTCAGAACATGAAGGAGTTACACCAAAGGCAGGAATGCCAAAAATGGGACTGGCTCTGATACCATTTCAGACCAGGAGGTAACTCCGCAAAAATCAATGTGTATTAGATGGATATGGTGTGTGTACTTATACATGGAGGTGAGGCTATTGGGATTCACTTCCCAATGACTCTTAACCTTCCTTATTTACTAAATTAAAATAATATATAATCTCACCCAACCCCTTAGGATTAGGTGTCAACAACACCCTTGGATAAAATTATGGATCAAAATATCTAGACCTGAAATGTCTATGTTCTTGCATGATCTATTGAAGAGATGATTAGATATGTGATATGACGCATGTTTTCTGAAGTGAAGTGAAGAAATCTGGGTAAGTTTTATAGATCTGATACATTATGCAAAGTTAATATTGACAGATCTATACGCAAGTTCACCTTGGTAAAAGTGCGTATATACGCGGATTTTTCTCCGAAAAATCATGTATGGAAGTCAGGGTTTTCTTAAGCTTATTGCAGAGGTTTTTTGTTTATTTTTGTTGTATTTCTACTATTTTTCAATGAATTCTTCATGTATATATGGGTTGCTTGAATGATGTATATGTTGTTAAGTTGATTATGTATAAATCTGATCTTTTAGTAAGTAAATAGGTTTAATGATGTCTGATTGATCAAGGGTTCTGCAATATTGAAAATATATCTGAATGAAAGCCTCAGATATATATCTGAGACTGACCACATTCTGGAAGATCAGTATTCACATATCTATACACAGGTTGGTGTGAAGGAAAGCGCGTATACACGCGGGTTCAATAAAGAAAAGTAGCATATGCATTTTAATACAATGAATGTTCAGGTTTGTGTTGATTATGCATACTGATTCTGAAATATGGGTTATCACTGTGTTCTGGTTACATTGATCTCATTGTTCTGATTGAAGTTTGGGTGAAATTTATTATTGTTAACCTTTTGAAGAGTTGTGTTGAAGCTGTGTGATCCATTGTGAAAATTGATGAAACGTGGACTGCAGTGGTTCTAAGGGTTGAAGCCTTTAGAGTGGAAGTAGAAGCTTCCGACCAGTAGAAACTAGTGTTCTGATCAGGGGGGTTGAATCTCCCTTCTAGTAGTGGCTAGTAAACAAGATCAAGGGGTTGTATCTCCCTTCCAGTAGCAGCTGGAGAATGAGAGAAGGTTGCAGCCTTATATAGGTAGATGCCTGCATACTGATATGAGTTTGCATCAGTACAAAATTGTAAACAATTTTCCATATAATAAATATTGAAGACAGAGACGACATCAATGGTGGTTTTCTCCCAAATTGGGTTTCCACCTTAAATATTGGCGTTCATGTGTGATATTCTTATGTGATGATTTATTCTGTTGTTACTACAGATATTTAATACTTAACTAATTGATGCATAACTAATAAGTTGAGTTAAATTTTGTTTTTGAAAGTTTCTGCTGGTATATCCGCGTGCATATGTGTGTTGGGTTCATTAAATTCTCGTATGGAATTCAGTAAAGAAAACTTTAAAATTATCAGTAAGCTCTAAATATTGATTCACCCCCCCCCCCAAACCCCCCTCTCAGTATTTTTCCCAACAATTGGTATCAAAGAAGGTCCTTCTGAAGAAGCTTAATCGCTAGAAGGAAGATCAACTAAGATGAGAAATCAAGATGGGACAACATCTATCAAGCCTCCTCTCTTCAACGGAAACAATTCAATCTTCTAGAAGGCAAGGACAAGATCCTATCTTCAGTCTCTTGGAGCATATGTATGGGCTATAGTTGAAGGAGGTTATCAATATCCAATTTCAGTTCCAACATATGCAGTAGTAAGAGAGAACTATGAAACCAATGCAAAGGTGGTCAATGCATTATTGGGAAGTTTGACTGAATCAGAATTTCTCAAAGTCATGTAGTTGAATACAAAAAAGGAGATATGGGACAACATTATTCTAAGATATGAAGGGGATGCCAAGTTTAAAAGTGCTAAAATCCAAACTCTCAGAATTCAATATGAAAAACTCAGAATGCATAATGAGGAAAACATTGGCAGTTTCTTTTGACATCTAGATGATATTGTAAATCTTATGAGAAATCTGGGTGAAATCATAGCTGACACTACTCTAGTAGAAAAGGTTTTAAGATCTCTAACTCCCAAATTCGATTCAAAAGTGTCTGCTATTAAAGAGAAGCATGGTCTACAAACTCTTACTATTTTTCAACTTCATGGGATTATGACTGCTTGTGAAATGAGAAAAGGAGGTCCATCTGAAGTCAAAGAAGTTGTCTTCAGAGTTGCTGCAAAAGGAAAGGAGGTAGAAGAACAAGAAGGATCAGGGTATGTTTCAGAAGAAGATGAGATAAATTTTGTAAAGAAGCTACAACTTAGCACTAGAAGGTTTAGAGGTAAGCTTCCTTTTAAATGTTTTGCTTGTGGAAGAGTTGGCCATTATGTCACTAAATGTCCCCATAAAGATAGTCATGAAAAGGGAAAGGAAGTGGCTAAAGGAAATAAGAAACAATTTATCAATAGAAAAATATATTATACTCATGAAGATATTGATGGTCTATGAAATAGTGAAGAAGGAGAATATGATCAAGATATTAGACTACTCATGGCTTTTGAAAAAGACTCTAGTGAGTCTAAAGATAATTTTATGGATGCATTAGAAGAAAACGATTTTATTGAAGAAATAAATCATCTCAAAATATGTTTGGAAGAAAACAAAATTTCCATACATACTCTAAAGAATCAGCTTATAGAAAAGGAGAAGCACAATGAGAAATTAGAATGTGAAATAGTAAGTCTAAGAAAGGAAATTGAGAAAATGAAAACCTTAAATCTTAGATTTGCTAAAGGATCTGAAACCTTAGATGAAATTATCAAGGTACAACACTATCCTCTTATAAAGATAGGTCTTGGATATATTTTAGAATCATCTCAGTCTTCATCACCAAGCTATCTAAATGCATCTAAAGCCAGCCTGCAACATTGTGTCACTCAGCAAAACAACAAAGAAACTACATAGGTAAAGCATGACCACTTTATTACAAGGAAGAAAAATAATAGAAATATCAATCATTAGCTAAACGTAAATAAAATGTTTCATGATCGCAAAAATTTCTTCTTTAATGGAAAATGTTCCTCATGTTATAATTTTGGTCATAAAGCTGCTCAATGTGTTGCATACAAAACCATCATGACCAAAGAAGAAAGAAAGCAAAGAAATGAGATTGGAATAAAGAATAATACTTATAACAACTTTTATCCTCTTCAAAATGAAATTGAATGTGCTTATTGCAATAACTTTGATCATGATGAATCTGAATGCAGGAGAAAACTTCCGCCAAAAGAGAATATTCCTTCAAATTCCAAGGTATGGAGAAAGAAGGACTTACAGATTGAAAGCTGTGGCATAGATTTATTTGTAGAAGGGGAAGAAAACCAATGGTAAATTGATAGTGGATGCTCAAAACACATGAAAGGTGATAGAAATAAACTCATTTCATACAATTCTCTAGAGAAAGAAAATAATGTTACCTTTGGAAATGACTCTCCTGATGTCATTAAAGGAAACATTTATGTTTTTATAAAAGAAAAGGTGAAAGCTAACAATGTTATGTATGTGGATGGATTAAAGAACAACTTTTCAAGTGTGAGTCAAATGTGTGATCAAGGAAATGAAGTTGTCTTTAGTTCAAAATAATGTGTAGTACGTGAATTTGACACTAAAAAAACAGTAATAAAAGGAACTAAAACACCAAGAAATATGTATGTATTGACAGGTGGCCAATAACAATGCTACTTGGGTAAATATTCAAAAAATTGGTTATGGCACAAAAGTTTGGGAAATTTGAGCTTCTCTCAAATAAGAAAATCCAACATACTCAAAGTTGTTCGTGATCTTCCCAGCATCACTCTACCTAAAAGTACCATATGCAAATCTTGCCAATTTGGTAAGAAAACCAGGGTACAATTCAATGCTAAAGAAGGATCAGCAAGTAAGCCTCTTGAACTTATACATATTGATCTATATGGTCCTATAAGGAGAAGGTCACCTCATGGAGAATAATACTATATTTTATTTATTGATGACTTCTCTAGAATGTGTTGGATTGGGTTACTAAAACATAAAGATGAAGCATTTGAAAAATCTAAGATCTTCAAAGCTCTGGTTGAAAATGAATTAGATCTAAAAATCAAATGTCTTAGATCTAACCGAGAAGGATAATATATATCAGATGAATTCTTTTATTTATATGAACAACATGGCATAAAAAGACAATTTTCTATAGCTGGAACCACACCCCCCCCCCCCCCACAACAAAATGGCATGGCAGAAAGGATTTATGGAAAAATTCAACAAATGGCTTGGGCTATGCTTGATGAATCTGGAACTCCCGATACCTTTTGGGGAGAAGCAACACATACTTCTGTAAATATTCTTAACAAGGCTCATGTTCAAGTAAACATTGATAAAACTCCTTATGAACTTTGGTATGAAAATCTTCCCAATGTAAAGCATTTTAGAGTTTTTGGAGGCAAATTTTTTATCAAGAATAATGATGAAAAACTTGGTAAGTTTGAACCTATAGCAGATGAAGGAATATTTCTTGGTTACTCTTCAAGAATTAAATCATATAAATGTTACAATAAAAGACTTCAAAAGATTGTTGAATGTATTGACATTATAATTGACTAGTCTCTCTCAGCTCCTAAAAGGGAAATAACAACAACAAATGAAGATGATGATGATGTATATTTTCCCTCATCAAATAGAAATAATATAGAAGGTGAACCTAATGAAGCACTAGAAGAATATCTATCTAAAAAGGCTCCATCCAGGTATGTTCAAAAGAATCATCCAGAATCTCAAATTTTGGGAGAAAAGGGATCAAGTGTCCAAACAAGAAGAACTCTTGTAGGATCCCCTAGATATCTCGCATTCTTATCCACTATTGAAACACAGAATGTAAATCAAGATAGTAAAGATGAATGTTGGATTCAAGCCATGAATGAAGAACTTGATCAGATTTAAAGGAATCATACTTGGGAATTGGTTCCAAGAACTCATAATAAAAATGTTATTGGAACAAAACGGATATTCAAAAACAAGTTAAATGAAAATGGAGATGTTATTAGAAACAAAGCTAGACTTGTTTGTAAAGTTTATTCTCAACAAGAAGGTATAGAATTTGAAGAAACATTTTCTCTTGTAGCTAGACTTGAATTCATAAGAATGTTTCTTGCTTTTTCAAGATTTCAACAATTCAAAGTTTATCAAATGGATGTTAAATCTACTTTCCTTAATGGTTATCTAGAAGAAGAAGTTTATATAGAAAAACTAGAAGGATTCATTCTGGGAAATGATGAAAAACTTGTTTTCAAACTTAAAAATTCTCTATATGGTCTCAAACAAGCTCCTCGGGCATGGTACTATCGTCTTGACAAATATCTTCATCAACAAGGTTTTACAAAGGGATCTGCTAATAGTAACCTATACACAAAAATTGATAATGATAAACTATTGATTGTAGTTGTATATGTTGATGAAATCATTTTTGGAAGTAATGAAGAGTCCATGAGTCAGAAATTTTCTTCTGTTATGTAGCAAGAATTTGAAATGTATTTACTTGGGGAACTAACATTTTTTCTTGGATTACAAGTGAAACAAGCAACATATGGCATATTTTATCACAAGCAAAATATCTTAAGAAAATTCTGAAGAAGTATGGGATGGAAGGCTGCAAACCTGTGAGTACTCCAATGGTAGATATCAGTTCTCATGATGATTCTCCCACGGTGAATCAAAGAGAATATAGATCCATGATTGGAAGTCTGCTTTATCTAACTGGGAAAAGACCAAACATTATGCATGTAGTTGGGATTGCTAGAAGATTCCAAGCTAATCCAAAAGTGTCTCACCTTCAAGCTGTAAAAAGAATATTAAAATATCTATAAGGGACTCAATACTTTGGTCTATTGTATCAAAACAATGCTAATCTCACTCTTCATGCTTATACAGATGCGGATTGGGCTGGAAATATTGATGATAAAAAAAGCACTAGTGGTGGTGCATTTTATATGGGGCCCCGATTAGTATCTTGTTTCAGCAAGAAACAAAATTATATTGCCTTATCTACAACGGAAGTAGAATATGTGGTTGTCGCATCATGTTGCACACAACTCCTTTGGATGATGCAGAATCTACAAGACATTCAAATCAAATTTTCACCTCCCATATCCATTTTATGTGATAATACAAGTGCCATTAGCATCTCAAAGAATCCTGTTATGCATTCCAAGACCAAGCACATTCCTATCAAGTATCACTTCCTACGTGAACAAGTGCTTGAAAAAAATGTTAAATTGGAATATGTTCCCTCCAAAGAACAAGTTGCAGATATATTTACCAAACCTCTTCCTATGGAAGCATTCGAATATCTCGACAAAATATGGGAGTTGTCTCTGCCTCTCTGATCAAATATTCTTAATTTCAGAAGTTTAAATTCAATACGTTGGTTTCATAAAGAAGCATCACATATATACACAAGTTACTGTGCATAAAACCGTGTATGGGTTTTGCTGACAGAAATTATTTGGGTTAGCATTCAGAATAGTTGTTGTGCTGTTGGGTAATCTCTGTTGATGTTCCAGTATTCATCTTTCTGTATCATTCTCTGATATTTATCTCCTTGATGAATATGCTTTGATGAATAGATTTTTGAAGGTGTTCAGGTTGTACAAGCTTAGGGGGAGCACCTGCCTTGTTGAAAAGGATGCATTGTTGGCATTCTGATTGCTTTCTAATATATGATCTCTCTCTTGATATCTTTTGGTCCCGCTTATGAAAAGTCATTTTTGTAATTTGGTGAAAAGGGAATGTTGATACTCATGATGTAAATTGTTATATTCAATCATGTAAGGACTTGTTCGAATTTGTAAACCCACTTGGTTGTGTAGTTGAGTCAATTATGTAATTCCACTTGGTTAGATCATTAATGTAAGTATGAGTCCTTGGTGATAGGAAAGGTCATACTCGGTTGAGTTATAGAATCTGAAAAATATGCCTGGAGATTCAGCATGACCTTAGGGGGAGCATGATCAAAATAGTGCCCTTTGCCCTTGATGTCAAAGGGGAGAGTATTTTTGGTTTTTGAATAATGGTTATGTTTAATGTATCTATCAGTTGTGGTGATCAAACACCATCATGGTTGCCATCAATTCGAAAGGGGGAGATAGTTGGAAATATGATTTTTATGTCTTAATATGTTATCCTTGATGGAAACTCTCTGGTAAAAGATGTAGTATATGTCCTCTGGAGAAGCTCAGTAGTCTATCAGAAGAAATGTGTAATTTCCAACAGAAGATTGGTTAATATTCATATTGTAGGTTCTATACGTGGGTTTGTATAGGCCAAGTCGCGTATACACACAAATAAGAATGATCCAAGTTGTGTATGCCTCTTGCACTCTAAAAATATGATACCAGGAGGCTTTACCATGGTATTAGCCCACATTATTGAGCGTTGTGTCATCTATTTGATTTTGTCCAAGAATACCATTGGCAGGTGTGTGGTTTTGACTCATGGTATAGGTAAAGGCTAAATCTATATAAGGAGAAGAAGATCATAGTGCAAATGTCTGCATGTGTAAGGGTTGTCACTGAATACTTCTCTCTGAAGTATATCTACCTGGGATGTAATATGTTTTGTTGGTAGATTTGAATCTATGAAGCACCCTTGGATAAAATGATGGATCAAAATCTGTAGACCTAAAATTCCTATGTTCCTGCATGATCTATTGAAGAGATGACTAGATCTGTGATCTGGCACATGTTTTCTTAAGTGAAGTGAAGAAATATGGGTAATTTCTATGGATATTATACATTATGCAAAGTTAATATTTACATATCTATATGCTAGTTTGCCTTAGTAAAAGTGCATATATACGCAACTTTTCTCCGAAAAAGCGCATATGGAAGTCAGGGTTTTCTGAAGCTTATTGCAGAGGTTTTTTGTTTATTGCTATTGTATTTCTTCTGTCTATAAATGAAGTCTTCATGTAGATCAAGGTTGCTTCAATGTTGTATATGCTTCAAAGTTTATTATGTACAAATCTGATCAATTAGTGAGTAAATAGGTTTAATGATGTTTGCCTGATCAAGGGTTCTGCAATACTGAAAAGATATCTGACTGAAAGCCTAAGATCTGTATCCGAGATTGACCACATTCTAGAAGACCAGTATTCAAAAATATATAAGTAGGTTGGTGTGAAGGAAAGCATGTATACACGTGGGCTCAATAAAGCAAAGTAGCGTATGCATTTTAAGACAACGAATATTCAGGGTTGAGGTTAATTTTGCATACTGATTCTAAAATCTGGGTTATTACTATGTTCTGATTGAAGTTTGGGTGAAATTTATTATTGTTGAACTTTTGAAGAGTTGTGTTGAAGTTGTGTGATTCAATGTAAAAATTAATGAAACGTGGTCTACAGTGGTTCTAAGGGTTGAAGCCTTCAGAGTGGAAATAGAAGCTTCCTGCCAGTAGAAGCTAGTGTTCTGATCAGGGGGATTGAAGCTCCCTTCCAGTAGTGGCTGGTAAACGAGATAAGGGGGTTGTATCTCCCTTCTATTAGCAGCCCGAGAACGAGAGAAGGTTGCAGCCTTTTGCAGGTAGATGCCTGCGTACTGATATGAGTCAACATCAATACAAAATTGTAAATTTTTTTCCATATAATAAATATTGAAGACAGAGATGACAACAGCGGTGGTTTTGTCCCAAATTGGGTTTCCACCTTAAATCTTGGTGTTCATGTGTGATGCTCATATGTCATGATTTATTATACTGTTATTGCACATATTTACTGATTAACTAACTGATGCATAACTGACAAGTTGAGTTAAAGTTTGTTTCTGAAAGATTCTCTAACAATAAAGTTATCTTATTATATGCAAGTTTCTGTTGGTATATCCGCATGCATATGCAGGTTGGGTTCATTAAATTCACGTATTGAATTCAGTAAAGAAAAAGTTAAAATTATCAGTAAGCTCTAAATATTGATTAACCCCCCCCGCCCCCCTCTCAGTATTTTTCTGAACAAAGACAACTAGCCTAAATTCATGTGAAATTATAGCTAATTCTTGGCTGGTAATATGGATGAACAAATGATGAACTTGACAACACAAGGAATGTTCAGGTACACATATGTACTTATTCACTTGTTTCTTTTTCAGCAGGGGGATTCATTACCCATCACATTGCATAAGCAGGATGATCAGGGAGTTAATCAGTCAGTTATTCATTGGAATTAGTTGGTCATATCCATTTCAACTGAGTTTTATTTTACAAATTTATTGATTCGTTTATCCATCTAGTTCCCAACTTCTAAGTAGCCAGAATGAGCCCAGAATTTTCCAAGACATCAAAAGAATACTTCACTTAAGTGATCAGGTTAAAAATAGAGACTAGTATCTATACCATAATTACACAGATATCCGATGTATGGCTGTGAAATGGAACCTTATAAGTTACCCAAATATTTTACAATTATAATTTTCTCTTTGGAATATATTAGAGGGATGATTAACATGGTGAATTGCACTTTGTTTCAAGTAAGAGAAAATCATAGTTCAAGATAAAGTCTAAAATAGGCTCCTTTATATGCAATACCAGATGAGTAGGGATTGAAGCAGATGCCATCCTCAAAAGGATGAACTTTCAGCCAAGCTTCACTTGGTCCTATGATCCTTTCTGCATCATTTCATAGTTAAGAGTCGAGCTGAAGACAACTCCCTACAATCATACACCTAGGCATGAGATTGAGAAATTTATGAACCATGATCAATGGGAAGAGAATACATTGTAAGAGGAAGAGGAGCATATTATTTCTATATCCACTTTGCATAGTCCAATCTTCCAAGACAAGCAACATAAAAGGCCTGGAGAGGAAACATCAAATTCAAAAAACATTGCCAAAGAATTTATAATTCAGCAGAAGAAGCAGAAGACTAATTTTACTATTTCTATAGAGCAGAGCCTAAATGAGCTAGATATCATTGATTTGGGAGATGCAGAAGTATCTACATCAACATATGGGAGTGTTCCTAATACTCCATCATCTTCTTCAACTTCTCAAGAGCCTATGGAAATAATTTAATCAGTTAGAACCAGTGAACAAGGTGACTAGAACATTTTCTCTAAATTCTTAGAGATCAAACAGAAGAATGAATCCTTGAAGGCCAATGTTTACAGTCAGTTTTGGAAGAAAAATTCTACATCACAAAACAGGTTGTTGACAACTTTTGACAGTGAAAAGGGAAGGATACATATGGCTTTTCTACAAGAAGAAGTTTATTTTCCCAAAGCTCCATATGATAATAAGAAAAAAAAATTATCATTCGATGCAAATCAAATTCATCCCATAGACTAGATGGACATGCACAGACAGTCTAGAGATATGATTTTCTCTACCATGACTAACACAACCATGACATTGTCCAAATTGAGAACAACCTTGTCAAATGTACTGTCACAGTAGAAGATAGAAGAACTTTATGCTTTAGCTAAAGACAATAATTTAAATTCTTTAAAAGATATTGTAATTAAGATTGGGTATGGACCTAAGGATTGTAAATATGTAGAAGAGATTCTTAAAAAGAAGAATGCAGATATTGAAGCTCTTCTAATTAGTTAAAGTTGCCTTATATAGAAGACCCCAGAACCAAGGAAATAGAGGAAATTGTATATAATAGAGAGGATATTCTCAAACTCGTCATTGAGTAGAAAATTCAGAGAAATAAGATGGAGGAACAAATTGAAGGTTTGCTTAAGGACAAATAAAAATAAACTCAACTTTCCATGATTCTAGTTTCAGTAGTGCCTATTGCAATTGTAGGTATAGAGTCGAGCTCTTCATCAACACTAATAGAATTTACATCAACAACAGGTGATCCAACCAAGCTTGTGCACGATTTGAATTTATAGAAGTAGGATAATGAAAAGCTTCCGGAGAAATTCAAAAAATTAGAAGCTCAGAAGATAAAGAATGACGCCCTGTACATGGAAGAGATGCATAAATCTCATAAACTAGCATAGAGTGTTTAGAAGTTGGAAAGTGAGCTTTTAATGGAAGACACCTTGGCACAAGCCAAGAAGAGAATCTAGACTGAAATAAAGCAAGCAATGACTAAAGTGTGGCCATCCATACAAATCATTCATGAACAGGAGGAACTAATCAACAAATTTAAAGCAGTCATTGAAAAATAAAAGGCAACACTTAAGAAGAAACCAATAGAAGCCTTAAACATGATTAAGTGCTGAATTCTAAGAGAAGGGAAAAATTGGAACAGATCAACATCACAGAAAGAACAAAGACCATCTTGGAGATCAATAAAGTCTTGCAGAAGAAGAATTTTTTGAATCAATTGGAAACCAAATGTCAAATTTTGGACATTGTTGTCCAAATATTTCACACCAAGTTCAACATGCTAAATTAGAGGGGATTTCCTGGATTAGTAGCTCCCAAAGAAAATATGATCAAATTGGAGGAGTACTACAAGAAGCTCTACACAATAGCCATTGACAAAGCTAAATTTGCAGGGATCAAAGGTCATATGACAGGGAAAGATTTTCTAGAAGCTTTAGATTTTGATTTAATAATTAAACTTGAAATCAAACATATCTTCATCAACAAGCCTACTTTTGAGAGATACAGTAAAGTAGATGAAGTTTTCAAAAGATTAGTAATTATGAATATACCAAATCACAACAAGTGGTATCAATTGTGTGAAACAATCGAGTAACTTTTGTCTCCAACAACATGCCAACACAACAACACTTGTTGGGGCCACATCATCAACTTCTTCCTCAAAGACAGTGACATATCACTCATATGTTTTCATATTCCTATTATTTGATGTTATTTTTTTAATCAGTTTAGGTACTTCTGAGTGATATAAATTAGTATAAATAACTCTCCATTCAAGTTATTAAGGGTTGCACCCTTGGATGAGAATTTTTAAGTAGAAGTGTATGAGATTTTGATCATTGATGATTAATAAAAGGATTTTTTCTTTGTTTCAATGAGTTTGTCTCCTTGTAAGTTTTTCTAGTTTTATTTCATTATTTTCTGCATATATTTGAGTTTTATGAAAATAATAGGTAAGAGAAAATTGTGTTTTAGTCTATCTTAAATACTCTAAAGTTATAATACATTTTAGAGATTGAATTATTAAACTATATGTTTGTATAAGTCCCTCTACATCAATTCATTATCAGTAATATTTATAATGTTAAATATATTTTGTTAAGTTGTAAACATTGTTTGACAACCTTTCATACTTATGATAAATTAAACATTCAATTTGGATATTTAATTGATCATATTTTCTTACAGTTTCTGCCTTCAGATATGAAAAATTAAATCATTGTTTTGCAGTAAAGAAACAACCCTTTTCTTAATGATTAATATTATCAAAATTTTAAATTTTATTTTTTTTGTATTTGCTTAATACATTAGTCATCCAAAAACCCATTTAAAAAAAAAATATTTTAGATGCTCTGGCATAATTAATTGACCTAGAATTATCTCAGAGGAAAATAGAGTGTAAAAACCAACTAAAGATGGTACTTCCATGTTCCAAGCGACCATAGATTGGCTGAGCCAAATCTATCTTTGACTAATCACCCTTGTGCCATATTTCAGGCATGAATGAGGGAATCATGACCAACCAAAAGAACAAAACAAGCATGAATTATACCAAAGTTCTCCGCCTACACCGTGAGGAATTTGAGTGCGTCTTAGTCTCCCGGGATTTACTGTAATCCACAGTCTGATCCAAGGGTAACTAGGCCCTACACCAAGACCCACTCTCCAGGCTTTAACGTACATCCCATCCTAGGACTACCAGGCCCAACATAGAGAAATACACCTCTTGGATTTACCGTATATCCCTCAATTCACCGACAAGGATTATTAGGCCCACCGAGGCACACAATATGGATTTACCACAACCCAAAGTCCAGTTCATGGGTTACTATGCCAGTGGATTTATCATGATCCATAGTTCAGTTTAGGGACCACTAGGTCATTTGTTTTTCATTTAAGCGATCCAGCTCACTCAACTTCAAATCGAATCCAAAAATCTAGCTCAACTGAAGTATGTGAACCCATCTCATCAAGGCTACCCCGAAATGGCAAGGTTAGGCAGAAAACACTATCATACCTAGAAAAAACCCATGCTAAGATAAAAAATAACCACATGCAATACCATGCATTCCATATCTAGAAAGGAAATCACACATGTAAATCAATACTTGCAAATAATCTTGTTGTAGCTTCTTTCTCTTGCTCTTCCTTTCTTTATTTTCCTTTATTTCTGCAACGAAAAAGTGCTCCAAGAAAAATCTATGTCTAAGTGTGTGAGTGAGAGAGAGAGAGAGAATAATGAGAGAGCTCCAAAACTAAACTGAAAAAAGCTTTGAGCCCAAAATCTTGCCAACTGATCCTCAAAAGCTTTTTTATCAGTGAGGCCTCTATTTTCTTCATTTTCCATTATTTTCCTTCATTTTCCTCCTCACATGCAACCTGTGACCTTTCACCTTCATTTTCTCCTAATTTCCATTATTTTCATAAATAAAATTCCAATTAATGCCTCATGCCTTTCCAAAGCCTTTGTCATTGCATTTTCCAATTTACTTTAGCCATAATAACCAAAATTAATGCACGTTAGGATGTTTATCCCACCATTTAGCTTGGAATAGATGTCCCATCACCATGGTCTTATATATTGCAAGAATGAATTTACTAATAGTGACAACTCTCTCTCCCTTGGGGGAATGCCATCCTAGTTGTTCAATGACACCTTCAAACCAGAAAACCGCTAAAAATAAAACATACTTCATATGGAGCTTTATAACACAGATCACTGTAGTATTTACAATGAATAACCCAATCAAAATAAAAAACCATGATGAAAATCATACCGTGTACTCGAGCTTTATAACACAACTCATTATGGTATTTACAATAATATACACATACAGAAATATGCACATTTTTTCAACCAACAAATAGAAGAATATGATTCCTGTATCTGTAATAAGGGAATCCATAGGCTCACGTCTCCACCCTCAAATTAGTACCAATATTCACTTCCTTCCTAGGAAATCTAGAACACACTATTAGAGCCAAATCTGCATCCAATTTCCAGTTCTACAATCATGTGCTATTGTACCCTTAGTAAACAGTTACTGACTCATTGTTCCAGGGTACACTCCCAATGTGCATATGATTCCATCTGGAAATGATAATGACCAAAACAAATCCATCCTTGAACTTCCATTCTCTGCTATACAGTCCCTTGGGAAATCTAGTCATCCCCTTCCATGCAATCACTCACCTTCCAAGTTCCTGACATCCCCTATCCCAAGCGATCCATCCCTTGGCAAGGATTTCTCACATCGGAAGATACAAAAACCAAGGCATATAATTTCCTAAAAAACATCATATTGGTCATAGTATGCTCATGGAAATCAGTGGACACTATTGGGTACCAATTTCCCACAATGGCCCTACTCCTGAAGTGCTTTATGAACATATTGTTTCCTATTCCAATTCCTTTTGCTGACTTTTCTAGTTCTTGTAGTTGGTTTCAACCACCCAACCAAGCATTTCCATGATTTCCTACACCAAGCACATAATCCCATTAGAATTAAAAAAAAATTCAAATAAACTCACATCATATCTCATTGGTAGCTCATCAAGAAGGTACACGTACAATCCTATTCACTTCTTGTCACACAAGTCAAACTAGTTGTTTGATCAAATCATCATGTACAAATGTAGCACATCTGGTGAGCTCAAAACAGAACCATCATAGGTAAAAATCATGAATCACATGAAATCATCATAAACCATGATCATAAATCACATGTAATAATCTTAAGTTAGAATTGTAGATCACAAACATACTAGAACTGAAAAAAATACCAATAATTATCCTTCATCAATACTTACTTATTCCTTTTTTCTTTATGTACACACACTGAATCAGTTTCCCCATCCAGAAAGCACTAGTGCCTTCTCTTCAACTACAAACACATACATATAGTGTACAACGTGTACATACACAAAAGGCGTACAACACCACACATTACATACACCTACATTTGGTGTACAACACGACACATACATACTCCTAAACTGACACACAACACATACACCTACACCCAGTGTACAATGAAACACCCCACATACACCTACATCTGGTGTACAATACAACACAATACAATCATATATAGAGTAAAACACCACAAATACACTTTAACTATACCACGAATACACCATGCACATACATAGTACCACATTCTTGCAACACAACAAGTACGACATGCACACAATATCACATGTATACCAATACAATATGCACAACATATACACAGTACCACCTGTACACAACACTACCTACACAAGGAGTGCACAAAATCACATATACATGACACCACTAAACAATGAGCACACAACGCCAATTGTACACTACACCACCTGTACAAAGTGTACATAATACCACATGTACACAACACCACATGCACGACATGTACATGACACCACATGTACATAGTTCCATTTGCATGACATGTACATGAAACCACCTCCACACAACACCATATGTAAAACATGTACACAACACCACATTCCCACATCACCACATGTACAATCATGCACACAACATCTTATGTACATATAACGATATGTACAACACACACACAACACCATATGTACATAGAACCGCATATACAACATGTACATAACACCATATGTACACAACACCACATATCAAACATGTGCGCAACACCATATGCACACAACACCACATATCCAACATCCACACAATACAATAGGTACACAACACTGCATATCCAACATGTATGTAGCACCATCTATACCTAGCACTGTATATGAAATATACAAACAAAAAATATATAAAACATGCAAAACATATACAAAATAATAGTAATTCACATCCATAGAACACACACAGAACCCATAAAGAAACCTCACTTCTAGTGTATTTTTGATTATCCATTCTTATCCTAGCATGTCTTTGATCACAATAATTTCACTTCTCTGGTGTACCCCTCAACATTACCTATATATAACATAAACATAGGTATAGTACAAGCATATAAAATTAAATCATATCCACATGATATTGACCTCATATCTATCAAGGCTACTTTGCCACTTGATTCCTCGTATCCAAGAACCTATTCATTCCATTCACCTTCATAGGAAATCATTCCTTGAAAGCCCTGTCATACAGTGGCATAGATACATAGATACATACACATATATAATCATTAGCATAAAACAATCATGATCTTGTTGGACAATGACATTAATACACACATATATACATATAAATCTTAGCATTAAACAATCATGATCCATGACGACCCTATCAGACACGACATATGTACATACATACATGTATACATATATAAACGTCAACATAATCATGATCACAACACAATTTATTTATATCATAACGTCCAGGTTAAGATAACTTCCTTTATCTGTGCACATCATGTACAACGTTGAGAACAATAGTTCCCAACATAGCCAAGTCATCTAAAACTTTAGCTCCATTCACTTTCCCTTACTTGATTACCTTTCTCATGTTTGTAATACCACCGTCCATTTACCACAATGAACCCAACTAGTCCAACCGACTGTCATAGTCTTACCTTCCACTGCGATTACTCATGTACTATGTTAGCACTCCATAAATCCCTTTCGGCTGAAAGAAGAGCAACATAACTAACGAGAAGCCTCTTTGGGCTAGAAACTAGTCCTTTATAACCAGATGGGGCTTCCTCACCACAAGTATAAAGATAATGGATATTGAAGCTTAGTTACTTACAAAGACTAGATCTAGGAATAACATTTATAATTTGATGGAAATTTGAGGGAAGGACATTAGGGTATGTGATTAGGAACATTTCTGACTAAATACTCCAGTGCATATAAAAAACCAACTCTAAAGACAAAGGATTGGTAAGTACACCCTTCAAATTAAATGTTGTGTAACCAACTCTAGAAAGAGAAGAAAAGAGATATCCACGCCTTAGAAATAAGCCACTTCGAGGGGGCAACCTCCAATACATTACATGAATGAACAATTCTTGGATGATACAATTCACAAAACCTCCTTTCTATATATAGGAGTCCATGGGGCCATAATGTAATCCTAGTGGGCCACAATGTAATCCTAGCCGACCTAACAATAATAATTTATGGGCACAATAATAACAAAATGGGGGTTACAAGGGTACAATAATAACAATAAGGGGGTTACACTAACAAAAATAAGGGACTATACTAGTAATATAGGGACCTAACATGCCCCTCTCCTTCAAAAAAGTGTTGTCCTCAACGCTTGAGTAGCTCTGGGTGCTTCTGTATAAAATTCTCATCTTCCCATGTAGAATCTTCAGTGGGTAAGTTCTTCCACTTGATGAGATACTCTGAAATTGATCGATTCCGTAGTTGTCGAGTTCTTGTTTCCATGACCGCTTCTGGTTCCAATATGATTTTTCCTTCCTCATCAAGTTCTGGCAATATTGTTTGAACTGGAAGATTTTCACCTATAACCTTCTTTAAGCATGAAACATGGAAAACTCGATGTACTCGCGAAGAAGCAGGAAGCTCCAATTTGTATGCCATAGTACCAATCTTTTGCAACACCTTGTAAGGACCATAGTACTTTGGCGATAATTTATTATCCTTCTTTGCTTGCTTGAGGGACATTTGTTTGTATGGTTGTAGCCGTAAAAATACCCAATCTCCTACATCAAAACTTATCTCGCTACGATGTTGATCTGCCTGTTGTTTCATTCGATTTTGTGCCAAATTCAGGTTATCCTTTAAGAGTTGGAGAACTTCTTGCTGATGTTCGATGTGATCTTCCACTGCTTGAACCTTCGAATTTTCCCTTAAAGATGATGTGATCGATGGTGGATGATATCCATAAAGTGCCATAAATGGGGTCATTTTTGCTGCAGTATGGAAGGAAGTGTTATACCACCATTCAGCGAGAGGTAACCACTTGACCCATTGTGTTTGTTTATCGGATACAAAACAACGAAGATATTCTTCCAAACATTTATTTACTATCTCAGTTTGACCATCAGATTGAGGATGATAAGATGAGCTATGAGCTAATTGAGTACCCAAACAAGAAAATAACTCCGTCCAAAAATTTCCAGTAAAAATGGGATCTCTGTCGCTCACAATAACCCTTGGGCTTCCATGTAGCTTTTGAATTCCGTCCATAAATGTAGTAGCAACTGTACTTGCTTTAAATGGATGAGATAATGCACAAAAGTGTGCATACTTGGTAAGCCTATCAACTACCACCATGATGACACTTTTTCCTTCGGACTTAGGTAAACCTGTGATAAAATCCATTGAAATCTCCTCCCAACGTTGACTTGGAATGGATAAAGGTTGTAGAAGTCCTGGGGTCTTAATTGTTTCCACTTTATTCTGCTGGCAAACCAAACATTCCACCACAAACTTTCGAATATCAGATTTAAGGCCATCCCAAAAAAAATTTTTCTTCACCCTGTGGTAAGTTTTTAAAAATCCTGAGTGTCCTCCTAAAGGAGAAGTGTGCAATTCCAGAAGAATCTTTTGTTTTAGTTGGGAATTCTTACAAAGATATAAGTGATCTTTGTACCACAAGGAATCATTTTTCCAACTAAATGTATCAGATGTACTAGGATCTTGCTGCAACTTTTGAATGAGTGTCCATACATCTTTGTCCTTCTTCCATTCATCTCTTGCTTCGGTTATCCAATCTGGTTGGATAATAGAATGGCACAAAGCAATGCTTCCACCTCTTCATTCTTTCTTGAGAGTGCATCTGCAACAACATTAAGCTTTCCTTTTTTGTAGATTATTTCAAAGTCATAACCCAATATCTTTGTGACCCATTTTTGCTGCTCTTCTGAAGATAGTCTTTGTTCCAAAAAGTGTTTAAGACTATCATGATCAGTTTTTACCTTGAAGTGTCTTTCCATTAGGTAAGTTCGCCATTTCTTTAGTGCATGTAGTATTGCTAACATTTCCTTCTCATAAATAGGTTTCTGTAAATACTTTCCTTTGATTGGACGATTTTCAAAAGCAATGGGTCTTCCTTCCTGCATTAAAACTGCACCAATTCCATTTCCTGAGGCATCACATTCCACAATAAAGGTTTTTGTAAAGTCTGGTGTAGCTAAGACCGGTGCTAGGCACATTGCCTCTTTAAGACGTTCAAAGGGCTTAGTTGCTTCAGGAGTCCATGAAAATGCATCTTTCTTCAATAATGTTGTTAGAGGTGCTGCTATTCTCCCATAATTCTTAACAAACTTGCGATAATACACTGTTAACCCGAGAAATCCTCGCAACTGCTTTATGGTTGTGGGAACTTTCCATTCCTTAATGGCTTTAATTTTGTTAGGGTCCACTTTAACCCCCTCGTGAGATACAATATGACCCAGATATTCCACCTCTTGTACTCCAAAGAAACATTTGGAATTTTTTGCATATAATTGTTTCTCCTGCAATAGTTTGAGCACCCTGTCAACATGTTCAACATGATCCTTCCAAGACCTGCTGTAGATTAGTATATCATCAAAAAATACTAGCACAAATTTTCTAAGGAAGGGTTTCAAAATGGAATTCATCAACCCTTAAAATGTAGAAGGTGCATTGGTAAGACCAAAAGGCATGACCAGAAATTCATAATGACCCTCATGAGTTTGAAATGCTGTTTTTGGAATATCTTCAGTCTTCATTCTAATTTGATGATATCCTGAACGAAGATCCAACTTGGTAACATAAATTGCTCCATGTAATTCATCCAATAATTCATCAATCACAGGAATGGGAAATTTGTCTTTAATGGTGAGCTTATTGAGCTCCCTATAATCCGGACACATTCGCCATGATCCATCCTTCTTGTGTACCAATACTACAGGAGTAGAGAAAGAACTTTGACTAGGTTGAATTATACCCGCCTCTAACATTTCTGCAATCATACGTTCAATTTCGCTCTTTTGGAAGTAAGGATATCTATAAGGCCGGATGTTTGGAGGAACACTTCCTGGAATCAAATGAATAGCGTGATCATGATCACGAATAGGTGGGAGTCCTTTGGGAGTTTCAAACACCTTGGAATGATTGTCCAAGACTTTTTGGAGATCTGCAGAAATAGATGATTTTGATGTTGGAACTTCTAGTGAGCATAATTGTGCAATTACGCCTCGTTGTGCTTTCTTTAGAAGCTTTGTCATGACATTAGAGCTTATTATCCTTCCTGGCTTCCCCGCAATACCCCGTAATTCAACTTCCTTTCCTTCTGAAAAAAATTTCAAGAAAAGTTCTTGAAAATTAAAAGCTACCGTCCTCAAAGATTGTAACCATTGTACTCCTAGTACAACATCAGCACCTCCCATAGGAATGGAAAGCATTGGACTAGTCAATACATATTCCCCCATGGTTAGCTTGACATTATGGCATTTTCTAGAGCAATTTATAGTTCCTCCATTTGCAACCATCACTTGACATTCTGGTGCTGGGTATAGGAAACAATTTAATTCCTTGGCTACCTTACAATGAATAAAATTATGGGTGCTACTCGAATCAATCAACACTATTACCTTTTTCTTCTTGATATGTCCTTCTATCTTGAGAGTTTGAGGAGTGGTAATTCCTACCAGTGCATTACACAATATGGTCGGATTCATTTCTTCCTCTTCTAGGGCTGGTTCCTGGTGTATATCCTCTTCTTGTTCATTTTCTTCTTCTTCTTCACAATCTATGTAAAACAATTTCTTCTCAGCACACTTATGACCTTTAGTGTATTTGCTATCACAACTGTAGCAAAGCCCTTTTGCTCTTTTTTCTTTCAATTGTTGTGGTGTCAACCTTGTAGGTTGTGGAAATCTAGGCGTAGCAACACTTCCTTCTTTATAGAATTGAGTGGTAGGCTTCCTTGTCGCCATAATTTTACATTCAACTTTTCTTGCCAACCTGAATGCCTTCTCCAATGAATCAGGTTCCAAAACGCTAACTTCATGTTGGATGTTATCCTTTAAAGTGCCTAGGAAGAGATCAATCCTGTGTTCCTCTGTAAGATCAGTTACCCTTATATTCAATTTTTGGAAGTCCTCAATGTGCTGCCCCACTAAACCCTTTTGTTTGAGATTTATCAATTGGGTAAAGAAGGTGTTGCTCTTTATATCCTCATAATGTGCTATCATTTCCTCCGTAAAAATTGACCAAGTGACAATTTTTTTACGGGAGCAAAGCCATCGATACCATACAAATGTATTTTGTTCTAAATGTAAAGTTGCAATGCGTACCTTTGTGTGTTTTGCACGTTATGGAGATCAAAATATTGCTCCATCTGTAGTATCCATGTTACAGGATCCTTTCCATCAAACTTCCTCATATCCATTTTTGGAATATGGTGGTTCTTCCCGCCAACATTAGAGTTTATGAAATCACGATTAACATTTATTTTGTTCTCACCATGAGGTTCTTCTACTATCTTTTCACCATTAGGAAACATTTCTACATAAAATTTGTCAAACTCTTCCACAATGCTTAGGAAAATTCTTCATGTTTTCCATTTTCTCATCGATCTTAGCTTCCATAAAGTTTTCGAAAATCTTAGCTTCCAAGCCCACTTCCATGCCATCCATCTTAGCTTCCAAACCATTCATCTTAGCTTCCACGCCTTTCTTCAAACCATCCATCTTAGTTTCCATGCCTTTCTTCAAATCTTCCATTTCATTTTTTGTTGTTCTTTGCTAGAGCGAAATTTTCTCTTGTAATTTTGATATGTCATGTTGCCATTCTTCATCTTTATTTGTAGACTTTGCGTAAGGCTTTAATGGGTGTTGAATTTTTTTAGGGCCATTTTAAAGGTAATGGTATAGTTATATTCACATCATGTTCCTGAATCAATTCAACTTTATTCTTCAAACAAGACTTATGCAATTCGGAAAAAAAATACACACCTTTTACTAGCTTTTAGGAGATCGATATTGAAATTGAATTATCTCTGTAATTGAAAATCTTCGATATCTGAAATTCAGCCCCGTAGTAGCCCTCTGAAGCTTCTTTCAAATGCCACAGGTCTGACCTGATTTTGATTCTCCAAGACAAAGTTGTGTCCAATCTCCCACAATGACCTAATTCTGGACTGGTTCAGTAGAGCGAACTTGTACAACTTGCCACGTGTCACTGTTTTGTCCTTTGTTTCTGAAATTGATAGAAAAGAAACTAAAAGCCGTGTACTTGTGAATAATTTTGACGAAACTCCAATCCAATCTTCAGAGAGAGAGTTATTGAACTTTTCCCACGATCACCTCTTTGAGATGAAATTCAGGAGCCTGAAAACGCACTACCTTCCACAGATCATATCTCCAAAATTATTGCGAACCAAGATCTGAAATTTTTTGATGAATTTCCTCAGGATTTCAGCTTCGCACCATATGAATTTCAGATTCTGAACCTTCGTAGAAAATTTTTTATAGCGCAAATTCCACGATGACCTGTTTAGGAGCCTGAAAAAATACCTGACTTCCACAGATCATATCTCCGAAATTATTGCGCATCAAAATCTGAAATGTTTACACAAGCTTCCTCAGGATTTTTTCTTCGCACCCTAAAAATTTCAGCTTCTGAAACTTCGTAGAAAAAAAGTTATAGCGAAAATGCCACGATGACCTGTTTGGAGCAGCGAAACCCTAGAATCCAAAGCTCTGATACCAAATTTTGTGTAACCAGCTCCAAAAAGAGAAGAAAAGAGATATAAACGCCTTAGAAATGAGCCACTTCGAGGGGGCAACCTCCAATACATTACATAAATGAACAATTCTTGGATGATACAATTCACAAAACCTCCTTTCTATATATAGGAGTCCATGGGGCCATAATGTAATCCTAGTGGCCACAATGTAATCCTAGCCGACCTAACAATAATAATTTAAGGGCACAATAATAACAAAATGGGGGTTACAAGGGTACAATAATAACAATAAGGGGTTTACACTAACAATAATAAGGGGCTATACTAGTGATATAGGGACCTAACATTAATAATATTGCATTATAGTGGGAAAAACATAAAAAAATATAACTATACTCATTCACAAGTAATAGAGCACATTGGAATTATGATACAAACTCTTATATCTGAGTGTCTAGAACAACATAGAAGGAAAAGGCATAATGAATCCCATATGAAGTAGAAATACACAATTATTCTAGAGCATCCACGATGAATTCTAGATAAATTTTTCCAGTACATGTTTAAAAATAACTGAAAGAAAACAATTTAAATAAGAATAACTAGCAGGAACTCTTCACTAAGTAATTTATTCATAAAATAATAATATCACATAAACAAGTCTATTTCCTTCAATCGATTCACTAACCAACCCCTTATGTAGAAATTACACCAATCGATTCAATCCGATCATGAAATGTACTAAAACAAGAAACTGAATCCTTCTACAATATTTGCGGAATATAAATCATGATCGCTCAATCACATGCAGGTAAGAGAAAGAAGTAAATCAATTGCACAACACAATATTTTCTTGGGGAAAGAAACTGCTCAAAACCCCTCCATCTCTATTGTATAATCAACCAAGGAATCATGAAAAAATACAATGCATGTGTGCTCACACGGACGTCATATACTCTACCAATCATCTCACATTGATCTAGGCTAAATTGGACAAACACAGCCATTTTTCAGCTCACCTTCAACCTGCCTTTCTCACGCAATCCATAGGCGAAATAATTCTTATTAAATAGGAATTCTAACCTTCCTTGATTATGCAATCCTTCAATGGGCATCCTGTGGCTTTATAATTGCACCTGGGTAGTTCGATAATAATGCAACTAATATTTTACTTCCCTTTAACCTTTGTCTCAACTGGGTCTCCATCAGATTTAACATGCATGCAACTAATAATAGCAAATCATTAGTTACTTGGTAGATCATTACCTGTGAATTGAATTGAATTTAATTCCATTGACCTCCCACTAGCTCATCACTTAGTTAGAACTAGTTAAACTGATTTTAACTCAATTAATTTGAGTTAACTATTACACTCACACCACACTAGTGCTACAACTGCAAATGGACCCCTAAAATAATAGAATCACTCTACATGCCTAAACACTATAAGGAAAAGACCCTTTAGCGGAGGTTATAAATGATGTTTTTAGTGTTATAAAATTGGTCAAAATTGTCAAAAAAAAAATTCTACAACATCCATTTTTGGTAACGGAGGTTTTGGCGGAGCTTCTTAACAGAATTTCAACACAATTAAAAAAAATTGGGCAGCCAGAGGTTGTTACAGATTTTTTTCTCAACGGTGCGTGCATCAGGTGTCAACGCACTGGTGCGTTGTACCGTGAATGCGTCGATATTGTAAACATACCAAGAACCGGGATGGAAAACAAATTTTGGATGCACTAGGGCATTTAGCAACGACCCTGTGTGTGTCAGCCATGACGTTGCACTAGGCCGTGAAGTTGTAAAACTGTACTGGGTTGTCTAGGTGATAAAACACATCGGGCCATTAAGTTATAAAAACGCACTGGTGCGTTAAAGGCAAACTGCATCGGTGCATGCAACACCTATCATACCACCCTAGTGGTAGTCATCGATAAAGCAGACCAGACATTCTAATTGGTATTGGTATTTTTGCGGTGCTTGATGTTTGGATTAATTTTTTATATCATATCATCAGATTTCGCATCTCTTCATTATAATATTTAATCATCCATATATTTAATATGTCATGTAATATTTCACAGCGACAATGGAGAATGAAATAGAATAAATTAAAACATATTTTATTATATATACATGAATAAGACACTCTTTGTCATACAAAATGGGATATTTATTGGTATTCCTCTGTCTTTCAATTGGGACGCCATGTCCATTACATTAAACAAAAATTCTGATTTCACACACAAATATTTTAAAAAATACTACGCCTTGCTTTGATATCCAAACATATTGATCATCATTCTTCGTTGGAATTGTTGTCACTGCTCGAGCTACTTCCATGACTTGGGTTATTTTGAGGAATGTTTTGTTCACTATGTTGATTGTTTTCATCTTCTCCAAGTTCTATCTACAAACATTAAATAAACTGTAATGATTGAATATAAATTGGTGAGAACAATGAAAATTGCAATACTAAATAATATACATCAATGAAAATCGAAAAGGAATGTACCATAGAAATAATTGACTCATGAACTATACGCATTCTTTCAAAACCAAATTTTATGCCATCTTTCAACAATTCATTTGTTGGCACAGTTCCATACTTTGTTTCCTGCACGTTTTATACCCCATAACAAATCATATATTTAATATAAAATATTTTTTTGTTCTATTAATTATAGACATAGCTAAGTAAAAAAAGGTAGATGCTTACAAATTCCACAATTAATTTATGATATGCCAACATATATTGGCAACCCATATTTAACCCAATGTCCATTGGTTCATCTGATGGTTCTGCTTTGTATGTTAACACGTGTTTGAAGACATTCAATGACGATTGCTGGAAAACAACTTAAAATATACAAAAATGAAATCTAGTTAAGTTGTTACAATGAAGTAATTATTACTCACAAACATAGATATCAACCCTTTTCTTCCTTGTCGTCATTGTTTATGTGCTGAATGGGTTTCATTTTCTTTTCTTTTCTATAAGAAAATACTTGAAAATTAATATTTAATGCTAAATTGTTTATTTATTGTACCTAATCGAAAACTTCGATGATTACATATTACATTTGAAGCACATTGTTGTTGACATGGCTCCTCGTGCGATGCAATTATGTCCATTTATTTGACCATCTCCTTGTACAACTTGTTGGACATTCCTACTGGTTTCGTTCATCCTTTGAGATTTTCATAATCTTCCTGAAAATGTAACATGACAATAAACTATTTTTTTTTTTTATTGATATATGAAAAGTAAATATAAAAAAAGTGATATTTATAGATGATTGTTTTCTAGTAATATATACATACAATTATAGAAAAAAATTTAAAGGAATATCACTTTTTCATTCCTTCTTTTTGTTGTTATACGTTTTTTATATTAAAAGTCTGACATGTCTCATTGACCAATTCTCTCGAAACTCATCCTATAGTTGTAATAAAATTTGGTTCTTGGAATCATTGGATTGATTTTTGTACTGTAAGTTGAAATAATGTCTATAAATTCATTCCACTAGATCCCTCAAAGTTTTGTAAAAAAATTTCCCCCTTTCGTTAACCTCCTGCACCACTCCAGATGAGCTAAGGAGAAATTCATTTTCATTTGCATGTTCTATTTTTTTTCTTTTCTTAGAACAACATTCCTTTTATTCACTGTTGGTCCCTGTAGAACTTTAAACATATGTGAATTAATAGCTTGTTTGAAACATGTTATCTAATTTTTTTAAGTATATTATTAATGAAAATTCAAAAAATAAACTCGTATTGGATCGATAGTATTTTTTCATTCAGCTGATTCATCCTTCTACAATTTTTCCATCAAGCTTTTACGTTCTTCTGGTCTTAGATCAGAAATAATATTATCGAGCTTCATCATTTTGTGGCTTTGCATGATATACAGTAAACAATACATATTAGTTAAACTTACATATATTTCAAAAATAATAATTTTTGTAAATATTTTACAAATAACTTGCCTTTGTTTCTTTTCTCAATGTGCTATCAGTATTTTTTTACTTGATCTATTGTCAGCCATTTCTTTATCAATATGAAACCTGTACCATGCCATTAATTAATATATTTTATGAATAAATCAAATACCTTTCAGGCAAAAAAAAATCAAGAAAGTGGTGCACCTTTCAAAAAGTACACACTGAAGGCAGTGCAGTAGATTCTTATAAACACACCACTAAAACAATAGAACCACCATACAATGCTCTCTGTCAACAAGGAGACCCGATACATTATATGTTAAGCGGTGCACTGATTAACACACTTAAATTAATAAAAAATGGTGTTTATCAAACCATGATTTTTTTTTCAGTATGTGCTCGATGCACTATACTACAATAGTGCACTGATGTGATATTTTAAACAGGGTGCACTGATTAAAAAAATATGTTTTAAAAACAATTGAGCAAGGGCCGACTGGATTGGGATCTGACTCTACAAGTGGTCCCGTGAGTTAGTTTTCATATACCTATATATATAGCAATAAAAATCCTATAAATATAAAATTAAAATCCCTAATTGTGAGGTCACAGAAACAAGAAGAAACAAGGGCTTAATGTAAGAATGGATTTTTTTTGTTTTGGTTTGATTTGTTTTGTTTTGTTTTTTTTTTTTTTTTTTTTTCTTCTGAAAATGCACAGTAATTTTTTTTTTTTTTATGCATGTATTAAATCCAACATGAACTATAAAAAAATAATTATTATTGTAAAATTTAACAATTTTACTATACTACAGGGCTTTTGTGTGAATCACCAGATGTTTCAAATTCTGATTCTCTGAATAGTGTTGTTGTTTGAAAGTATTTTGCTGCTTCATAGTGCTCTCGTTCTCTCGTGCTCTCTTGCTCCAGGTATGTCTCTCGTGCAAATCCCTCCCTGAATTTTTTTGCAAAATTAATGAAATAATGAATAAATTTTAATATTTAAATAATTTTTTATGAAATTAGATTTCCAAAAATAATTTTCCGCTCATTTTTCAATTTACAGTTTTTGCACTTTTTTTATTTCAGGATATTTGGTACATTTGTTAACGAACCACACTGGTGCGACAATTAATAACACAACACCGGTGCAGTTAACTATACATTAACACCGATAACAATAAGTCCATTTTTAAGGCACCAAAATTACTTTTAGGTATGTACACCAAAATTTATTATTGATTTTTCTCAAATGAAGGGAGAAAATCTCATAATTATATCAAGTGGAAAATTCTTCAAAATCCAACTCGTTCCATAATATTTCTCAAAGTCCATCATGGAGTTCTCCCTATCCATCTCCAGACATAATATTTACTTCAGATTTTACTTATATTTTCATTATCTAATCAATTTTTTATTTTAATCCATGTCAATCAGTTGAATAAAATTAATGTATACAAATTTTCAAGTTCAGAATTGAGTTCAGATGCACAAAATATTCAAACATTTCCAAAATGTTGAAAGCTCTTATCAGGAGCATCATACTGCAAGGTGCATTTGGTAGATGAAAATGGACAGCCGCTTCACCCTACCAATTGTAACATTACATCTTATAGCCAAAATCCTAGGACGATTATGGTAACAACAATTGTTTGGTATATTAATTTAATTATTTCAACGTCAAACCAATTAATCATGCATTGTCAACGTGCTTACTAATTGATATCATCGATTTTGTACTAATCATGTTCAAATATAATTTTTGAAATTGTTAGGATTCTAGTGATGATGAGTGATCTACCTACCATTTTACATTGCACCCCACGACAATGTCAAATTGAGAGAAGGATGAATTAAGAGAAAAACTCGAAGAGGAACGATACCAAGAATGGTTGAATCAACCACTTATTCAATTCCCACTATGTCCAGATTCACCAATTAGGAATTACTACAACAATAGTAGTTCTTCACAAGCTAGTAATGGAGGCAATCAAATATAGGTTGGTATGGATGATTACTTAAAGGATACAACTACCATGGAGACAATGTTGTTAGATGCATTCCAAAACAATGATCAAATACAGGATGATGTTGATATCATTGATACCTTTTTCGAAAGCCTTAAATTTGCTTCCACCATGCCTCTCTTGGAGCTGGCGGTCAGTAAAATTCTACCCAGTTGGGGACAATGATGTTAATGTATAACTTGAAATCAAATTTTGGCTTGTCGAATGCATGTTTCTCAGAAATTTTGAGGTAATTAACCATCAAGTCCTCCCTTATATTTTGAGAAATATAATCAAACAATGAAAATTAAAAATGGTCAATTTTATGAACGTTAATAATTATATCGACATTAATGTACATTTAACATTGTCCATGAACAACTACAAGTTATTTAAAGATAAGGTTCTTTCGAGTGATGATGTCTTTCCCAGTAGTTGCGAAGAGGCAAAGAAATTGTTGAAAATGTTGGGGTTGAGTACATATCATATCATGCATGTTCAAATGATTGTATTTTACTAGAGGATAATATGCAGAGAAATAGATATGTCCGAAATGTGGGCATGAAAAGTATGATAAATCAAAAAAGAAGGGTAAATCACGTGGTCCTCCTTTAATATATTGAGGCACATGCCTATAATCCCAATGATTCAAAGGCTCTTTTGTTGCAAAGAATTAGCCATGTTTCAGGGATGGCATGCCTCACACAGAAGTGAGTTGGGAGTTATCCGAATCCCAATAAATTTATTAGCCATGAAGCATATAGAGGATACATGGCTCGAAAAGTTCAAGGATGAAGTACAAAGTCTATGACTCAGCATAGCCATGGATGGCGTCACCCCATATTCCCTCTAGAACACCAAATATTCTGTTTGGCCTGTAGTAGTGATCAATAATAATATCCCCCATGGTTTTCTCTGAAGAATGAACATCTTATGTTGGCTCTCATAGTCCCTGGTAGAAGAAAAGTGAAGAATATGGATGTCTACTTACAAACACTGCTAGATGTATTGAAGGGATTATGGGATGGGATAAATGTATACGATGTATCAAGACCCATCGCAGCAGAGAGGAGTTTTACGTTGTATCGCATATGTGCTTACATGACACATTACTATCCAGGCTTAGGATTTTTCTCTGGTAAATTACATGTTTATTGATTTTTTTAGATACGTAACAATATTCTTTTGCATATTGGTTATTTAGATTGTTGTAATTGTTTTGATATTCATGATATTATTTAACGTGACATGCATATTGTATACAATAATTTTGCAGGTCTTATAACAAAAGGGTATTTTGGATGTAAATGTTGTTGACGTTCTCTAAAATCTAGATGGTCCAACAACCTGCAAAAGCTAGTGTATGACTACTCCAGGGTATTCCTCCTTGAATAACACCCTTACAGAAGAGTAACATCCACTTTCAATGGTAAACGAGAGAGAAGCCAAAGGCCTCCAATAACGACATCAACTGAATGGTTTGGAGCATATGAGAGATAGAAGGAGAAGGAGTTCATAGAAATTTTTGATTCAAATGGGGAGCCTATGTTCGATGATCTAGAATTCTTCGACACCTATGTTGAGAAATTTCCCATTGGGATGAAAAGGAAATCTATATTTTATAACCTCCCATAATGGGAGAATCTTAAGATTACCCACTTATTAAATCCCATGCCTATATTTAAAAATGTTTCATCTTCTTTATGGAGGCACATATCTTCGAAACAAAGTGATACATTGGCTGTTAGGAAAGATCTTATTACTTCAAAAAATAAAAAAAACATTGGCCAAGATGATTAGAAAGTAAAATATTAGAGGCAGATGCTTGTCCCTCTAATGGTATTTCAAAGAAGGTGATGTCCCATGGATTTTAAAAAAAGTTGATCTTTATTTGGAAAAGAAAGTAATAATGGTTGTGAGAGTGCCATCTTCATATGGGTCTTCACTATGACATTGCTTCACCATGGATGACCATTTTTTGGGGTTGAAATCACATGACCATTTGAATCTTCTAAGAGTATGTATAATGTCAAAAGAATGATTTTATTATTTTTAATATTAATAAATTTGATCCCATGCAGGGATCATAAAACATAACTAATTTTGTCTATTATTGCATGTGTTTATAACTTTGTAGTGTCTTTGTCCTTTGTTAGTGCATGGGTGTGTGAAACATAACTTCCCCAAATACCTAGGACATGCCATATCTAAATTATTTGCATTTGTACTTTGGATCATACTAAAGGAGATTCATGTGGCTATCATTCCACGGTGGCATCAAGGGATAGATGATATTTTTTGTATGTTTGAGAAAGAACTACCAATGATTTTCATGGACTTACAGGTTCATCTTCTAATCCACCTAGTAGATGATGTTGAATTAGCTGGGGTGGTTTCTTGTTTTTGGATGTTCTTATTAGAGAGGTACATGAAGAAATTGAAAGGTTTTGTTCGAAAAAGGGAAATACCTGAGGGGTCTATGGCAGAGGGGTAAATATCGTGTGAGTCTTTCTATTATTCTAGTGAGTACATCAAGCATACCGACAACAAACTAGGTGCATTGATTTGGGATGATGAAAGGGATGAAGACAAAAGAGAAGGGGAGCTCTCCAAATGAATGGAAAAAATTGCTTAATATAGAGTAAGCAACTTGTAATTTTTCAAATTTACACAAAGTAAATATTCATATTTAACTTCGATATAATGTATATTTTGATCTCATGTGTACTATATGTCGGTTTGATTTCATCAGTGAATGCATAAATTGAAGCAATCAATAAATTCGTTCTTTACAATTCCGAAGTGACACAACCATGGGTCGCATTGTATGAAAAAAATAGGATGAAATGGCATAGTGACAGGAAATAATTCAGATGGTTGAATGGTAGAAGTGTGCCTTATCCCGATCATTTAAAACAAAATATGCCAATTATATGCCCCAACATTTGGTTTGCTGACCAAGTCAGAGAGAAATATGGTGTAACCGATCATTACCCATGTGTTGAAGAGGATGCACTAAATGTAGGGATTGGGTGCACCCACTCGGTAATAATCTATTTATGTAAATTTTAAACTTAATAATGCATATTTGAAATGTAACATTTATATTTCATATTTTAATAATTGGGTTATTATAAGACACATGACACTATGATTTTTTAATTTTTTTATAGGTGAATTTGTTCCCATCTATGTGGGTGTATGGACACCATTTTCGCATAGAAAATGCCGATGATGGACACACAACACAAAACTTTGGAGTGGAATTCAAGTTTGATCAATCTAGTTGAGCTATCCAATGTGATCAAAACCTAGTACGAGGGACGTTAGGTTACATCAGAAAGTTACAAGAGATCATTGAAGTGGATTTCTCTTCTTTCCAATGTGTTATTTTTAGGTGCAAGTGGTGGGAAACCTTTGATTGGAATAATGTAAAGGAACATCGGAATAGTGGGTTGATAAGTATCAACTCTATAAAAATGTGGGATGAAGCTAAGGAGCCCTATGTTTTCCCCAAACACTGCAACCAGACATTTTTTTTAGATGTGTTGGATAGGGATTAGTGGTTCATATTGAGACATGACCTTAGATCAAAACATATTTTTGAGAACAATAGTGTTATCATGCCAAGTGAGCTGGAAAATAATGAGGGTGATCATGAGAACCGAGAGTGATATGGTACATGTGTTATTTCATCATTTATACTTTTTAAGATGGGTTTTTATAAAGAGGAGGACAAGTTAACCTTATAACTAAGACTCTTTTTTTCGAAACATTATAATATGTATTTTGAATTAATTGGTTTTCATTGTGTTAATGTTAAAACCATTTCACTTGATAGTTTTCAAATCTCGAAAACAATGACACAATATATAAAGTTCTTTTTTCTTATAATGTCAATTCCTAAAATATTACAACTACTTGATTGCTTTAAATGTGTGTGAATGATATCTTCAAAATGTATACTGTTATTTCTGGTATGTAAGATCATAATAAAATAATGATAATTCTGAACATGTATTTATTTGCATTATTTTTTAAACTTTATTATGTTACAAAAGTTCATATTATTCTAGATTTATTATTTTACAATTATTTATATTCATATAAATTTACAATTTTACAATTTTACAATTATGGTAATTTAACAATATTTACGGTATACATTTTATTTACAGTAGTTATGGTTCACAATTAATTTAAAATTTTACAAATATACAAATTTAAAATTTTTAATAAAATTGAATGATGAAAATATATACAATTACAATTACAATTTTACAATTTCACAATACAATTACAATTATAATTACAATTACAATTTTACAATTTTAGAATTTTACATACAATTACAATTACATTTTTAGAATTTTACAAATTTACAAATTTACAAATTTTACAATTTTAATAAAATTGAATCATGACACGAATACATATAATTACAATTACAATGTTGCAATTTCACAAGACAATTACATACAATTATAATTACAATTTTACAAATATTATACATACAATTACAATTACAATTTTACAATTTTACATACAATTAAAATTAAAATTAAAATTACAATCATGACATATTATTTAATAAATATCATGATTTAATATTAAAAATAAACATCATGGTCATGATAACTGGCTCATTTGCATTTACTTTCGAAATATTTTTCAAAACAAAAAAAAAACATATATGTTCGAAAATGAACAAATTTAAATTTTCTATATGCCGAAAAATAATTTTTATTTTTATAGGTTGGTGTATTAACATTATGTGTGGAGATGTGAAGGTGGGTTCAACCATCGAGTTAACTATCATGTAACTCACCGAGCAGGATTTAAAAGAAATATAGTTGATCTGAATCGAGGGAAATCGACGGGCATAAATAGCTCGGAGTATAGCGCCGAGGGTGCTTCCGCAGTTGACCCTATTGAGAGCTCATTGACTATGATCGATGATTCACGACCACTACAGGGGCAGACCTCCAATCCCTGTGACATCTATAAATATTTTTAAAACCCCACTCTTTCAATTGTCGGTTTTCAGTCCTAGTTGTCTAGAGTCATCTGAGTCATCACACCTCTAACCTCAAAGTTTGTATAGTCGCCACCCTGAGTCGAATTATGACCAAACAGTCATCCCTCTCTGGCTCTTCTAGCCACATCCCACTTATGGATATAGAAAAATATGTCAAGGATACCCTTTGCACAGTTGAGCACCTACCTTTTTATCAACAAATCTTACTCAATGAGCAGAATTCTCTCGTTTACTCAGCCATGACCATGTCTGGTGTTATGTCTGCATGTGTCCAAAAAATCCATCTTTTCTCAGAATTCATACATTGGTTGGTTTCAACATTGTACCTTAGAAAATTATTTGTGATGAATCATTTGGGAGAAAGTGTTCTTCAGGTCACGTCTCTATTAATATGTCAAGCCATTTTTTTATCCTGAGTTAGGGTCTTATGTCAGTTTTACTGAAGAATCATTGATGGCATTATATGATAGTCTTGGAGGCCAATATTTTACTCAGGTGGTATTCTTTCTTAAGCCAGAAGCAGGACGTTTCTCTCCAGATGATAAAGAGTTTTCCTTAGAGATTTTCGATGCAAAGGTCAAGCCTGTACTGCAATTTTGTCAAAGATACTTGGGAAGGAGGATGTTGCTCGAATTGATAGGTCAGTGCTTGGGTTATTTTCTTTAATGATGAAGCTTAATGTGGTGCTGGACATCCCTTCCTATTAGCAAGAGAACATTAATTCTCGGGTTATGAGTTTTTTCCTCATTGGGTCTTTCAGGTTTCCCTCCTTGATTACCTATTTATTTTTGTACCAAAATGTAGAATACTTTATACATTTGGGGTTGAATATTATGGATTCAAATAAGAAAAGGAAATTAGTAGTGTTTTGGATAGATTTAATAAGGAATGAACCTAATTATGGAGGATTGTTTTTATTTTGAAACTTACTTTATGTCAATTTCCTATAAGATTTTGAATGGAATCACTCCTCCATGTTTTCTTCTGAAGGCGTTGGGTATGTGTTATATTATTTCCACGACTACTCATGCGTAGGGGGGTCATAGGAGGGGGGAATATCCCCCCTTGTACATTGTGCCGGGTGCAGCAGGGGGGTCATAGGGGGGTGACAACCCTCACTGTTTGGGGTCTAGGGCAACACCCCGAGAAAAAAAAATTGGACCTTATTTTTCAGTGGGCAGACCTACCCATGGTTTTGTGCATGGGTTTGCACATGGTTTTGGGGCATGATGGTTTTCAGACCCTCATATTTTTTAGATCCGGTCAAGGGAACTACGGTTATTTTCTAATCTAGGGTTAATGGATTGGGGTTTATGTATGCTTCAGCATGTATATATATGTGTTGTAACACTAAAAGGAACATAATGAAAAATCAAGCTAGTCATCCCAATTTGGGATCCATGGGAAAATATCCGTGTATATTTATTTTATGTTTTATTCTCTTTCTATTGTTTATTTTCTGTTTTTAAGATTCGTTTGTAGATAATTTCTGTATAGGGTTAAAACCTACATTTGGTATCAGAGTTGATTCGGCTTCAAGGGGACGCCTTTGCTGTTGAGGGTTTTTTGCTCGGGCTTGAGGTAGACCCTGTTCAGTGGGAGATCTGCGGGATCAATTCTTGCGATGAAAGAAGATGGTGAGTGGCAGGAAGATAGAGATCGAGAAATTTAATGGTCAAAGTTTTGAGTTGTGGAAGCTCAAGATGGAGGATCTGCTGGTGGATAAGGATTAGTGGATCGCGGTAGATCCGGGTACTAAACCAATGGAAATGTCAAATGAATACTAGAAGATGATGGATTGGAAGGAAAAGAGCATAATATGGTTGTTTGTCTCAGATTCAGTATTTTTGAATGTATCCGGGGAAGCTACGGCAAAGACCTTGTGGGACAAGCTAGGGACTTTGTACTAATCTAAGTCTTTGGAGAATAAATTATTCCTGTGGAAAAAGTTGTATAACTTGAGGATGAAGGATGGAGAGTCGATGACAGAGCATTTGAATGCCTTCAATACTGTGGTAAGCTAGCTATGATTTGTTGATATTAAAATCTCAGATGAAGATAAGTGCATCAGTTTGTTGTGTTATCTACCAGATTCGTGGGACAGTCTGGTTATTGCAATAGGTAGCAATACAACTACCTTGAATTTTGATGACATTGTCTCAGCCTTGCTGTCGGAGGAAATGAGATAGAGAAATATGGAGGGTCAGAATGGAGATGCCTTATCTGTACGAGGAAGGTCCCAAAACATAAACAAGAATAAGGTTTTGAGTGGGAGATCTAAATCTAGAGGGAGATCTAAATCTCCTAGAAATTTTGTAAAGGTGTGCTAGAAATGTGGAAAGGAAGGGCACTATAAGAAGGATTGCAGATCTAAAGCTCCTAAGAAAGGAAAGGGATCTAATGATGCTCCTTCTACAGAGGCAAAAACCACCTCAGAGGAAGGAGGGGATGTGTATTTGGATTCTTCTTCAAATACACATGTAGATCATGATTCATGGTTGATTGACTCGGGTGCATCCTTTCACTTCACTCCCCATAGGGAGTGGTTCTACAAGTATGATAAATATGATGGCAGTGATGTATTCTTAGGGGATGATAGGAAATATATAATCATCGAACGTTGAAAATTTATGATGAAGCTGCAAGGTGGAAGGATTAGAACACTTCCTGGTGTTTTGCACATTCCTGCATTGGCAAGAAATCTGATTTTTGTAAGCAAGATGGATGATGCAGGTGTAAAAAAAATGTTCAAGAAAGATACTTGTAAGATGGTTTGGGGAGCACTGGTATTAATGTGGGGAGTTCGGATTGGAACTCTATACAAGCTTTAGGGAAGCAATGTTATTGATGGGTGCAACAATTTTATGGTTCCTGAAAGTGGAGCGAAAAGCCTAGCGGTCTCTGGAGAAAAGACCATGCTATGGCATCAAAGGCTTGGACATATTGGAGAGAAGGGCCTTTGAATACTGCATGGACATGGTATGGTAGAAGGTATGTCTAATAGCTCTTTGGATTTTGATTTCAAAGAACATTGTGTATATGGGAAGCAGAATCGGGTGAGTTTTCCTTCTAGTGCTAAGAGGGAAAACAAGATATTAGAGCTTGTGCACAGTGATATGTTTGGACTTGTGTCAGTTCCATCGCTGGGTAAGTCTGTGTACTATGTTTCATTCATATATGACTTCTCAAGGAATACATGGATATATTTATTGAGGAATAAATCTGAAGTCTTTGAAAGATTTAAATTATTTAAGGCTCTGGTGGAAAACGAGACATAGAAGAAGATAAAGGTGTTGAGGACAGATAATGGTGGGGAGTTCTTCAAGAAGGAATTTGAAGAGTTTTGTAAGAAGGGTGGTATAGCACGACAGAAGACTACTCCATACACACCTCAGAAAAATGGAGTTGCAGAAAGAATGGACATAACATTGATGGAAAAGGCAAGAATCATGCTCAGTGGTACTAGGTTAGGACAAAAATTCTGGGTAGAGGCAATGGAGATTGCATGTTACTTGGTTAACAGATCACCTTCATCAGTGTTGGAGGATAAGACTCCACATGAGGCATGGACTGGTAAGAAACCCTCTCTTTCACATCTAAGGGTATTTGGATGTGATGCATATGTACATGTTCCAAAGGAGAAAAGGACCAAGTTGAATAATAAATATGAAAGGTGCATCTTTATTGGGTATAAGGATGGTTTAATGGGTTACAAGCTTTGGAACCCAGAAACAAGGAAGGTAGTGTAAAATCAAGATGTGGTGTTTAGAGAGGTGAAATATGTTGTTAAACATGAATTCCTACCAAAGGAACCTGAGAAGATAGAGTTTGAGCTAAAGGAGGATGAATCAGACTCTACAACAGAAGAAGACTTAGAATAGGAAGAGCCACAAACTCCAGCTGTGAGAAGATCATTTCGAGAAAGAAGACAACCAAAAAGGTATAGTCCATCTACTTTTTGTTCAAATTTTTCTTTAACTATAACTGATGATGATCCTAGAACTCTCAGGGAGGCAGTAGATTCAGAGGATGGAAAACTCTGGAAGGAGGCCATGGTTGATGAAATGGCATACTTGCATAAAAATGAGGCATGGGATCTGGTGGAGTTTCCGACTGGAAGGAAGCCCATTGGGAGCAAATGGGTGTTTAAGAAGAAGATGAATGTAGAAGGCAAGGTGGAGAAATATAAATCTAGGTTGGTAGAAAAAGGTTATTCCCAGGTTCCGGGAATTTATTTTGGTGATATTTTTTCCTCCGTTGCCAAAGTTACTTCTATTAGATTACTTTTATCTGTTGCTGCTGCATTTGATTTTGAGGTAGAACATATGGATGTGAAGACAACGTTTCTTCACGGGGATCTGGAAGAGGAGATCTACATGAAACAACCTGAAGGCTTTATGGTGAAGGGGAAGAAAGAATTGGTATGTAGGTTAAAGAAGTCTCTATATGGGTTAAAACATTCACCAAGGATGTGGTATCAAAAATTTGATACCTATATACGGGGACTTGGCTTCACCAGAAGCAAGGAGGATCACTGTGTCTGTTTTAAATTAATTGGTGACTATGTTATTTATTTGGTCTTGTATGTGGATGATATGTTGTTGATTGGAAATGACAAAGAAATTATCCAAGATTTTAAGACCCAACTATTCTCCAAATTTGACATGAAGGATCTTGCTGCTGCAAACTATATTTTTGGCATGGAAATTAAGAGAGATCAGGTAAATAAGAAGCTCTAGTTAAACCAGAGGAAGTGTGTCGAGACTATATTGTAGAGGTTCAATATGCAGGATAGTAAACCGGTCAATGTTCTGATTCCTGTAGGTACAAATCTGTCTGTTGAACAGTGTCCCAAGATAAAATAAGAAAAGGAGGATATGTCCTGTGTTCCATATGCAAGTGCAGTGGGTAGCCTGATGTATGCAATGTTTTGTACTAGACCAGACATTGCACATGCAGTGGGAGTATTGAGCAGGTTTATGTCAAACCCAAGGAAGGAGCACTGGACAGTAGTGAAGCGGGTTTTCAGATATTTGCGTGGCACTAGTGATTATGGCTTGTGCTACCAAGGAAGACCATGATTGGAAATAGTGTTGGACATTCGTGGTTTTGTTGATGTAGACTGGGATGGAGATCTAGACCAAAGAAGATCTACAAGTGGGTATATGTTTAGCCTATTTGGAGGTGTAGTCAGTTGGATGAGTAAAAGACAGTTTGTAGTGGCTCTTTCAACTACAGAGGAAGAGTAGATAACAGCCACTCATGCAAGAAAAGAAGCATTTTGGTTGCAGAGATTGTGTTCAAGTATGGGGTTGGTGTAGCAAGCTATAAGGATAGCCTGTGATAACCAAAGTGCAATTTTCTTGGCTAAGAACCCTGCTTATCATTCAAAGACAAATAACATTGATGTTCAATATCACTTTGTAAGAGACATGGTTGATGCTAAAAGGGTGTTGCTAGTAAAGGTGGACACCTTGAATAATGTTGCAGATGCATTGACGAAGTCTGTGAGCACTCAAAATTTCTCTTGGTGTAGAGAAACAATGGGTGTTGCAGAGTTGGGATAATGACTAAGCTCTCCTGTGGCCCCCTACGGAAAGAAAACAACAAGTGGGAGAATGTTGGGTATGTGTTATATTCTTTCCACAACTAGTCATGTGCGGGGGGGGGATATCCCCCCCTGTATGTTGTGCCAGGCATAGCAAGGGGGTTACAGGGGGGGCGATATACCTCCTGTACATTATGCTGGGTGAAGCAGGGGTGACGGAAGCCCTCCCTGTTCAGGGTCTGGGGTAGTGCCCCATGAAAAAAATTTAGGACCTTATTTTTCAGTGCGCGAACCCGCCCATGGTTTTTTGCATGGATTTGCACATGGTTTTGGGGCATGATGGTTTTCGGCCCCTGGTATTTTGTAGATCTGGTCAAGGGAACTACGGTTATGTTCTAATCTAGGGTTAATGGATTGGGGTTTATGTATGCTTCAACATGTATATATATGTGTTGTAACACTAAAAGGAACATAATGAAAAATCAAGTTGGTCATCCCGATTTGGGATCCAGGGGAAAATCTCTGTGTATATCTATTTTATGTTTTATGCTCTCGCTATTGTTTATTTTATGTTTTTAAGATTCGTTTGTAGATAATTTCTGTACAGGGTTAAAACCTACAAGGAGCTTCTTCAACTCATTTTTAATTGCAAATTTGGAGATTTGTTTGTGTATGATGATTATTCATAGATTAGATTGTATAGAGCTAGGATTGAGCCATGTAGATTACCCACCTTTGTCCCCATGAGGATGTTTTCCTTGGAGTTTATTAGGTAGAGCTTGAATGTAGATAAGATACATTTTGTTCCAATGAAGAAAGATCATCTGTTTAAGTTGCATATGAATATTTGACCCTTCATAGTAAATATGAGACAAGCAGGAAATTAGGCAAACCAAATGTTAGAAATCACGCATTTTTTATTAGGTGATAAATGGGCTTATGATCCACACAAGGTGATTTATAATGGGAGAATTGAAAATGGTTATTATTATTTTGTTCATGACAATAAACCTGAAATTGATAAGCTAGCTAACGAGGGTTTTTCAGGCTCTGGTAGTACTAGAATTAAGACTCCAATTATCTCTGAAAAGGCAAGTAAAAGAAATAAGGAGGAGCATGTTGATTCTGAGGATGAAGAATAGAGAGATGAGAAAAGAATTAAATTGAAGAAAGAGATGCCAAACACACAGTCTGGTTTCTCAATTTAATTAGGAGATAATCAAATTGCAACAACTTGACCATCGAGACATGGAGCTATTCATAATCAGGTACCTTTGGTCAAGAAGGTCTTTGCCCAAATTGCTGAAAAGAACCAAAAAATCAAAGAAAGTGTGGAGGCTAAAGCTGAATATCATATTACCCCTGATTAGATCAGATTGTTGACTGCTATGGATTTATAAAGGGATCAGTTGAAAATTTCCTTCTCCCACCCATTTGAAATGACATTGGGGTCATCCAACAATTTCAAAACTCTAAACTAACTGTTGATACTAGAAATATCCCTTTACTTGATAAATTTAACTTACACATGCAAATTGGTCAATTGATTGTTAATGACTTGACTAAAACTAGTGTAGCTACTAATAAAGCTAAGAATATTTTGGGAAAGGTAATCAAGAGGCTAAAGTTAGAGAAAGCTAACCAAGCTCTTTCGACTCAAAATGATGAATTGAAGAAAAATAATTGTAAAAATTGGAGTGGATCCCAATGATAGATCAACCATGCAAAAATTGTTACAAAGTGCAGAATTAGAAATCAATGGGTTGAAGAAAAATTTAAAGCTACCTACTGGAGAAAATCCAATGGCAGGAGAGGTAGCATAAGTAGAAAATGAGAAAGAAAATATTTTGCAGCAGCTATTTCATAAAGATGAAGAAAATTCTAGATTAAAGGAGACAATCGTTAATCTCCAGGATCAGATTAATTCACATGTTTGCACCATAGCCTTGTCATCTAGAGATGATGACCCAAAAACCAGATTATCCAAATTCAACACATAATTGAAAATGGATGAAATTGATCTCAAGAAAACCCAGAGTGATATTGATACAACAATGAAAATAATACATGCCAAAGATGGGGAAGTTAACAAATATAAATCTAATTACCAGACAACTTATGAGGAAGTCAAGAGTCTTAAAGAAAAATTAAAAGGAAACATGTCCCTAATTCAAGCAAAGGATATTGTGTGGAATGGGATTATTGAGGTAATGAAAAAAATCTGGGAATCACTAATTATAGTTTCATAGGAAAGAAGCATAATAATCATAGATTTACAAGAACTCATCCTTGTTGATAAGAAAAATTTACATAATAGAGCTCTATGGGAAAAAAGGTTTATTGATTTTGTTAATTCCAAGACAGATCCAGAACTAGAGGAGCACGAACTCAAAGATAGAACATTATGTGTTATATAAATTAATAAGTTGATTGTGAAGAATGCTGGCAGGGAATCAACAGAGAAGAAATTAATAAAGATCAGACAGGCTATGGATAAATTCAACACTGTGTTTGACAAAAGAACCAAAGCTGGACTACCATCATGCTGGGATCTGAAAGGAAATTTATTATCTTGGGATTCATATGAGATTTTGTCAATTTTCTACATAGGTATTTTAAATTATTATGGATGATTATGACCTTGTCTGTGGAAAGGCATAATTTTACCAATATCATTACTCTTAGACTGGAGTATCACAAGCTACTCAATTCTCCTAATACCAACATTGAACTCTAGAAGAAATGCAGGGCATGGATGTCTGATCTGCCAGGTGAGAAATCAGCAGCTCAGGGAGACACATCATCACCTCAGGGAGACACATCAGCACCAAATCAAATTCATCAAATAGATTGATATTCCAAGTTTTATTTGTCTTTATTTGTTTAATATCAAGGTTGTAATGATGCCCTCAATTGCAATGTGATAAGTAGTTTCGACAGTTTAAGTAGTTTGAGTAGTTTCAAGAATTTCTAGTAGTTACAAACTTCTTTTGTATGTATTTAAACTTGGTAGAAAGAAAGAGGAGGGTTTTGAGTTTTTGACCTCTGGAAGAATACAATTTTGTACTTATTTTTCTGATGAGTTAATGAAAGAACCATCAAATTTTCTTCATTTTTTGATGGTGATTCGTGTTTCCTATGTCATATTGCTTTCTTTCTTCTTTGAATGAAGTGAAGTAATGTAGATGTCGCTATCTTAATTAAATCTGTAAGTGAGAGTTAAATAAACTTAATATGCACTCCTTCACTCCAAATTTTATCCTTTCACAAATTAGTTTTGAGACTTAAAGTAATGATTCTATATTACAACATATTATTTTTGAGTTTCCCCAACAATTCTTCTTTTCATTGAGATATCAACAATAAAAGGCATTTTGAAATCTTGTATTACTTCAAATCTTTAAGGGTTTTAAAGAATTAATTTCCAAGGGGATAGAACGAAGACCTTATAACATAATCATCTCTGTTACATACTTTTCAAAATGTTTTAAGCACCAATTCCTTTTCATAGCTAAGGAATTTTTTCTTGAGAACCAACATTTTCTGGCGCCGTTGCCAGGGATGAAGAAATCAAGTTTATTTTCCCTGGGTTTTTTGCATTATTTCCTCTGGTTGTTCAGTGAGGAGGAAATATTTGGCTATGTTTTGTTATTTTCATAATTCTTGCTCATAAAAGGCCTCATACGAGGTCAAATACCTCACAACAGAAGGTCCCTGCTTTGTCAGACCTTGAAATATTGGTTTCTAAAGGTTTCAACAACCCAAAAGCCCGTCAACACCTAGTCCTACATTGTCTTCTCCTGGAAGTAGTTATAATAATCCTTTGTTTGAAGATATTTCTAAAGTACTTCCTTTCATGGAACAAGATTCACCTGTCACACCAATTCATTTTCAAGAACCTAAGTTGGAATTACACTACTTTGAGTCTGTTTCATTTTCTTTTACACAATCTCAGCAAAATCTAGTTGTTGGTTCCTTAGCCATTGTTCATCAACCCATTCCCATATCAGTTTTACCTCTACCTCCATTCACTTTAATAGGAGGTTCATCAACTGCATCTAACCAAGGAATAGTAAATCAAGGTATAAACATGGTAGCACCAGCCTTTTTGTTGAACATATATGCTCCACTTAACCTTCCACAACCAATGAATGCAAATGCCCCAAGAATTTTTGAAATTGCTTCTTCGTTTCACTGGAGAAGATGAAATAACTGAAAAAAAATTGTTCCCATTGTTTTGTAATTTTGTTGAAAATTTGAATGTGGAACATCTTGATGTTGTTATGAGGCTTTTTGTTCAGTATCTAGATGGAGAGGCTAGAAAATGGTTCAAAGGATTTCCAAATGATTCTATTAATACTTAGGAAGAGCTAGAGAACCAGTTTACTCAGAGATGGGGAGAGAAAATGGATCATGGTTATTATTTAACATATTTCAATGCAATTAAAAGAAAACCAAATGAAAATATTTATGATTTTATTAAGAGATTTAATAAATTATACAATAGTTTACCTGCAGAAATGAAGCCCCCTCCTTTTGGAGCAAAGGTGGTTTTTGTTGGGGCCTTTGAAGTTGATTTTAGCTTCACACTTAGAGAAAGAAGATCCCCTACTCTTGAATAGATAAAAATAGATGCTTTAGAAATTTAAGCCAATATGACTGTAGCTGGAAATGGAAAAGAAAAATAGCTAGTCCAAGAGAAGATAAAAGTAAAGGAAGATTCATTACAAGATCAAAGAATTGAAGATATGACAAAGGTGTTTAAAATTTTTCAAATAAGTTAGTTAAGATGGATTTGGAAAGTAAAAACTCCCAAAGAATATTACAACAAAACAGAGGAGGATTTAATCCTCAGTTCAAAAAAACCCCTCCGAATTTTGCAGAGGAAAAGAAGAGATCAAGATCAGGTTCAAGCACCATTGTATATATAAGAAGCACCTAGAGAGTCAGCGAAAGATGACCAAAAAGATGTTGAATATCAAATATCTTCTATGTACACAAGAGAAGAAGATGAAGAGGAAAATTTTGAAGGGGAATGTGGTGAAGCTGAAGTATCTTTTGATGAAGAGGAGATGAATGAATACTGTAGGAAATTTATAGATTTCATGTAGGCTGAGTTACATAAGAAGTATAATCTGAGTTCAAGTAAGAGATCTAGGGTGTAGGATAGTGAAAGTGAACAACAATATTTTATTCCTCCAATGTCAACTCCACAACAAAAGGAATCAATAAAACAAGTAGATAAAGGGAAGGAACCTGAAAAACTAGTAAACAGAATAGAAGTGCGGCAGGCTGAATCTTCCCAAAACAAATCAGTTGATACTGATATTTTGTAAAAATTTGTTCTTGTACCAGAACAAACTTCAAATCCAAGAAGGAATTAAGAAGAACCTGAGAAGAATGTTGAGAAAAATCAGGTTTTCAGTTTAACAAAGGAGTTGGGGAAAGTCAAGATTCAGGTGAATCTTCTTGAATTAGCTAAAACATCAGTCTATAAAAAATAGATTTCAGAATTCATTAATCTCTCACAGATTGAAGACATAGTTGATACTGTGAACTTGCAAGAAGAAAAGTGAGTAGTCACTTTTGGTTCTCATGTAGAATACATATATCCTCCTGTTCCTCTATTTTACATTTCATTTATTATTCATGAATTTACTCTCCATAAATGTATGCTGGATTCAGGGGCTTCCCATAATCTTATTCCATTGTTTGTCATGAAGGAGTTGAATTTGCATATTACTAAACCTTACAAGGACCAGTATTCATTTCATTCCAAAAGAGTGAAATGTGTTGGGTTGATTAAAGACATGGTAGTGTCTTTGGCACAGATTCCAACAAAAAATATTGTTATGGATGTGGTTGTTGCTGACATCCCAACTAGGTTTGGAATGCTTCTATCAAGATCTGGGGGTGCAAAGTTGGGAGGTGTTTTAAAGTTATATTTCACTTATGCTATCATTCCTGTATTTAATGGGGAAGAAAGGAGTTTGTACAGGGAAACAAGGCTTGTGAAAACCACTACAAAGAAGGATGCAGGTAATTCCCCTATTTATAGTCAGTAAAAAGAAGATCTTTTAGGTTTCATGTTGCATGAAGATGCATATTTTTGAATACACGGTGAAGCAACTCTCTTCACTAGTTGTAAATAATGATTTGTATTCAAATAAGATTTGGAAATGCTACTTTGATGGTGCCTACTCCAAGGATGGTACTAGAGCTGAATTCCTGCTGATATCACCATAAGGTAACCTCATGCCTTTTTTATTTTAAGTTAGAATTTGATTCAACGAATAATGTGGCTGAGTATGAGGCCTTGATCATAAGTCTTCAAATTGCTAAGCAGATGGGAATTAAGTATATTTTGATTTTTGATGATCCTGAATTGATAATAAGACATATTAAAAATAATTGTCAGACCAAACATCCAAGGTTAAGATCATATAGAAATGAAGTTTGGGACTTGATAGATAAATATTTTGAAGCCTTTAAAATTCAGTTGATTCCAAGGGAGGAGAATATATTGGCTGACTCATTATCAGTTGCAACCATCACCTTTAAGCCTCCAATTAATCCAAGGCTAAGGTATGAGATAGAAATTATACACATGCCCTCTATCCTTGACAATGTGAAACATTGGCATGTGTTTCAATATGATGAGCAGAGAAATAAATTCTTGAGAATTATTAGGAATTTTAAAGATACTAAGATAGATCAAGAATAAGAACAAATAGAGCAGAAAGTAGAGGTTAGACACTTCAAATAATCGATAGGTGATCAGAAGATTATTCAATTGAAATATAATGTGATCCATCAAGGTGTAGTTCCTCTTGAAATAATATTTGATTCTAATGATGTTGTTGTTGATTCAAATAAAACAAATCAAGAGGAAGAAATGGAAGACTGTAATTTAGGAACTCAGCAGGAACCAAAAATGGAGAAATTGTTCAAAGGTGTTCCCAAAAATTATAAAGAAATATACATTGATCTTTTCATGAGGTACATGGATGTATTTTCTTGGTCATATGAAGACCTAAAAACATATGATAAATGCATAATACAACATAAGATCCCATTGAAGAAAGGAGTTAAACCACATAGATAAAAGATCAGACAAATTAATCCACTTTTGCTGGCTCCTATTGAAAAAGAGGTGAAAAAATTACTCCAAGAAAAGTGTTGGGTGTGTGTTATATTCTTTCCACGACTAGCCCCACGCACTGTACGTTGCGTCGGGTGCAGCAGGGGGGTCACAAGGGGGGAGGCAGCCCCCACTGTTGGGGTCCGAGGCAGCGCCCTGGCGAAAATTGTTTTGGTGTGCAAACCCACTCATAGGTGGACCCACCCATGTTTTGTGCATGAGTTTGAACATGGTTTTGGGGTACGATGGTTTTCGGCCCCTGGTATTTTGTAGATCCGGTCAAGGGAACTACGGTTATGTTCTAATCCAGGGTTAATGTATTGGGGTTTATGTATGCTTCGGCATGTATGTATATGTGTTGTAACACTAAAAGGAATATAATGAAAAATCAAGCTGGTCGTCCCGATTTGGGATCCAGGGGAAAATCTCTGTGTTTATCTGTTTTATGTTTTATGCTCTCGCTATTGTTTATTTTCTGTTATAAGAATCGTGTGTAGATATTTCTGTTCAGGGTTAAAACCTACATTTGGTATCAGAGCTGTTTCGACTTCAAGGGGACGCTTACCGCCGAGGGCTTTTTACCTGTGCTCGAGGTAGACCCTGCCTGCGGGGGAGATCCGTGGGATCAATTTCTCGCGTGAAAGAAGATGGCTAGCGACGAAAGATAGAGATTGAGAAACGTAATGGCCGAGTTTTGAGTCAGGAAGCTCAAGATGGAGGATCTGCTGGTGGATAAAGATCAGTGGATCGCGGTAGATCCAGGTACTAAACCAACGGCAATGTCAGATGAAGACTGGAAGAAACTGGATCAGAAGGCTAAGAGCACAATACGGTTGTGTGTCTCAGATTCAGTATTGTTGAATGTATCTGGAGAAGCTACGGCGAAGAATTTGTGGGAAAAACTTGGGACTTTGTACCAATCTAAGTCTCTGGTGAATAAGTTGTTCTTGTGAAAAAAGTTGTATAACCTGAGGATGAAGGATGGAGACTCGGTGACAGAGCATCTGAACGCCTTCAATACTGTGGTAAGTCAGCTGTCATCTGTTGATATTAAAATCTCAGATGAAGATAAGTGCATCAGTTTGTTGTGTTCTCTACCGCACCATGCGGATACCAGTTATTGCAATAGGTAGCAATACAACTACCTTGAATTTTGATGACATTGTCTCAGCCTTGCTGTCGGAGGAAATGAGACGGAGAAATATGGAGGGTCAAAATGGAGATGCCTTATCTGTACGAGGAAGGTCCCAAAACAAAAACAAGAATAAGGTTTCGAGTGGGAGATCTAAATCTAGAGGGAGATCTAAATCTCCTGGAAAGTTTGTAAAGGTGTGCTGGAAATGCGGAAAGGAAGGACACTACAAAAAGGAATGCAGATCTAAAGCTCCTGAGAAAGGAAAGGGATCTCATGAAGCTCCTTCTGCAGAGGCAAAAACCACCTCGGATGAAGGTGGGGATGTGTATTTGGCTTCTTCTTCAAATACACATGTAGATCATGAGTCATGGTTGATTGACTCAGGTGCATCCTTTCACTTCACTCCCCATAGGGAGTGGTTCTCCGAGTATGAGAAATATGATGGTGGTGATGTCTTCCTAGGGGATGATAGGAAGGCCAGAATTGCTTAACGCAGTGTTGGCTTGTTGCATATGGAAGGATTAGAACACTTCCTGGTGTTCTGCATATTCCTGCATTGGCCATAAATCTGATTTCTGTAAGCAAGATGGATGATGCAAGTGTAAAAACAGTGTTCGAGAAAGATGCCTACAAGATGGTTCGGGGAGCACTGGTATTAATGCGAGAAGTTCAGACTGGAACTTTGTACAAGCTACAAGGTAGCACTGTTATTGATGGGTGTAACAGTTATGTGGTTCCTGAAAATGGAGCAGAAAGCTTAGCTGTCTCTGGAGAAAAGACTATGCTATGGCATCAAAGGCTTGGACATATTGGAGAGAAGGGCCTTCGGATACTACATAGAAATGGTATGGTAGAAGGTATGTCTAATTTCTCTCTGGATTTCAATTTCTGTGAACATTGTGTATATGGGAAGCAGAATCGGGTGAGTTTTTCTTCCGTGCTATCCGGGCGAACAAGATATTAGAACTGCACAGCATGTGTTTGACCCTTTGGTGGCTTACCCATCACCTGGGAAAGTCCGTGTACCATTGTTTCATTCAGATGACTTCTCAAGTGAATACAAGGAGAGCTTTTGAGGAAGAAATCAAGTCTTTGAAATTTAAAGAATTTAAAGTTTCCCGGAAAACTAGACAGAGAAGAAGACAAAGGCGCCGAGGACAGACAATGGGAGTTCACGTGCTGAATTCAGAAGAGTTTCGTAAGAAGTGTGGTATACATGTTATATCACTACCTGAAAGGCTGACCTCAAAATAAAGAGTTGCAGAAAGAATGAACAGAACACTGATGGAAAAGGAAAGAAGCATGATCAGTGGTACCGGGTTAGGACAAGAATTCTGGGCAGAGGTAGTGGAGACTGCATGCTATTTGGTTAATAGATCACCTTCATCAGTGTTGGAGGATAAGACTCAACATGAGGTATGGACTAGTAAGAAACCCTCTCTTTCACATCTAAGGGTATTTGGATGTGATGCATATGTACATGTTCCAAAGGAGAAAAGGACCAAGTTGGATAATAAATATGAAAGGTGCATTTTTATTGGGTATAAGGATGATTTAAAGGGTTACAAGCTTTGGAACCCATAAACAAGGAAGGTTGTGTACAACCGAGATGTGGTGTTTAGAGAGGTGAAAGATGTTGTTACACATGAAGTCCTACCAAAAGAACCAGAGAAGATAGAGTTTGAGCTAAAGGAAGATGAATCAGACTCTACAGCAAAAGAAGATTCAGAAGAGGAAGAGCCACAAACTCCAGCTTTGAGAAGATCAGTTCGGGAAAGAAGGAAATCAGAAAGGTATAGTCCATCTTCTTTCTATTCAGGTTTTGCCTTAACTATAATTGATGATGGTCCAAGAACTGTCAGGGAGGCAGTAGATTCCAAGGATGGAAAACTCTGGAAGGAGGCCATGGTTGATGAAATGGCATCCTTGCACAAAAATGAGGCATGGGATCTGGTGGAGTTGCCAGCTGGAAGGAAGCCCATTGGGAGCAAATGGGTGTTTAAGAAGAAGATGAATGTAGAAGGCAAGGTGGAGAAATACAAAGCTCGGTTGGTAGCAAAAGGTTATTCCCAGGTGCCGGGAATTTATTTTGGAGATATTTTTTCTCATGTTGCCAAGGTTACTTCTATTAGATTAATTTTATCTGTTGTTGCTGCATTTTATTTTGAGATAGAATAGATGGATGTGAAGACAACATTTCTTCACGGGGATTTAGAAGAGGAGATCTACATGAAGCAACCTGAAGGCTTTATGGTGAAGGGAAAGAAAGAACTGGTATGCAGGTTGAAGAAGTCTCTGTATGGGTTAAAACAGTCACCAAGGATGTGGTATCAGAAATTTGATACCTATATACGGGGACTTGGCTTCACTAGAAGCAAGGAGGATCACTGTGTTTATTTTAAATTAATTGGTGACCGTGTTATTTATTTGGTCTTGTATGTGGATTATATGTTGTTGATTGGAAATGACAAAGAAATTATCCAAGATTTGAAGACCCAACTGTTCTCCAAATTCGACATGAAGGATCTGGGTGCTGCAAACTATATTTTGGGCATGGAAATTAAGAGAGATCGGGCAAAGAGGAAGCTCTGGTTAAACCAGAGGAATTATGTTGAGACTATATTGCAGAGGTTCAATATGCAGGATAGTAAACTGGTGAATGTTCCTATTCGTGTAGGTGTAAAGCTGTCTACTGAACAGTGTCCCAAGACACAAGAAGAAGAGGAGGATATGTCACGTGTTCCATATGCAAGTGCAATGGGTAGTCTAATTTATGCAATGGCTCAGATTAGGCTTAGAGACATCGTTATCATGCGTTGGGAGTATTGAGCAGTGTTTATGTTAAACCCGCAAAGGGGAGCATTGGACAAAACAGTTGAAGTGGTTTTTCAAGGCATTTACGTGCATAATTAGGTCATTATGGCTTGTGCGTCTTTATGAACACTGTGTGGAAAGCATGCTGGACATTCGTGGTTTTGTTGATGCGTACCTGGCCGTAGATCTCGACGCGAAAGAATATCTACAAGTGGGTATGTGTTTAGCCTATTTGGAGGTGCGCCATTAGATGAGAAATATACCCGTGGGATGCTTTTCTTCAATCTGTTTATATGTATTAATATAGCAACCACTCTGCGGGCAAGCGTAACAGTTCTGTCATGCAGATTGTGTTCAAGTATGGGGTTGGTACAGCAAGCTATAAGGATAGACTGTGATAGCCAAAGTGCAATTTTCTTGGCGAAGAACCCTGCTTATCATTCAAAGACAAAGCACATTGATGTTCAATATCACTTTGTTAGAGATATGGTTGAGGCTAAAAGGGTGTTGCTGGTAAAGGTGGACACTTTGAAGAATGTTGTAGATGCATTAACCAAGTCTGTGAGCACTCAGAAGTTCTCTTGGTGCAGAGAAAAAATGGGTGTTGAAGAACTGGCCCAATGACTAAGCTCTCCTATGGCCCCCTGTGGAAAGAAAACAACAAGTGGGAGAATGTTGGGTATGTGTTGTGTTCTTTCCAACAGACGAGCCCAACATTGTATGTTGTGCCGAGCGTAAGGTGGGGGCTCATGGGGAGTGCCCCCCATCACAAGTCCCATGTATGCTCGACGAAAATTTTTTTTTGGTGCGGACCCACTCATACGAGGCCCACCCTGTTATGTAGCATGAGTTTGCATGGCGGGTTTTCGGGGGCACGTATGGCTAAGCGCCCCCGGTATTTTGTAGGTCACCAAAGTATGGAATCTACTATATGTTCAACTAAGTTAATGGATTGGGGTTTATGTATGCTCCGGCATGTATATATATGTGTTGTAACACTAAAAGGAATATAATGAAAAATCAAGCTGGTCGTCCTGATTTGGGATCTAGGGGAAAATCTCTGTGTTTATCTGTTTTATGTTTTATGCTCTCGCTATTGTTTATTTTCTGTTATAACATTCGTGTGTAGATAATTTCTGTTCAGGGTTAAAACCTAAAAAAAAATCATAGTCCCTCTTAGATATTTGGTGTAACATTCCTGTTAGTGGCGGTTGCAGGAAGAAAAAAGGAGAGATAAGATTAAAAAGATTTTCAAGAACCCGATGAGCATCTCTCGCTGACAATGACACTTTTACTCAAAATGTCATTATATTCAGCAAAACGATGGGGCTTACAGGATGTCTATGGTCGACTGATTCTTTGGGTATAATCAGGTGGAAGTAGATATGGAAGATCAGAAAAAGACAGCTTTCACAACCCCCTGGGGTACTTTCATGTATGCAAGAATTCCATTTGGACTTATGAACGTAGGTGCAACCTTTCAGAGGGCCATGGAAATAGAGTTTTTAGGAGATAAGTATGTGGTTATATATTTGGACGATGTAACTGTTTTTTGAAGATCAGATGATGAACACCTGGAACATCTGCAAAGAAATTTTGAAAAGTGCGAGAAGTATGGTCTGTCACTAAATCCTAAAAAATCCTTGTTTGCCTTGGAAGAAGGAAAATTATTGGGTCACCTAGTTTCAAAACAAGGGGTAAAGATTGATCCAGCAAGGGTGGAGGCAATTCAGACAAATTATTTACCCAGAAGTAAGAAATATATTTAGAGATTTCTGGGAAAGATAAATTTTTTGAGAAGGTTTGTACCAAACTATGTAGATATTGTGAGAAACATAACCAATATGTTGAAAAAAGAGGCAGAAGTGCAATGGAATAAAGAAGCAAGAAAATCATTTGCTAGAATAAAGGAAGCTCCCCAGGAAGCTCCTTTTCTAATTAGTCCAAATTATCAAAAAAAAATCAGATATTCTCATTTTCTTCACCCTCTACTATTGTTGTTGTGTTATTACAAAAAATGAAGAGAGTAAAGAAAAACCAGTGGCATTCTTCAGAAAAGTTCTCAGAGATTCTGAACTCAAATATAATATTTTGGAAAAATAGGTGTATGAATTGGTCAAAGAAATCAAACCTTTAGAACCTATGTATTACAGTCTCAAATAATTGCATATGTGCCTAATTCTATTGTTAAAGACGTGTTGGTTCAGAGTGATGTAGAAAGAAAGAGAGGAAAACGGATAGCAAAACTTCAGGAGTATGATATGGACATTAAACCTACAAATTTAATCAAAGTGAAAGGTTTGGAAAAGTTGTTAATAGAGACAAATTTTCAAGCATTGGGAATCAATCTGTTAGCACCAATATATGAAGTTGTAAATGAAGAAAGTCAAAATAAGTCCAAACCAGGTATTCAGTACAAATATTTATGCTCATATTGGTACAAAGACATTGTTCATTATCTATGTTTTTTATCTTGCCCAACTTCATTGAATAGAAAAAATTATAGAGCCCTCAAGCTTAAATATTAGCCATATGTCATAGTAGAAGAAAAATTGTACTGGAAAGGTCCTATTGGTATCTTATTGTTGTGATTAACTGAAGGTGAATCCATTGAAGTTACCAAAGAATACCATGAGGATCTGTGTGGAGGGCATTATAGTTGGAAGGTCACAACACATAAGATCCTCAAGTCAGGTTATTATTGGCCTACAATGTTTGCAGATGTGTACATATTGGTTAGAAGTTGTCAGAAATGTAAATTGTTTGCGGAGAAGAAAATACTTGCTAAGTTACCTCTCATTCTAGTATTCATAGAAGAAACTTTCATACAGTGGGGACTGGACTTTATTGGAGAGATAAATACACCATAAAGTGGACATTTCAAGTGGATTATAACTGCCACTGATTACTTCACAAAGTGGGTTGAAGAAATACCCACCAAAAAATCAAATGACCAAGTGCTGATGAAGTTTTTGGAGGATAACATCTTCAGTAGGTTTGATTTTCCAGTCAAGATCGTAACTGATAATGATCAGGTATTTAATTTTGCTCGATTCATTGATTTCTGTCAAACATATAATGTAATTTTGTCACATTCCACAGCCTACCATCCACAAGGGAATGGATTGGCAAAATATTTAAACAAGACATTGGTTAGGATTCTGAAGAAAACAACCATTAAAAATAAAAAATACTGGGACTCAAAGTTAAAATTTTCTCTTTGGGCAGTTCGAGTAACTACCAAGAGTTCCACGGAAGATCACCTTTTGAGTTGGTTTATGGAGCTCAGGCATTGTTCCCTAGTTGTTTGGCCAAACCAATGATTGCTTTCCTTCAAGAAGGTCAGGAATAACCTAGTGCTCTGGTAAGAATAATGAATAAGGTGATTGAGTTAAGTGAAAGAAGTGACAAAGTTAGAGATAACTTGATTACTTATCACGAAAAAATGAAGTCTATTTTTGATAGGAAGGCGAAAGAAATCCTTTTTCAAGTAGGAGATTTAGTACTGAGATGGGACACTAGAAGGGAAGATAAAGGAAAGAATGGTAAGTTTGACCCCCTCTAGTATGGTCCATACAGAATTACTGAAACCAGGTCAAACAACACTTTCATCGTTGAAGATTTAGATGGATAATCTCTGCAACTACCTATGAATGGGCATTATTTGAAGCATTATGTTAATGTGAATTCTAATCGCAAGCATACGAAAAAATCTCACTTTATCTGTGCATAAAAAATAGCCCTAACATCAAAGATGGCTGTCAATTTCCTTAGATCTGTAGTTAGTGATCAGAATAAATGCTACAGAAATCCAGATCTATGTAGTTAAAGACATTAAACAACAACAAGAATTTTTAAAGAAGTTTTTGTATTATGACACTTGGGAAGGGAACATAGAAAGATGTTACTAGTCCCCTTCAATGGGATGGGTTCTTGTATGTCCTCAATGCTTCAGATCTAAGATCTCTCTCTTGTGATGGTGCAGAAAACCCAAACGAAAATAGAATTGAAAGAGAGCTCACAAGCAAAAAGTAGAGAAATATGACAATGATGGGAGGATCAAAGTCAGACCAAAAGTATAGATCAAGAGTGATCTCTAGGTAACAAAAGGTAGTGAATGAATAGAAAACCCTTCTAATTATAACAAAATATTGAGTTAGTCTAGATATTGGTGCATAGTTAAAATATTATTAACCAAATTTAGATCCAAATTTTATGGAATATTTTATTATTTTTGTTGGAGGGAAAAGGAATTTGAATTTGGTCAAATCCCTTTATTTGTAAATAATAAATAAATAAATAAATGATTTATTTATTATTTTAAGAATATGGTTGAGTAATAATTAAATAAATAGTGATTTATTCAATTATATATAAATGATTTAGTCAAATTTTACAAGGAATATTATTTAAATAATGTTTTAAATAATTATTCCTAGAAAATAATAAGATAAATAATGATTTATCTAATTAATTTTCCTGTTTTGGGTTAAATATGACCAGGAATATTAATTAAACTATTGTTTAATTAAATATCCCTTGAGGAAAATCAACCAAATAGGGATTTATTCAATATTTCCTCCTCGGGTTTCCTATTTAGACCATCAACAACTTAATAAATTATGGATTACTAAGTTATTTTTCATATTGAAAGCAATTTTACTAGGGTAAAATTGGTCTTAGATGGTGTACTTTGGGCCATATAATAGTAACAAGTTAGATGACCAAAAATTTTACACCAATTTTTGGTCATCTAACCTGTTACTATTAGATGGACCAAAGTACACCATGTAAGACCAATTTTACCCTAGTAAAATTGCTTTCACTATGAAAAATAACTTAGTAATCCATAATTTATTAAGTTGTTTATGGTCTAAATAGGAAACCCCGTGAGGAATAATTGAATAAATCCTTATTTGTTTGATTTTCCTCAAGGGATAATTAATTAAACAGCAGTTTAATTAATATTCCTGGTCATATTTAACCCAAAACAAGAAAATTAATTAGATAAATCATCATTTATCTTATTATTTTCCAGGAATAATTATTTAAAACATTATTTAAATAATATTCCTTGTCAAATTTGACTAAATTATTTATAAATAATTGAATAAATCACTATTTATTTAATTATTACTCAACCATATTCTTAAAATAATAAATAAATCATTTATTTATTTATTATTTACAAATAAAGGGATTTGACCAAATTCAAATTCCTTTTCCCTCTAACAAAAATAATAAATATTCCATAAAAGTTGGATCTAGATTTGGTTAATAATATTTTAATTATGCACCAATATCTAGACTAACTCAATATTTTGTTATAAATAGAAGGGTTTTTCCATTTATTCACTACCTTTTGTTACCTAGAGATCAATCTTGCTCTATACTTTTGGTCTGACTTTGATCCTCCCATCATTGTCATATTTTTCTACTTTTTTCTTGTGAGCTCCCTTTGAGATCCATTTTTGTCTGGGTTCTTTGCACCATCAAGAGAGGGAGATCTTAGATCTATAGCACTAAGGACATACAAGAACCCATCCCATTGAGGGGGACTAGTAACATCTTTCTATGTTCCCTTTCCAGGTTTCATAATACAAAAAATTCTTTAAAAATTCTTGTCTTATTCATTGGATGCACAGAGCAACTCTTGCTTATTATTTGTTGTTTAATGTCTTTAACTTCATAGATCTATATTTTTGTAGCATTTATTCTGATCACTAACTACGGATCTAAGGAAATTAACAACCATCTTTGATGTTAGGGCCGTTTGTTATGTACAACTAAAGTGAGTTTTTTTTGTACACTTGCGATTAGAATTCACACTAACAAGTGGTGACTCCACAAGGTTTTATAATTACCACTAATGTCATTTTTCAGATCCTTGCATGACTAGCTACTTCAACCCCTAGGGCTTTTCTTCAACTTCTTATTTTTATTTTCTTGATGTTGTTTTTAACCTTTAAAACCCGAAAGCAGTAAAAATTCTAACTTCTGCGTGTTTCTGGGCCTATTGTGCAAGTGACAGGTATCAGTCGTAGCTGAGACAAAAAAATTTTTCTGAAACTTGCTCCCAAGACGACCGGAACTCCAAGTCACTTTTTGGGCCAAAACCTGTGACCTCAACTCTCAGGTAGCGGAAAACTGCCAGAAATCTGCAACCTCAACGGAAAACAAGTCAGAACCTGCGATCTGTCCTCTTTTTGGGATTTTTTCTGTTATTTTTCTGGGTTCGTCTGGGCTATTGTTCATGGTTTCCTGACCTCTATCTCCACCCGTCTTGGACCTGTACTTGTTATTTTTTACTCATCGAAGTAGGAACCAAGCCCCCGAGAGCTTTAGTTTGCTTCCACCTTTTTAGGAGGAGTTTAGCTGAAGTAGGTCATCTGATATTTCAGTGTGTTCAGCCATTTTTTAGATCTAATCCTATATTTTCAGATCCATTTCAGATTAGTTATTCATCCATCCAAAACACCTATTTTTAGTTTTTTTTTTGGTCCTCCTTTAGGGTCCCCTCTATTTCCCTTTAGGCTGTAGCCTTTCACCACCTTATTTGTAGCACTTTTCCCTCTAGTTTTTTGTTTTTTTTCTGCACATATTTCCAACAGATTTGACCTTTAGATCCCTGTCCCTCTTGAGTTTAGAACCATTGGCCATATTGTGTGTTTTGACTACATTTTCCCCACCCATAGTTTAGTTGTTGGGAAGCCCTCCTCCTTGGGTTAAATTGATGCATATTTAGCTGTTTATTTTCTGTGATATTCAGTTTACTTTAATGTTATTTGAAGAATTATTTACAGTTATACAACATCTTTTTTCTTTTTTCTCTACACATGTCTAGGTTTAATTAAAATTAACACACTTATCACATACACGCACACCCTAAGTGAAGAGTGCCTAGTTTACACCACCAGGCCAAGACTATAACATTGTAATCATTTGGTCCTACACTTCCCTGCCCTTGTTTCAGAATTGTAATAATTTGATCCTGCACCTCCTTGCCCTTGTTGGTCTCTCTCCCTTCTGTGATCTATGTCTAATTTTCCATCATTGCGCCCCCAAGGCGTTTATCCCAGAGACTTCTTGGCCTTCATCCTTAGTTTCCGTTAGAAAGACTTACTCCTTCGCATAGGGTTTGAGTTATTCCTCCACCGAGTCCCCATTCTGAATCTGCTTATGGTTCATCGAGTTCCCCTTCTAGTTCTATCCCCGGTTCTCCCCCTGGCACCTCCATCATGTCTGGTTCAAGCCCTAACGCTGGTGGTATCCCTGGCCCTAATGTTGGGAATGCTACTAGTGGGACTGCAACAGGAACTATCCCAGCTACTCCCTTGCTCCATTATATGGGAGGCCTCAGCCTTCTCGATTGCAACTAGTTGATTGATGACCCCATACACCATGATCTTGGTTGGCCTGCTATGCCAAACAAGCTCCCTTCAGACATCCCAAGTTTGAGGGTCTTGCTGGGGAGGATCCTACAAACCATGTTCATTATTTCCACATGTGTTGTTCATCTAACTCCATCACTGATGACTCTATTCATCTTTGGTTGTTCTAGTGTACGCTTACTGGAGAATCTTCTAAGTGGTATGTCGACCAGGCCTCCTCCTCTCATATTACTTTTGTGACTCTTTCCAGGGATTTTCTATCTTACTTCTAGCTTCTCCTTCATTATGACACTAGTATCAAAAATTTTTCCTCTTTCCATCAATCATCTATGACCCGCCTATCCGATCATGTCCAATAATGGCAGAGAATAAAGAGCCTATGTCGAGCCCCTACCTTCGAAGACCATGTCTACATGGAATGGTTCCTTAGATCCCTTTTTCTTGCTATAGGTAAATATGTCGCATCACATTTCCCTCAAACTGAAGAAGCTGCTCTCCATATTGCATTAAAGTATGACTTGATCTACGCTTAGTCTGGTTATGTTTTTACCGTCTTACCTAATCTCACTAGACCCGGTGGTGCTAATGCACTGGGGGAATCCCATGCTGTCGACGGTATCGTTGTAGCTCTTTCTCATCCATACGCTCATCCCCCCATGGGTTATGGTTTCCCTTAGGGAGGGGCTAGCTCCTCCAACAATTTCCCCCCTCCTAGTTGTTGGCAATATGATGAAGAGTGTTGTCCTTGATGGCAACCCACTGAATGAAGATGAAGACATGAGACTGTTGACATGTGTTGTCCTTGATGGCAATACACCTGATGAAGTTATTCTTGACCTGATAGGCTTGGTAAATGATGTAAATATGACATGAAATGATTTTTGTTAGCAATATGATGCTGAGTGTTGGCCTTGAATGACAACTTACTTGATGAAGTTGTGTGAACTAAATCTGATGTATCTACAGTGAGTACAGAATGTAATAATGGAAGAATTGTCAGTATGTGTCAAAGCATGATGAAAAAGAGTATGTCTCAAGGCATACGTGGATGTGTCTAGTAGAAGTCGCGTATGCATGTGGTAAAGTACGTGCCAAGTCGCGTATGGGAAAAAGCGCTCAAAAAGTGCAAAACCAGGGGTAACCACCATAGTATTGACCCATTGTATTGGGTAATGATTCATCTAAATGACCCCATCCAGGAATACCATTGGAAGTAATGTAGTTTTGGGCTCATGGTATTGAGAAAGGGTAAACCTATATAAAGAGAAGAAATTCATTGTGCAAATCATAAGCGTGGGTGCAAGATGTCTGAGCTTGAATGAATACTTCTCTCTGAAGTATATCTGAATGGAAAGGGTTACAGTTGAATGATAGATTTGAATGTATGATGCACCAAAGATGAAGAAGGGGATCTAGATCTGAAATATACTTGTATTTGCTAGATCTGTTTATAGAATGATTAGATCTGTGATGAGGCGAACATCTAGGCGAACATCTGTCTGAGGGAAAGGGTAAAATCTGAAGTGATGTATCTGCAGTGAAGAATTGCCATGACATATAAGTTTGAAGAACCATACGCTAGTTCGCCGAAGAGGAAGCGCGTATATACGCGGCTTCGCTGAAGAGAAAGCGCGTATGCGCAATAAAATTAACTCTGTAATTTGTACAGAAGTATACGCTGGTTTATGTGAACGGAAGCGCGTATATACGCGACATCAGTAAAATAAAAGCACGTATGCAAACTAGGGTTTGCTGAAGTTTGTGGTAAGAATTGTCTGATCTATTCTGATGGTTTACTGATATCTGTCAATGAGTTATATGTATCAGTTTCATGTTTGACTGTGCTTAAAAGTATGGAGTGGGCCCAGTCTGAAAATATGATGAAACGTGGCCTACAAGTGGTGTCCTAAAGGAAGCTTTGGATCCAGTGTGAAAATTGATGAAACATGGTCCTTAGAGGTGCTGAGGGTTGTCAGCCTTCGATCAGGGAGTTAGCTCCCTTCCAAGTGAGAAATTTATTAAGCAGATCGGGGGAATTCGTAGCTCCCCTTCCGGGGAGAGAGGCTGGTAAGCGATTCAGGGGGTTCAAGGGTTGGAGCTCCCTTCGGGGAGAGAGGCGATAAACGAGTGTGGGTGGCTGCTGCATCTTTGGTAGGAGGGCTGACACATATGTTGTAAGATGTTTTCTCTATAATAAAATATTGAAGGCTGAGCAACTGCAGCGGTGGTTTTCTCCCGACTTGGGTTTCCACCTAAAAATCCTGGTGTTCATGTGTGATGCTGTGTGTGATGGTTTATTCTGTTGTTACTACACATGTTTACTGTTATCTTAACATCAGATGAATGAATATTGCAAAGAACTAATTTAATAAACATCTGCATATTTAGATCTTTGCTAATACACTAGTTTCATGAAGGATATCCGCGTGTATACGCGAGTTTACTAAAGGAAAGTAGCGTATGGGTTTTAGAGAGTGAAAAAGTAAAAAAAGAAAAGAAAAAGGTTTTGAATATGCAGTAAATACTGATTCACCCCCCCTCTCAGTATTTTTCCCAACAATTGGTATCAGAGGAGGTCCTTCTGTTGAAGCTTGATCGCTTGAAGGAGATCTGTCGCAATGGGAAGTCAAGAAGGAGTAATGTCTATAAAGCCACCTCTATTCAATGGAAGAAATCTGATATTCTGGAAGGTACGAAAAAAAGCATATCTGCAAAGTCTTGGTGCAGATGTATGGGCAATCGTGGAAGAAGGTTATCAATACCCGGCAAGTATTCCTACTGATGCAGCAGAAAGGAAGAAGTATGAAATCAATACCAAAGCAGTAAATGTCTTATTAGGAAGCATGTCTGAACCAGAATTTGCTAAATTGATGCAGCTACATTCAGCAAAAGAAATATGGGACAAAATCATTCTAAGCTATGAAGGAGACACAAAGGTAAAAAGTGCAAAACTCCAAACTCTTAGAATCGAATATGAAAATTTGAAGATGCATAGTGATGAAAGTGTTGCCAGTTTCTTTCTTCGTCTAGATGATATTGTAAATCGGATGAGAAATTTGGGTGAAACCATAACCGATACTACTCTGGTGGAAAAAGTCTCAAGATCCTTGACTTCAAAATTTGACTCTAAAGTTTCAGCTATTGAAGAAAGGCAAGATCTGCAAACTCTTACTATTGTTCAATTACATGGTATTCTGATTGCTTTTGAAATGAGACAAGGAGGTCCTTCTCAAATCAAAGAAGTTGTTTTTAAGGCGTCTGCAAAAGGAAAAGAAAAGGAAGTTGTCAAAGAATCCAGCTATATATTTGAAGAAGAAGAAGAAGCAAATTTTGTGAGAAGACTTCAACTAGGTACCGGAAAGTTCAAAGGTAAGCTTCCTTTCAAATGTTTTAATTGTGGAAGAGTTGGTCATTATGCTGCAAAGTGTCCTTATAAAGAAAATTCGGGTAAAGGAAAAGAAGTAGCAAGAAGGAATAAGAATCGATCTAGCACAAGAAAAAGTTATTATACTAACAAAGACAGTGATGGGTCATCTGATAGTGAGGAAGAATGTGAAGAAGATTTTAGACTTCTCATGGCATTTGAAAAAAGAGAAGAAAAGGATACTTTTGTGGATGCTCTAGAGGACAATGATTTTCTTGAAGAAAACAATCAACTCAAAGTAAGCCTAGAAGAAAAGAACATAATCATAGAGACTCTTGAAAATCAGCTTAAAGCAAAGGAAAAACGCATTGAGGAATTGGAGTGTGAAGTAGTAAGTCTAAGGAAAGATAATGAGAAAGTGAAGACTCTCAATCTTAGATTTGCTAAAGGTTCAGAAACCTTAGATGAGATTATCAAGATACAACGGTCTCCTCTTATAAAAACAAGTCTTGGATATACTGGGGAATCTTCCCAGACTTCAGCACCAGATTATCTGAAAGCAGCCACAACTAGTTCACTACATTCAGCCACTCAGCAAGGGAACAAAGGATCTTTACAGGTAAAGCATGATCATCTCAAATCAAGGAACACTAACAGGGATATCTCTCAAAGAAGCTACAACCAACAGGTAAATTCAAATAGAAGATTTCATGATCGTAGAAATTTCTACTTCAATGGACAATGTTTCTCATGTCACAATTTTGGTCATAAAGATGTTCAATGTGTTGCATATAAAACCATCATGACAAGAGAAGCAAGAAAGAAAAGGATGAATATTGAACCAAAGAAGAACACCTATAGCAACTTTTCTCCTCTTCAAAATGAAGTTGAATGTACTTATTGCAATAACTTTGGTCATGAAGAATCTGAATGCAGGAGCAAGGTCCAGCCAAAAGAACATGTTCCCTCAAGCTCTAAAGTATGGAAAAAGAAAGAAATACAGGTTGAAAATTGTGGGATAGCATTATTTGCAGAAGGTGAAGAAAATCAATGGTACATTGATAGTGGGTGCTCAAGACACATGACAGGTGACAAAAGAAAACTCCTTACATATAATGCTCTAGAAAAGGAAAAGAAAGTTACATTTGGAAATGATACTCCTGTTGTAATTAAAGGAAAAGGGTCAGTATTTCTAAAATAAAAGGTGAAGGCTAATGATTTCATGTATGTGGATGGATTAAGGCATAACTTGTTAAGTGTAAGTCAAATGTGTGATCAAGGAACAGAAGTGGTCTTTAGTTCAAAAGAATGTGTGGTTCGTGATCTTGATACAGGTAAAATCATTATAAAAGGAAAAATAAATCCTAGCAACCTGTATGTACTGAACGGCATAGATCAATGTTACTTGAGCAAGTCTTTAGAAAATTGGCTATGGCATAGAAGGCTGGGGCATCTGAGCTTCTCTCAAATCAACAAAGCAAGCAGACTTCAAGCTGTTCGTGGTCTTCCCAATATTAATCTACCAGAAAGTATCATATGCAAATCTTGTCAATTCGGTAAGCAGACCAGAGTACGATTTAATGCCAAAGAAGGATCATCAATTGAGCCTCTTGAATTCATTCATACTGACATATGTGGACCTATGAGGAAAAAGTCACCACGTGGGGAAGAATACTATATCTTATTTATTGATGATTACTCTAGAATGTGTTGGATTGGGCTCATTAAACACAAAGATGAAGCATTTGAAAAATTTCAGATCTTCAAAGCTTTAGTTGAAAATGAATTAGATCTAAAAATCAAGTGTCTTAGATCTTATCGAGGAGGAGAATATACATCAAATGAATTCTTTGAATTTTGTGAACAACATGGCATAAAAAGACAATTCTCTGTAGCAGGTACTCCACAACAAAATGGCGTAGTAGAAAGAATGAATAGAACAATTCAACAAATGGCTAGAGCTATGCTCGATGATTATGGAACTCCTGACATGTTCTGGGGTGAAGCAGCACATACAGCAGCTAACATTCTCAACAAGGCTCATGTTCGGGTAAATAGTGACAAAACTCCATATGAACTCGGGTATGGTAATTCTCCATCTGTGAAGCATTTTAGAGTTTTTGGAAGTAAATGCTTTATCAAAAATAATGATGAAAAGCTTGGCAAGTTTGAACCTAGATCACATGAAGGGATATTTCTTCGTTACTCATCTTCAAGCAAAGCATACAAATGTTACAATAAAAGGCTTCGAAAGATTGTTGAATGTATTGATGTTGTTATTGATGAGTCTCCTGCAGCTCCTAAAGAAGAAAAACAAACAACAAAAGAAGATGATGGTGACCTATGTCCTTCTACATCAAATAGAAATGATATAGACAGTGGATCCAATGAAGAACCTGAAGATGATCTATCTGAAAAAGCTCCATCCAGATATGTTCAAAAGAATCATCTTGAATCTCAAATTTTGGGAGATAAGGAATCAGGTGTACGAACAAGGAGAACTCTTGTGGGATCTTCTAGTCATCTGGCATTTCTATCCACAATTGAACCACACAATGTCAATCAAGCTAGAAAAGATGAATGTTGGAAGAAAGACATGAATGAAGAGCTTGATCAAATTGAAAAGAATGACACTTGGGAATTGGTACCAAGACCACATGATAAAAATGTCATTGGAACTAAATGGATTTTCAAGAACAAGTTAAATGAGAATGGGGATGTTGTAAGAAACAAAGCTAGATTGGTTTGCAAAGGGTATACTCAACAAGAAGGTATAGACTTTGAAGAAACTTTTGCTCCTATAGCTAGAATTGAAGCCATAAGAATGTTTCTTGCCTTTTCAAGTTATCAACAAATCAAAGTTTATCAAATGGATGTTAAATCTGCCTTTCTTAATGGTGATCTAGAAGAAGAAGTATATATAGAACAACCGGAAGGATTCATTTTGGGAAATGATGAAAATCTTGTTTGTAGACTTAAAAAGGCTCTATATGGTCTCAAACAAGCTCCAAGGGTATGGTATTATCGTCTTGACAAATATCTTCATCAACAAGGATTTTCAAAGGGGTCTGCTGATAGCAACTTATACACAAAAGTTGAAAATGATAAACTATTGATTGTGGTTGTATATGTTGATGATATCATTTTTGGGAGTAACGAAGAATCTTTGAGTCAAAAATTTGCTTCTGTCATGCAGCAATAATTTGAAATGTCTTTACTTGGGGAACTAACATTCTTTCTTGGCTTGCAAGTGCATCAAACTGCAGATGGTATATTCCTATCACAAGCAAAATATCTTAAGCAAATTTTGAAGAAGTATGGCATGGAAGAATGCAAACCTGTAAGTACACCAATGATAACCGGATGTAATCTTAGTTCTCATGATGATTCTCCCCCGGTGAATCAACCAGAATACAGATCAATGATAGGAAGTCTACTTTATCTCACTGGGACTAGACTAGACATTATGCATGCAGTTGGGATTGTTGGACGATTCCAAGCTAATCCAAAAGAGTCTCACCTTCAGGCTGTCAAAATAATATTCAAATATCTACAAGGAACTCAAGACTTTGGTCCATGGTATCCAAAGAATGCTGATCTTACTCTTCATGCTTACACTGATGCAGATTGGGCTGGAAGTGTTGATGATCGGAAAAGCACTAGTGGTGGTGCATTCTATATGGGACCCCGGTTAGTATCTTGGTTCAACAAGAAGCAAAATTCTATTGCCTTATCTACAGCAGAAGCAAAATATGTGGCTGCCGCATCTTGTTGCACTCAACTCCTTTGGATGATGCAAACCTTACAAGATTTTCAAATCAAATGTACACCTCCTGTCCCCATTAAGTGTGACAATACAAGTGCCATCAGTATCTCAAAGAATCCTTTTATGCATTCGAAGACCAAGCACATTCCCATCAAGTATCACTTCTTACGTGAACAAGTGCTTGAGCAAAAGGTGAAGCTGGAGTATGTTCCCTCCAAAGAACAAGTTGCTAATATCTTTACCAAACCTCTGCCCAGGGAAGCGTTCGAGTATCTAAGACAGAAGGTGGGAGTGTTCTTCGCTGCCTAAAACAACAAATCTCGCATAATTTTGGAAGATGGTATTAGATACGCGGGTTTCCTGAAACATAGTCGCGTATATACGCGAGTTAATGCATAGAAAACCGCGTATGTCTGATTGCTGACAAATTTCTGTTTGGGGTCAGCTCTCTTCAGTAGAGCTGCAGTGCTATTCGGTATCTATGATACTGTTTGGTATCTCTGGTGGTGTTCTAGTTCTCATAATTCTATTTCTAATGTTTTGATAAAGATGCCTTGATGATTTGTTGGTGAAAGTGTTCAGGATGCACAAACTAAGGGGGAGCCTTAGTCATATGAAAAGGATGCTTGGATGCACAGTTTCAGGGGGAGCATTAGCTTTGCTGAGTATAATGCATTGTTGGCATTATAATGGTTCTGAAATATGTTCTCCTTCTTGAGAACTTTCTGGTGTTGGTCTTAAAGTTATATTTGTAGTTTGATGAAAAGGTCATGTAGAGACTCATGATGTAAAATTGTAATTTTCAGTCATGTAAGGACTTGTCAAATTTGTAAACCCACTTGATTGGGTAGCTGAGTCAAATTTGTAAACCCACTTGGTTGGGTAGTTGAGTCTCATATGTAAATCCACTTGGATGGATCTTTGATGTAAGTATGAGTCATTGCTTCATTGAAAATATGTTTGAAGATTCAGCATGATCTCAGGGGGAGCTTGGTCACTTCAGTATATATCAGATCTGCAGAAAAGGGGGAGAGTATGTTGCTTTTGATCCACCCTTTGCCCTTTATGTCAAAGGGGGAGAGTGACATGGTGTTTGAATGAAGAGAAATAATGGTGTCAAAAATGGGGTATGTGACATGGTGTCCTTGTACCTATCTGTTGTGGTAACCAAACACCATTGTGGTTGCCATCAAGTCCAAAGGGGGAGATTGTTGGCAATATGATGAAGAGTGTTGTCCTTGATGGCAACCCACTGAATGAAGATGAAGACATGAGACTGTTGACATGTGTTGTCCTTGATGGCAATCCACCTGATGAAGTTATTCTTGACCTGATGGGCTTGGTAAATGATGTAAATCTGATATGAAATGATGTTTGTTAGCAATATGATGCTGAGTGTTGTCCTTGAATGACAACTTACTTGATGAAGTTGTGCTTGATAGAATATGTCTTGATGAACCTGTTTAAAGATGTAAATCTGATGTATCTACAGAGAGTACAGAAGGTAATGAAGAAAGGAATTCAATATGTGCTAGATCTATGATGAAAAGAGTATGTCTCAAGGCATACGTGGATTTGCCTAGGAGAAGTCGCGTATGCACGCGGTAAAGTACGTGCCAAGTCGCGTATGGGAAAAAAGCGCTCATAAAGTGCAAAACCAGGGGTAACCACCATGGTATTGACCCATTGTATTGGGTAATGATTCGTCTAAATGACCCCGTCCTAGAATACCATCGGAAGTAATGTGGTTTTGGCTCATGGTATTGAAAAAGGGTAAACCTATCTAAAGAGAAGAAATTCATGGTGCAAATCATGAGTGTGGGGGCAAGATGTCTGAGCTTGAATGAATACTTCTCTCTGAAGTATATCTGAATGGAAAGGGTTACAGTTGAATGATAGATCTGAATGCATGAAGCACCTATGAAGAAAATGATGCAGAAGGGAATCTAGATCTGAAATGTATTTGTATTTGCTACATCTTTTTATGGAATGATTAGATCTGAGATGAGGCGAACATATTTCTGAAGTAAAGGGTAGAATCTGTGTGATGTATCTGTTTTGAAGAATTGCAATGACCTAAATGTCTGAAGAGCCATACGCTATTTCATCGAAGAGGAAGCGCGTATATACGCGGCCTCTCTGAAGAGAAAGCGCGTATGCACAGTAAAATTAGCTCTGTAATTTATATAAAGGTATACGCGGGTTTGTATGGACGAAGGCGCGTATATACGCGACATCAGAGAAAGGAAAGCGCGTATGCAAACTAGGGTTTGCTGAAGGTTGTGGTAAGAAATGTCTGATCTGTTCTGCTGGTTTACTAATATCTGTCAGTAATTTATGTGTATCTATTTCATGGTTGACTATGCTTAAAAGTATGGAAATGGTCTAGTCTGAAAATATGATGAAATGTGGCATGCAAGTGGTGTCCTAAAGGAAGCTTTGGATCCAGTGTGAAAATTGATGAAACGTGGTCCATGAGGTGCCGAGGCCGTAGCCTTCGGGGCCGTGGGGTTGTAGCTCCCTTCCGTGAGGTCGGTAAACGAGATCGGGGGTCGTAGCTCCCTTCCAGAGAGGCCGGTAAACGAAGTCGTGGGTTGGAGCTTCCCTTCCGTGAGAGGTCAGCAAACGAGTGCGGTGTGGGTGCCTCGCGTGCCGGGTAGGAGTCCGCACTCAAAGACATATGTTGTAAGATGTTTTCTCTGAGACAAAATATCAAGGCCGAGCAACCGTGCCGTGGTTTTCTCCCGACTTGGGTTTCCACCTAAAAATCCTGGTGTTCATGTGTGATGCTGTGTGTGATGGTTTATTCTGTTGTTACTACACATGTTTACTGTTAGCTTAACATCAGATGAATGAATATTGCAAAGAACTAATTTAATAAACATCTGCATATTTAGATCTCTGCTAATACGCTAGTTTCATGAAGGATATCCGCGTGTATACGCGAGTTTACTAAAGGAAAGTAGTGTATGGGTTTTAGAGAGTGAAAAAGTAAAAAAAAAAAAAAAGTTTTGAATATGCAGTAAATACTGATTCACCCCCCCTCTCAGTATTTTTCCCAACACTAGTATAATGTATCTAGGATACAACATGCCTCCTCCTCTTTCCCAGCCTATTTATCCCAATGTTGCGCAACCTCCTTTTTATCTGTATGCACAGCCTAGTGCTCCAACTCCTCCAGCATTAGCACCTCAGCCTCCCTTGCCTTCTCAACCCCCGCAATAACAGCCACCACCCCCAGGGTCAGGTGTATGCACAACAATGCGCGACTAATCCTCCTACTTCCAAAAACAAGAGGAAAGGCAACCTAAACCAATATTCCCCTGGTAATCCAAGACCCAATCCCCAATGGAATGAACCTAACACAACAACCCAGCAACAGGGCACTTAGCCCAAGAAGGACAGGCCTGTTCACACAAACAAACCTTGTTCTTATTGTGATGTCTATGGTAATTGCATCCACAATTGTCCTCTTTTACCTCAGATGTGTCAGATGTGGGAATCTCAATTAGCATCTCAAGGAAAACAAGAATCCCCTTTAGTTCCTACTAATGTTGAACCTTGTTGGTGAGGTAAATCCCCTCTACAGACAGAGGCAATCCCACTAGCCCTAGAGTGGGTCTAGCCACAAACAAGACACACTATGACATCAATTCCTAGTTAAGAATGGAAAAAGACTTGGTAGATCACCTACCTTAGGTCCTGCATTGTTGTGTCGTCCGGAAGAATGGCTGCCTCCTACCCTCGATTCAGCAAATCACGATCCGCTCGTTACCACGCCTAGATACTTGCACATACACAAGAAACGAAGACGATACACAACATACTATTTCACATTTCTAACTATCAGTCAATCAAAGAAGACTAAATCGTATGCGTTAAACAACATAACACAGAGATGGAAACAATATCATAGTCGAGTATATTAAATTAAAGAAGGAAGAGTATAACCAGGCTTCGACGTTGTGATCTCCTCTAGCAGGGTTCTATTAGAGCACATCCCACAAAGCTCGTCAAGAATTCAGACGGGGCTCTCTCTATGGGATCATCCTTGGTTCGACCTTCTCTATAACGAATAATCAGCTATAATGTCTCTTCTCCAAGTTCAGCTTCTTGGCTACATGTTAAGCTCTGTTTCAACTAGCTTGTGTAAAGGGAGAAGGCTTGTTTATATAGAGGGAGAAGGAGAAGTTAGGATCCATATAATCATGGGGGGAGTCCTATCCTCTAAGAATGTTCCATCAACCATTTCCTAAAGGAAGAGATCTGTGGTTTATCGAGTTTAACCACTTGTAGTGAGTCATTCCTGAGGTGGTTAAAGGAAACTTCCGCCTCCAATTTGTTAAAAAAAATTCCCAAAAATTCTAGCACAGGCTTAACATAGGGACAGAGCACCAGCTGGTGCGGCCTCTAGTGAAAATTTTCCCCATTGGTGCGAGGGATGAACTGCCTACCCACGCCAATTCCAAAACATGAGTTTTTGAGTGCTTTTTGAGGAAATGTTCAATAGGAAGAATCAGTTCCTTATGCAGAAGGATGAAAAGAAGGTATTTGCAGAGTTTGACACTACTCATAGGTCACGAAAAAGACCCTCCAATATGTGGGGCGAGGGATTGTAGGGACGGTGACAAAATGTTTTGTAACAGATGCCCCCTAAAGCATGAGGTTCGAGAGAGAGGGAGGGGTGAAATGCTTTATGAGAATGCATTTGACCAAAACACTGTTGTTGGAAAACATGCAAGTACGAATAAAACTGATACATCTGATAGATGACATGTGGCATGGGTGCAGCCATCCATATGAGAGTATATAAACAATGAGATCCAAGGTATGGACACATCCATCCAGCAGTAGGGATCAATAAATAGACTCAGGTATGGTCGCAACCATCCAATCAAAGGATTCATACAATAAGTCATAATAATCCACAAAGAACCCGTAGCCTAGATTTCATCAGACAAAACCCATGGTCTTGCTCTCCATCTCGACCCGAACACGATAAAAATTCTAGCATGTGAATATGTGAGCTGAAGTCGAACATGCAAGAACATCGTCTTATTACCAGCCAATGATGAAAGAGGTTAACAGACGTGAGAGAAACCACCAATAATGACAATGGCTCTCAAGGTACAAAAGGTACAATCCATAGAATGTGAAAAGTGATCTGATGTCGAACACCCACAAAGTCAATCAATCGAAGGAAAATGATTTGGACCTTACGTCGAGTGCGAAGAACCTGCCATTGAGGCATGCAGGCTCCAAGGTACCTGAAGGGAGCCTCTAGACTAGCTTCCTGGATAATGAGCTGGAGTCGATAGGAAGTGACCTTGATCAAAGTTGGGCCATAATTTTTCCCACATCATCGACATGAGATAGAGGAATATGATGTTTGTGAATCAAGACCAACAGAGAATCAAAGGGAGGTTGAAAACTGCAGAGGCAAACTTCTCTTGAACATATCAGCAACACGACACTAGATTTGGCAGTATTTGACATCAAGGGATCTGAGGTCATGGTGACATGGAAAAGAGCAGATGAGCGGTCAAAAGAGATTACCCAAACCCATGGAGGCAAGCAGACAATGAGATGAGATGTACCCAACCCAACATGAATGTAGACAAGTGCCATGTTCAAGAGTGACATACTGCCAACATGACTACAATATTGGTTCCATTTCCCCCCACCATTTTTGGTGAGTACCCCAATTATTTTTGAAAACAAGCTTGAAGGGGATAGCATGTGCTTGCGATGTAAGTTTTTCCTTTGGACAAATCCAACCTAGTATATTTTATGAGCCCTAGGAAGAAGGAACTCCAATAATGTCATGACGATGGAGTCCGATGTCATCAGTTTTTAACAAGCCTGACAAAGGAAGAACTCGGCATCTTTTCATATTTAGAGAGTTTGAAAAGAAGGCAGAAAAGAAAAATCCAATAGTCCCTTTTCGTAAATAGTCCCTCAGATCCGAAAAGGTAGAAAACTGTGTCTAAGAGAACCTCCTAGTCGCGATAGGCTAGGGTATTCCTTTTTCATACATAATCTATCCCAGCCCGAAAAAGGGGTAGACGTATACTGGGTAGATATTGATTCCCAACCAATTTAAAGAGCTCAAAATGACAAGTGACTCGACGATATTTTCAATTTTAGAGAGTCAAAAAAGAGCTAAAAGGTAACTCCAGTAGTGACTTTTTCATGTTTTTACCGAGTCCGAAAAAGTATAAAATACAAATCGTCTCTTCGTCATAACCATGTGAAAAACCTGTCGTTGCACAAAAAGATGCGTATAAAACATATTCCGCGAAAATAATATGACAATATATCTACAAATATGTTTTAAAACCTATTTTAGGACTTTGAAAAGTTATAAAAGACCATAAATGGTAAAAAATATTTAATTTTCACTTTTACCTCTTTGTAGAGCAATAGTGACCCATTTCTCTTGCGATCTTCAAGCGACGATTGTGGAAAATCCAGTGGACCAATCCGGATTCCGTCTGTTTCAGGTAAGAGCTGCTTCCATTGGCTATATTTTATTGCATTTAGTTGTCATTTGTGATCCCTTAGGGGAGGATTGGAAAAATCTAGGGCTCCGCGGTTGGCGCAAGTTACGGGCACGGACTCGCACCAATTGACCTTGTTTTACATAGGGGTCGCACCAGGTGGCATGACTGTTAGCCAAACAGTTGCACCAACCACACAACTCAAAATCCATTTTGAATTTAAGAAAATACAGCCAATAGTTTGCAAATTTAAACACCCAAGGGGATTTCTAATGTTCCTATGATCATTTCATGTAGGGACAAAGCGTGAAAAGATGGTAATCGAGTGGAAGGAGAGAGAACACATTGAAGAGGATGAACAAGCAATGGAAAAAAAACAATGCATGAATGCCCTCAGGAATTGTGGGCTCAAAAAGTTCTTTATGACACCATGTCTCCAGGATCAACCTGAATTTCTTCAGTATCTCATCAGCATTTGGGATGAAGATCAGGAGAAGTTTATACTTCAGGACCAAGAGCTTGAGCTTGAAGTATCTGATGTATATTTCATCACTGGACTGTCGCGTAGGGGTTCAGTCCCTATTTTGACTGGTACCTAGCCTTCCGAGGAAAGCATGACAATGGTAATGAACAGGGTGTTCCCAGGGGCACGAAAAGGAACAGGGAGCGGTAAAGTGGATATCCAAACCGTTCCTAATCTAGCACTGAGAGTAGTGCTACACACAATCACGCGGGCCACAAGATCACAGGCATCGCATGAGGCTACAAAGATGCAATTAATTCTTACTTTAGAGTGTATGAACCCGACCATCTTCAACTGGGCTGAGGCTGTGACAATGAACATCAAACGACAACTCACCAAATGCAAGAAGACAAACCTAAAGTAGTTTGGATATGGGTGGATTCTAGTATCATTATTCTTAGAACGATTACCCATACTTCAGCGCTAAGAGGCTATAGTCTCAGAGCCACCACTGAGAGAGCCAAGGATGGCCCGATGGGCGGCGCTGATGCCCAAAGCAAGGGGTGGCCAGTAGATGTCCTGGAGGCCAGAGTTTTTAGACTGGCTCCATCGACAGCTGATTTTCTTGGAGGATTGGCCTTACGCCGGCACAAACTTTACGAGAGACCCAGACCTCCCACTCCCAGAGGGAGAGGATTGGGATGAAGAACTTGGTAAGACTCATTTTTTATTTTTATGAGTTTTATGATTTTTTGGTATATATGCATGTTCTAATAGTTAATCTCATATCAATGCAGATGTTGGCCCAGAGCGTCCTGCCGGTATGTCTCCAATAGCAAGGTGGACTCCTCGTGACTTCGATCCTTAGGGTGAGGGTATTGACGAGGAGTTAGTGCAGAACCTGGAGGGAATCACCCATGGGGTCCCAGATTATGCCCATTTTGATGATGCACCTCGAGCCTACCAGAGGCACACTATGGGAGTTCCCAGCCGTATTCACCGCTTGTTGAGGCGGTTGGTAAGGGCGGTGATGTGCTATCATGAGCACCATGCCGACTAGGCATTTAGGCTTTATTTCTGCACATTTTTGAGAGACATGTTGTGTCATGATGTAACCAAAATAGACATATATAATTTTTTGTGGGTTTTATGATGCACACGGCTTGTAAACAAACGATATATATATATATATATATATATATATATACATCTATTTTCTACATGGGTCTATGTACTTATGATGATGTTTTTTATAAATTGCACAAATTTCTATCTAGCACAATGTTAGCTATTGCATCTATTAATGTATTCATTCATCTTGGTATGTGTTGATAAGTAATGAAATCAAAATGTCGTTCAAGTAAATGAATACGCAAATACAATATCAAAATGCATGGGTTTCGAACCGAATAATGACCGTTTAGTTGAAGAACAACAATTTGTGAATCGAATTTAATAAGAAATGCGTGTATTCTGAGGTTGACTGCCTCGGTTGATAGTTCCAAAATTGCACTATATTCAGTGACATTGTTTGTGGTTGGTCCTAGAAAAATACCTTGTAAGTTAATCAACTCACCAACAGGATGATAAATTACCCAGGCTGCCGAAGACAAGTTCTTGGTATTGCGGGAAGCACCATCTGCGAAACCGACATAAGGGGAAATAGACATCTACATAGCAAACAAGACCCAATAATCAGAAAAAATCTCACAAAGAACATCAAACCAAAGCATGAACACAAAATGAAAAAAATCACCTATGTACACATATCATGCGTGAATAATTCAAGCATAATATTTTTTCAAATACAACCCATTTCTAGGCTGCGATAAAGGACAACCTTCATAGTCAATAAGCTCATAAGCCCCATTCAGTAACACATGTTTGAAAATGTAGGGCCCATGCCACATGGGTTGGAATTTTCCTGTCCCCAGCTTGTCATGAGTGTGGTCATATAGAAGAATGAGATCGCCTTCGATGAAAGAACGAGGAGAAACCGATTGGTCAAAATGGGCTTTGACTCGCTTCTTCTGTGCTTTGATGACCAAGGCAGCTAAGCGACGAGTTTCACCAATCTCTCTAAATAGAGGAGACGTTCTTCTTCAAAAAAAGTATCAGGTAGTAATTCCACAGTTAATTTCAGTGAAGGGATTTCCAGACCCTCTACCAATTGAAATGGGGTAAACCCGGTTGCGTTCTTGATCAATGTTTGGTAAGCCCATAGAGCTGAGAACAACATGAGATGCCATTTTGATTTGTGGATCCTGATTTTTCGTTGAAGCATTGTAACAAGGACCTTGTTTACAGCTTCAACTTGGCCATTAGCTTGAGGATAGTAAGGCGTTGAGCTATCGTGACGCAGACCCAACTTGGACTTTAGTTCTGCCATCATATAATCCCGAAAATGAGAACCATGGTCGGTGATGATGGCTTGAGGGACACCAAATATATCAATAACATGATTGAATATGAACTGTGCCACTGTCTTACCGTCCGCAGCCAGTGTAGGCATTGCTTCGGCCCATTTCGTAAAATAATCGACAAAAACGATAATATAGGCATGCCCCCAACCAAACGAGGGTTACACATCATAAAATATATGCCCCATTTGGAAAAAGGGCCAACGGTAATGACAGGGTGTAGTGGAGCAGGCGGCACATGCATATTGCATTGATAAATCTGGCATGCATGGCATTTATGTACTGCAATGATGCAATATTTAAAAATATACGGCCAGAAGTAGCTAGAATGAAGGATCTTCTGTGCAGTGGCATAACCAAACATGTGATCACCACAGGCGCCACTGTGGTAATCATTTAAAACCTTCTCTACTTCCTCGATGGTTAGACATCGGTGGAGTATAGAATCGACTCCGACACAATAAAGGGTATCTCCAACAATACGATAAGGTTGCGATTGATGCCGAATGCGGCATCGGGCATCTTTTGTTAGCTCAGACCTAAAAGTAGACATTTGGAGGTACACAATGATATCACCATACCATGGATCGAGGGTGCTGATTAGGAAGAGAGTTTCATCCTGAAGGTGATCTTCAGAGGAAGAAGAAGCAGAGTCGGCGGGGAGAGAACAAATCAAATCAGCGAAAACAAGTGATTTCTTAGATTTTGCGGTAGTGAACTCCAAATAAAACTCTTGGAGGATGACGATCCACTTCGAGTATTTTCCCCCCAGCAATTTTCGTGATAGACTATAAGTCATGGGGTTACAATCAGAAATCATGGTCACCATGTGTAAAAGAATGTAATGACAAAAACGTTGGACGACCTAGACCGCAACCAATGCTAACTTCTCGACATGCATGTAACGTGTTTCAGGGTCGAGAAGGTTTCAAGATAGGTATTAAATGACATGTACGTTATCGTCATCATCATCTTGGACCAATACCATGGCGATCATATTGAAGGCGGTAGCTAGGTAGAGGGTGAAATCACGATGGTAATTTGGAGGACGCAATAGAGGAGCGTTGACAAGAAATGTCTTAATTCTATCAAAACACTGCTGGGAAATCTCATCCCAACAGAAAGGGACGTCTTGCTTTAGAATTCATGTGAATCCTTTGGCTACTTCGACATATTTTGGGATGAAACAATGTAGGAAATTGGCTTTCCCTTGGAGACTCTGGAGTTGATGTAATGAGGACGGGGAGGGGAGATTGAAAATAGCTTCAACCTTAAGAGGGTCAAGGCGAATTCCATCTTTAGATACGATAAACCCTAAGAGTCTACCAGAGTCGATGCAAAAGATGCATTTATGTGGATTGAGCCTAATATTGTATCGTCTACAACGAAGAAATATTTGACGAAGATGTTCTGGCTGGTCTTTCCACGCAGCTGAATGAGCCGGAAGTTCATCTAGGTATGGTTGGACAATATGCCGAATATCATGAAAAGCATAGGACATCGTGTATTGGAATGTCGCCCCAACATTCTTTAGGATGAACGGGAGTTTCCTACATGCGAAATTTCCCCATGGAAAAATAAAAGAGGTCTTGTGTTGATCCAACGGGAGAATGTTAATCTAGTTATAGCCAAAAAAACCATCCATAAGGGAGAAAATTTCACTCCCCGCACAATCATCAATGATTTGATCAATAAATGGGGTGGGATAGTTATCCTTAGGACAAGCTCGATTGATGTCACGATAATCAACACAAACATTAATGGCACCCTGATTCTTATCTACAGGGACTATATTAGAAACCCATTCAATCAGGGGAATTAGATAAATGAAACCCGCTTTAAGAAGTTTCTCAACTTTAGCTTTGATAGCGGCGGCTTTTCGAGGATGCATAGGATGAAGATGCTGGCGAACAGGCTTCGCACCTGGGTTGGTGGGAATCTCATGCACCACAATACTGGGGTCGATTCTAGGCATTTCTTCATAAGACCAGGTGAAAAAATCACAGAATTCGTGAAAGAGACTGGCGTACACTTGGAATTCCTTGGAAGAGCAAGTGACTCCCACATGGATGTTCTCGACGATCCCCGGTTTAACAAAGATGTCGACAGGCATCGTTTGAGTAATATTTCCCAAGTTACCTTCGGCAAAGACTTCATGAGTCAAAATGGGCATCTAAATTGGCAGAGAAAGAACCTAGGATGGGAAGCGCTCAAGACAGTTAGACATGGCCCTGAGGCAAGGCATAAATGAGGAAAAATGATGCCCATTACTCCATGGTAGATCTTTGAGAGACATGGTTTCCATGATAGCCTCATCGGATGGAAACACTTATTTAAAAGGATCGGGTGAATCTGCATCGCCGAGCCAGGGGGGATTGAGAATACACGTTGAGAGACATGCTCAAAGGAGCAGCTTCAGGAGGGGGAGAATCAGATGCAGCTGTAAGCTCACAATAATTGATCTCGATGTCACTAAGTGGCATCGAATCTCCAAACGAATCAACCTGTTCAGGTGAAGGGAAGATCCAAGGGTCATCTGACCGAGAGATCATATTGACTTGAATGGTATTTGTTGGTGGAAAGGGAAAAATACCCATGAGACTGGGATCCTTGAAAATACCTAGCCCTATGTTGTTAGGGGGATTAGGAATCTGATCCACGTATGATACGTTGTTATCGGAAGACGAGGTAAAGAATGACAACTGGTCAATAGTTATAATTTTTCCCTCATGTAGAAACTTCAAAAGTCGAAAAAGGGTGGACAGAGTGCACAACATAGCATGAGTCCAATTGCAACCGAGTAGAAGATTGTAGTTGAGTTTGGCATCAACGACTTCTACTTCAACGTTGACCGTCTTTCCTTGCAATGTGATTGGTAAGGTAGCGATAACACCCAATGGTTTTGATTCCCATCCATCGAATGCCTCAAGGGCATTTGTTGATGAATTAAGGGCTGGAGAGCCAATAGCCTTCCAGAAAGAAGATGAAATGACGTAGGTAGATGCACCTTTGTCCACTATGTCTCTATGGTTGTTGAGACCTTTGATACCGACTTGTATAACAAGCACAATCTAGTGTAGAAGTCGGGGGACGAAATTCTCTAGATCGAAAGAGAGAAGGCTAGAATCAGCAGGATCGATCCCACCAATCACGGATAACAATGATTTCCGTTGATATAGACAACTCTGGAGCACTTCTAATGCAGACATCGTAGAAGGCACCTATGCTAAATCCTCAACAATACTGTAATGTTGAGCAACACGGGCTTTAGGATTATAAGAATATTTCCGAAGAACACCTTTAGAAGGTGGCTGTAAAACAGATTCAGCACTGGGCTTCTCAATTTCAAGGGGACCAGAGGCAGGTGGGGGAGGAGGACCATCACTGACCTCTTTCCCAGCTGCCTAGTGTGATCCAGCATAATCATTCGATCGAGTAGCAATGGAAACGGGTGCAGAACCATTCATCATGAAAACTTGAGAGCCAAATGATGCAGATGGTGCTGATTGATTGACCATATGGGTCTGCTGAGATGGGAAAGGTTCTTTAAGGACTGTCGGAGTTCCCTTAGCGCCTTTGAGTAGTTGACTAACCTCAGATCATCGAGGACAATCCTTAGCGTAGTGATCCTCTTCAAAAATGAGACAGGGATATTTTGGCTTTCACTGTGAACCATCATCAGCACAAGGTTTAGACAATTCTAGTTTTGGGGCATCGGATTTTGCCCTGCCTTTTCCCTTCTTTTTCCCTTTGGAAGTCTTGTCCACAGGATTGGCTTGAACGGCGTTGACCTCCATGGTTTTTCCAGAATCTAGGGAAGCCTGAGGAGCAGAATTATTGGAAGAATTTGATTTCTGCTTCCCATTGGAAGACTTACGTGAAGTCTGAGATACAGAACCAATAACGTTGTTGACTGATGGGGTAGCCGACGCTTTAGAGGTCCCAAGACATGGATCTTTAGTCAAGATGTCGTACAAAATGCCTGATTGAGAGTACACAAAATCAAAGTACTGAGCACGAGCGATGGCTTGTTCCTTGGTTACACATGCCCCCATGGCGATGTCTTTCGCAATCTGATTGACAAAAGAGGAAGTGAACCAATGAGTAAGAAGTTGATCAGGAATTTCAAACTTGATCAAACGACGACGCCGTCTCGATTCATGAATGTGGTCTAAGATATGGGTAGCTCGGTCCTGTTTCAAGGATGTGAGGAGATGCGTCCCAGCTTCATAATGAACTAGCAACTGGAAATGGGTCAAGAATGCCATAGCAAGAGTATTGAAATCTTGAAATATGCCACGCGGCAGTTCGATATACCACTTAGTAGCAGCTCCGGTAAGAGTGCGCTGGAAGAGACGGAGCCGAATAGAGTCGTCCACCCAAGAATTGGAAGAACACCATAAATGGTATTTCATGATGTGAGCTTGGGGGTCTTCTCCAGACTTGCCCTCAAACTTGGGAAAATCACCAGGAACCTTTGTCGGGACCGAAGGCCAATATGGGTTATGAAGAATGGGATCATTTGTCAATTTGGACACATCCGATAGCTCCAATGTAGTGAGGAAAGGTAATTGAGGCTTAAACGACATGGCAGGTCCTCAATAAGGACCTGTACCCATACTCCATCCTGGTTCAGTATAACTCTTCCCCCATTGGTTTTGTTCAGGAGGATTCTGACCATAAGGGGTATAAGTCAGATAATTCGGCTGATATGGTGGCTGAGAACCAGGATACAGGGGTTGATAACCGAGATACTAATTCTGAGTATATGAGGGTCCCGATTGAGCAGCATAAGGATTCTGCTACGGATTATAAGTATAGCTTGGCAATTGAGGGTAATAAGCACAACCTTGAGGCGGGTTGTAAACCGGTTGATATTGACCTTGAGGAAAATAACCGCCTTGGGGTCAAATAGGCTGCTGATAAGTGGGGCCCTGCTAAGCTGGATACGTCGGGCATAGCGGTTGATTAGCTGCAGCATAGAGTAGATCAGCGGCTAAGCAAGGTGAATAGGCTGTGCAAGTTGGCATGGCTGAGTAGGTTGACCTGTCTGATGAGGGCCACCAGGTTGCCTCGGTTGAGCGGGTTGGCTTTATGGCTGAGGGCCACCAGGTTTCCCTGGTTGAGTGGGTTGGCCTGATGGCTGCAGTGGGCCAGGTTGTACCTGATAAATAGGTTAACCTAGATTAGGACCATAAGAGGGCCCTAGCTGTGCAAAATTTTGATTAATCGGAAGATAAGGCTATTGAGGTTGCACCAAAGGATGAGATGGATGAATTTTCCCCCCAGGACCATATGAAGGTCCGGGTTGATCTACCGGCTGCCCAGCTGGTCCTTGAGGTTGCCCTGGTTGGATCATAGGCTGGGCTGGCAAAGGTTGACCTTGAGGATTGTAAGGCTACCCTTGCAGGCTGTAAAACAATCATTGTTGGACCGAAGGTTGTCCCTGTAAGGGTTGCCCTTGTGGGTCGTACGCATACCCTTTCTTAATCAAAGGTTTTCCCTGAAAGGGTTCTCCTTGTTGGTCATGAGCATACCCCTCTTGAACCGAAGGTTGTCCCTGAAAGGGTTTTCCTTGTTGGTTAGAGGGATGCATAACGCTGGAGAGAAACTGATAAGCGTCAGGAGCAGGCAAGTAGATAGGGTTGCCCTACTTGTCATGCTGAAACGGAAGTGAATAAATTGGGGTACCGTTCGCTCCATAATGAGAAAAATAAGACCTATAAGGATCCCGAGGGGACTGATAAGTCTAGGAGTTCTACTGCTAAACAACCAGCCGATACTCCTCAAACGAAAGGCCGTCAGGGATTTCCATGGCAATCAAGGTTTCTACTGTAGTTGAAATTCCTGACGACTGTGTAGTGACAGTCGGTGCCGAAGCAGCCACATAGACAGTGGTCCTAGTGGGAATAGATGTGACAAAAGGTGTCAATGATGAGACAGGTGTCGTCAACGACATACCTAAGGATGGAAGGACTGGACCCCTTGATAGATTCAATGTTTCCATGGAGGAAATACCGGCCATAATCTGACCCAAAGACCTATACTCGGTTGGAAGTGACACCGAAGGTGAAGATTGAGTAGGTTTTGTTTGGATGTCTTCTAGGAAGAGTTGGTATTGTTCATCAGAAACTGGAATACCCTCACTGCCCTTAGGACCAGACGAATCCATGTTTGAATCCACCGTAAGATATTTCAAAAGAGTACAGGGGCTAGGAGGTATGATAGCAGCCAAAAACGGTGATCCCGATGTAAGAGGGGGAAAATTTTCCCCAACCCCAAATCCAAACCAAGCATTGAAAGAGGCCAATGGAACTCAACTGGTTCTCCAAAGGGATACTCTGACGGGATGACGGACTGTTGAAGCTCAGCAAACCTAGAGATTTGTGAAGTTTCAGATGAATCGTCCGAGAAAGGACTACCAGTAGACAAAACTGATGGTTCCACCACTGTGACTTTAGCACACCAGAAAAGGGAAAAATATCAAAAATGAAGACTCTTGGATCAAACCCAAGGCAAACAAATACAGGCCAAGTAATCAATCTTTAATGGGCACGTAATCGTAGGTAGTTTATTTTACCACATTGAAAAAAAAAATTGTTGTTTCATGTTTTAAGAGTCAAGAAACAGTCAAAGATGACTCTAGTCTCTTTCAGTTTTAAGCGAGTGCGAAAGGACAAGTGCTCGATGATATTTTCAAGTTTATGGAGCTAGTAAAGATCAAAAATTACTGCTTAGGTAGTCTAGGTAACAGGGTGTACCAGGTTCGCATGAACTTCCATATACACCTCGGTTATAAAATGAAAGAAGAATCAACCAAGGACTTGACGTACATGAAGGTAGTCTCCCCGAATGTTGTGTTCGGTGTATCACGGTTACGAGGTGGCAGACTCGACTTCCTATGGATAAAAGGATTGCAACCTATAGGGGTATCCCTTTATATACTCGACGGTATGGGGAGCACAAGTCCGTACTAGCACTGTCTGAAGCCAGATGGCGAGCGACAGCTGCTAGGTTTTAAGACGCCGAAACACATCTCTAACTTAGACCACTAAATGTTTCGTTAAGTTTCAATGTTGCCTTAGGTTAATTGAATAAATTTTAAGTTGATCTTGTATTTATTTTTCAATTCCAAGGTCCTACCGAATTTTGGATCTCACAAATTCCTGAATGCAAGCTACATGCCATAAAATACCATTTCGTTCAATGAAGAGCTATCTATGAGAAGGTCAGGAATTTCAGGCGATATCAAATAATGAGAACACACAGAAGTATTCACCACAGAACCTGATGAAAACTAATAAGAACGAAAAATGTTTCCTAGAATGTTGAATGTTAGTTATGCAAAATATTTTCCAATCCTACGATGCAAACAAGAAATGCAAGCACAAAATATTTTTTGATTTTTTCAATGTAATAGAGAAAACATTGCACTAAATAACATGAAAAATGAATCTTTACACTAGTTCGAGAATGCCAAATGAAAGAGTCAAAAAAAAAGAAACTGAAACAACTCAAAAGAAAACAAGACAAGAACTCAAACCAATGTCACCATCTCTCAAATCGAAGGAAGATGTCAAAACGGACCCATACAAGAAATGTGAGCTATGCTTGGAGTGATAGGAAGCACAACTGAATGAAAGAGACAAGACTCACTTAAGACTCATTTCACCAAAAGCAACCACTCAACATGGATCCAGGGAGCTGAATGCAATCAAGCAAATAATGAAGGTGACCGTGACACAAGAGACCCAAACTCCAATAGAAGGCTCAACATGTCAAAGCACTAGAAAGCCCTAAATCCATGATGCTGAAAGAAATGCACAAACAACCAAAGGAAGAAGGCTAATCACAGTCAAAAACAAACCCAAAGCATTCAATCAAGTCAATAAAACACCCAGAGACACCAGGAAGGACAAAAAACTCCAAAACAGGGGAAACCCTAGCACCTACAGGAATTTGCGCGACTGTCTAGTTGTAATCCGTGCCAGACAGGGGATGGCACAGGCGATAAACTAGAAACTCATGCCAATGGGCGTGACTGTTAAGATGGAAGCCGTGCCAATCAAGCCAACTATGAAAAGATGAAAATTTGAAAAAACAGAGGTCAAAAATGATCCTCTGGGGCTGAACAGGGGCCTAAGACTCAGCAAAACAACCCAGAAAGGCAAGCTAAGCAAGAAAAGACCAAGAAGAAGATCTAATAGACGCAAGACAAACTCACACTGATCCCCAGTGGAGTCACCAGTTTGTTGGTGAGGTAAATCCCCTCTGCGGACAGAGGCGATCCCACTAGCCCTAGAGTGGGTCTACCCACAAACAAGACACGCTATGACATCAATTCCTAGTTAAGAATGGAAAAAGGTTTGGTAGATCACCTACCATAGGTCCTGCACTGTTGTGTCATCCAGAAGAATGGCTGCCTCCCACTCCTGATTCGGAAGATCACAATCCGCTCGTTCTCACACCCAGATACCTACACATACACAAGAAACGAAGACGATACACAACATACTATTTTGCATTCCTAACTATCAGTCAGTCGAAGAAGACTAAATCATATGCGTTAAACAAACATAACACAGAGATGGAAACAATATCATAGTCAAGTATATTAAATTAAAGAAGGAAGAGTACAACTAGGCTTCGACTTTGCGATCTCCTCCAGCAGGGTTCCAGCAGAGCACGTCTCACAAAGCTCATTGGGAATTCAGACGAAGCTTTCTCTACGGGATCCTCCTTGGTTCAACCTTCTCTATAACAATTACTCAGCTATAATGTATCTTCTCCAAGTTTAGCTTCTTGGCTATATGTTCAGCTCTATTTCATCTAGCTTTTATAAAGGGAGAAGGCTTGTTTATATAGAGGAAGAAGGAGAAGTTAGGATCCCTATAATCCTGGGGGGAGTCCTATCCTCTTAGAATGTTCCTTCAACCATTTCCTAAAGGAAGATATCCATGGTTTATCAAGTTTAACCACTTGCAATGAGTCATTCCTGAGGTGGTTAAAGGAAACTTCTGCCTCCAATTTATTAAAAAAAGGCCCAAAAAGGCTGGCGCGGGCTTAACACAGGGACAGAGCGCCAGCTAGTGGGGCCTCTAGTGCAAATTTTCCCCATTGGCACGAGGGATGAACTGGCTACGCACGCCAATGCCAAAACATAAGTTTTTGAGTGCTTTCTGAGGAAATGTTCAACAGGAAGAATCATGTCCTTATGCAGAAGGATGCAAAGAAGGTATTTGCATAGTTTGACACTACTCACAGGTCACGGGAAAGACCCTCCAATATGCGGGGTGAGGGATTGTAGGGACGATGACAAAATGATGTGTAACACACCTCTCCAACTGGTTGTGTTTACGAATCCTTTTCCCCATCAAGGATTTGTGGCTCCCCAACCCCCTGAAAGTTAAGGGGCCACTCAACCTCCTCAATCTGGTACCTTCGATTACCAGATTCTCATGATGAACTCTGACCAACCCATTACCGTTGACCTCAACCTTTAGAATCAGTCCCATTAGTACAACAAGCCCCCTACTACGGCTGCCCCCGAGCCCCCTTATTTAGGTCCCACAGAGCCTCTTTCAACACCCAATGGCCCTTTACTAATCCTTTAGCCTAAGGCAGAGGTTCATACCAAGATCCCTAAGGGGACATTACACCGAAACATTGCTTCTGGTAAATCTTCTCATTCATATAGTATAGTAGATGACTTGGCACAATCCCCTGCTGCCATGTCAATGCTGAAAGTCCTTCAGTCATGCCCTTCACAATGAAAAGCTCTACTAACTACCATGGGTGATGTGGATCCTTCAGATGATCATTTTATTGTCTTTGATGTTGACCAATTATAACATCCTCTTCTTCCTACCTTCGTCACCTTCCAAATCCCTATGAAGATCCGGAATGCCAACGTTTCCCGTTGTATCATTGATGAAGGGGCATCCACATATGTGATGTCTGCTTTGGTTTGGAAGAAACTAGGATCTCCTGAGTTGGCCCCTTCCATTATAACCCTCAGAGCATGGGATGGCCACTCTTCCTAGCCCCTGGGCATGTTCCACAATTTTCATATTACTCTTGCGGGCAAGATTGTCTGTGTTGATGTAGAAGTCATTGATGCCTCCTTAGACTACACCATTCTATTGGGTCATATCTACACTTATGCGATGTGTGTTGTCCCATCTGTGGTCCATCGTAAGATGTGTTTTCCTCACAATGAAAATATTGTCACCATCGACCAATTGAAATATTACGAACCAAAGTCTCAAACCTCCCCTGAGTCCATCATCTCTTCAGTGGCCAATAAACATATAATTGAACCTCTGACCTGTGTTTCACCTGGAGTCTACAAAGATTCATATATTCTTGGTTTTTCTCCTGGTCCTTCTCCTCCTATCTTTGATCCCAGCTTGTTGAACGTTTGCATGATGTAATCGTCTCAATTCGACCTCAAATGGATTGCTCGACTAGTCAGCGACCCCGCCCTCTGCAACGTGCTCCTAGCACATCGACTCAGCCTTTAGGACCCCCTCCTCAAGGCCACGCATATTCAGATAGTATCCATGAGTCTATCTGCCCTCGTGGAATAGTTCCTCCTGACCTTAACCATCTCAGATCTGTCCCACCTAGCCATTACCCCTCGGGTCAGATACTGTTTCTTGCTCCCCCTCCTGGAGTATTCTCGGTACTTGTTATCGCTACATTGTCTCTTCCTAACCATTAGGGGAATTTTGAGGTCTAAAATGGGCCTCCTAAGGAAATTATAAAATAATAGTGGAAAAAATCAAATAAGATTTGATGACATCATCAAATTTTAGAGGGAAAAATGAAAAACTATTAACTATAGTTTTCAACTTATTCAGCTGGGACGAGCAAATTTGATGCGAATTCATCCCCGATTTCACCATGTTTCAAACTTTCGATAAACTCATTATTACGCCATTATTAAATACATAAAAAAACGTGATTACAATCACGTTTTTTTATGTATTTCTCATTTTTCGTGTAGTAGAGTTCATCGAAAGTATGCAACATGGGTACTCCTTGGATGAGGAATTAAATTTTTCATCTAACGAGTACTCCCACTCGAAATTTGAGTAAAAATTTTGGGAGATAAGTTGAAAATATGAGTTCAAAAAGTAGTTTTATTATTTTATTATTTTTTAATATTTTTACCTTTTTATTTAAAAAATGGTGAATCATCCCCCATGGTTGACATCATCATCTTGAATTCTATTGGTTGTTATAAAGTTTATTTTTGTTGTACATTTTTCTTAGGAGGCCCATTTTAGACCTCAAAATTCCCCTAATTTTTGACCCTGGGGATCCTATTCTGGTACATTTATCCCCTAGCCACTATCTTGCCTGGTTATACGAAACCTTATACTTCTTTGACCTCGATTCAACCGGTCCCCATGACCCCTCCCTTTTCTTCTGTGCCTCAGCCACCTCAACAGGAACCTACTCCTATTGTGAAAGCTTCGGGTGAAGGGGGGAAATCTCGCAAGAAGGCACCTAAAGACAAGATTGCCCAAAAAACCCCAACTCCTGCTCAGCCTCCAAAGCATACCCCCCCGTATGCTTTGTGTGATGTTGTCGGTCATGCTACCCATCATTTTCCTAAATTTCCTCACATCAAGCCCATGGTTAATGTCGCATTTCCTGAGTCTAAGGTCCCTAAAGCCTCTATTTCTTCCTCTACTGCAACCAAGAACCCCAGGACTGTTCACATAAGCCAATCCTGTGCTTTGTGTGATCTCCATGGCCATTATACCCATCTTTTTCCCCACCTCAAGCATTATCTTTCCTTGTTGGAAGTAGTTCAGGAGTACGAGACTGAACAAAACCAGTCCGCCTCTCCCATACTCACGCAGTATGCTACAGGAAAACCTAAGGTTACCTCTACTCCCATTGACATTCCCCCTCCTGATGTTGAGATGACGGAGTCTTCAGCCAATATCCTCTACTTTTCATCATCTATGAGATCCAATGTGGAAGATCCCTCTGGGACTTCCCCTTCTATTTTGCTCAACCTCCCTTTAGCGATCACCCTAGGCACAACATCGGTGGATCCCTTATCTACTTGTCCTTTCGTCACCCCTTGTGATGATGTGCATGTGAACCTTTCTTCTCATGATGATGAGTCAGGTATTTTTCTCGCGTCATGTGGTTACCCTTCCACCAGTCACGCCATATTTTACTGTGATGATGACATCATGGAAGCCTTCTCCACCCCTAACTTCATATTTCCCACACATAAGAGGAATGGAACCATCCCTGTCTATGGTGGCTTTCACAACTTTAGCACAAGCTTCCCCAAAGGCAACTCTCACACACCACCTACTGATTAGTGTGCGGGTGGTAGACATCCTACCCAGAGCACTCCCTCCAGCAGTGTTTGTTTGGTTTCTACCTTGCGTTTGGGTTGCCAGCATTGTTCATCATCCTCTCATTTGTTTTCTTGTGGCACCTTTCAAATGGACCCCCCCATCCACACCATATATCGGTTATGTTGATGGCGCAAGTTGCTACTCTCAGAATTTAGCCTCCACAGCCTGGGCCATTTTTACCCCCTTGCATGTGCTTTTCCTCTCTACTAGCATATGCATTGGTACTTCCACCAATAATGAGGCCGAATATGATGTAGTGCGAGTTTTATCAGCCAATTCCCTTTCCTGTCACATCCTTCACCTTTCGTCTAGATTCCCTGCTTCTTGTCATGCAATTGAATGGTGTTTATCATGTGTATAATCCTGTCCTGTTGAGAAGATATTTACGAGTGAAGCTTCTGATGCGTGAATTTGAAATAATTACATTCATTCATGTACATAGAGCACAAAATCACTATGTAGTTATCATTGCAAATAATATTCTAGATTGGAATTTATCACACACATTTCACACAAGACAATAACAATAAAACCATAAAACAATGCATATCCATTATATGTGTCATTCAAATGTTTTAGACTCCATCAAATCTGATACATATGAAATTCCCATAGCATGTTACAAAAACTCAAAACTGGGGGTATGACAGGCCCCTACATCTAATCACTATTTGGAGGATCCTGGGAAAATGGATCAGCTCTGATAGATTGTAGATCACGCATCCCCTATCTAGCCATCACCATGCGCTGCATGAACCCTCACCACTCTGAGGGTAGACCAATACATGACTCTATGTACTGGTCACCAATATATTTCCATTTGCACTCTGAAACACTGGTCAAAATCCTCTCACATATACAACCGATGTCCTCCAGGAGAGAAACTGCATCCTCATCTTGTGGTGCTCTCGACCCACTAGGTCCTATAGCTCCTGCGACTACAAGTTGTCCCATGTACCCGGTCGGTTTTACCAGTGTTGTATTTGCATACCAAAATTGAATGAGTCATTACCATATATAACCTTCTAAAAATTTAAAATGCACATAAACGATTAGCAACTTGTCACTTACCATCAAGCCCCCATACTCGACCATGCAGCAGTGGCAAGTTCGGGTCCCCAACATAACTCATCCCACTATAGGGATAATCATCTATGTATAGTGGCATCTGATCCCAATGAGTAAAAAAATATGATTGGAACACTCGTCCGACTGCCCCACCTCCCCATCTGCATAGTAGCTGCCCCCAACGACACATCCTGGTCTCTCTCAGGCCCCCTTCCTAGACTTGTATGCAAGGCCGAAGTGTTGAGATCTTCTCAAATAAGAGCGAGCACAACACTGTGCCATGTGCAAAGTCATGGTTCACTTGTTTCTTGCACAACAACAACTCTCGTTTCAATGACGAAAAAATCATTGGGCCCACCCATAGTAGGTCCCACTCAACACACTCTCAACAAGCATCATCTAACCCCAGTGATGTGATGGAGTTTCTGGTTTCCCATGATCCATAGCACCGTTGCAGCCACAACATGGGTCTCTAGCTGCTCTATATCCCCGATCGATATCATTGTCCCCTTCACCTAGAGACCCGGTCGACAATGGTGCTCCAAAAACTCCATAATGTTCCATCCCCACAATAAAATTGGTTGTGTATTTCCCACCATCCCAAGTGGTGGGAGACCATTCAGAAAATATATATCCTTGATAGTAAACTTGATCTGGTGCCCCTACACTATAAATATCTCATGATTCGAATCCCAATAACTGACAATCTGGGCCAACAAGGGATCTCCAGCTCTCATCAAAGGGTTCTCCACAAACTTCAGGACCCCAAACCTAGCCAATGCAGTGTAGACACCATGATCCTCTCAGATCTCTGACCATAATGTGTCTAGGTCTCTCTCTCTCCAATTGATCTTCAACTCTACCATATCTGCACAAAACCATCATATTTGTCAGTGTACATAAAGGAAAAATTGCATTCAACCATAAAAACCCATATCTCAGCCAAGAAAATGCACCAAAATCCCTCTTTGTGATAGGTCGCACTTTTCAGGAAATCCCTGGGGATAGGTTGTAGTTTTCTTCCCAAAACCTATTACCCAAGTTGCTGATATTACCCCAAAAAGTGCGACCTGACCATGAAGAAGAGCAGGGGTCTGTTCCTGAGCTCTGGGTGCCTAAACTAAACTTTCAATCCACTGAAATGAAATAGTAGGGTTAGGCCACTTACCTGCAACTGACGAATCTCGATTCCAACGGTCGATTTTTCTACTATGATCACCGCAAGATTTGTGATCTCTTCTCCTCTCTACATTCACCACAACTACACTTGCAAATGAATTAAATTGGAGGGAAAATGACTTATTAAAAGAGAAACCCATATTTTTCTTTCGCCGACTGTGACCAAATCATAGCTCGATTTGAAAAACTGTTAGCACTATTGGAAAGCTCTCACCAAGATCTCAAATGGATATCCTTTATTTTTTGTGATTTGATACTTCACCCGGACACATTTTTTCCTAGAAGGGTCACTTCACCACTCATCAAAATCGAATTTCTTCACTTGCAACACTTGTACTTGGGGCACCACTTTGCCTTCATACTTTTCCATGCTCATGCTGATTTTCGTTGTGAGTAACCATTTTCTACTCATGTTTTTATGGTCCCCAATAGGCCTATTTTGTGTGGCAACATCATCGCTTCGCCCTTGCTTAGAGCATCCGAGTTGAGTTTTCATCACATCCATGGAGTCTATCTCGAGTCCTTTTGTATCCCTCTATAGTACTCCATCATTCATTTCCTTGTTCCTCTCTCATGTTGCACATTTTGTGTAATATTCCAAACTAGCCCTAAGCTAATTGGAATATTCATTTTTGTTTTATTTCTTTGTTTAAAGATTAAAAGTATAAAGGAAGTCCACAATACTCCTAAATAATGAATAAATCAATGCCAAATCTATAAATGTTGAATCTTCACTGCTAAATCAAGCACCCTTAGGTGTGAAAATGGGCTATACATTTTTACTGGGTCAACCTTGACCAAATCTATAGTGCTGTCATGGAGGAGTGGCCATCAATGAGGCACAACACAGTTTTGGATGGAGATGCCTTGTGATAAATGAGTGATTTCATTTGCAAGCTCTTAACTTATAAAAGGAAGAGGATGGAAGAATGAGAAGGTTGTTGATGATATGATATTTTTCTGAGTATATGGTCTATTTAGAAATATCTCATTCTCTTTCTGTTTAGCTGAGAATTAATGTTTTTTAGCATTGGGTGTTCCTAGTCAGGAATCCCACCTCTTCCCATTGAGTAGCTCTTGGGAGAGTTTACATTGTATTTTCTACTATTTGGCTGAAGGCCAAGCTTCTTCTTTCAACTGCAACGCAGATCCTATTAAGGGTTTGGTTGTCTTTGCAAGCTCCAGCAAGTGGAGGCTAGATCTTTTCATATCTAGGCCATTTCAGTGCTCCTTTTCAGTTGAGGAGGCTTCTATTCCATTTGGAGGGGAGTACTGGATGATTGGAGCTTAATTTACATATCTTGGCATGTGGCCAACCACTTTCTAAACCCTAAAACATATTTTTACTTCCAGATCTTCATTATTCCTGTAGGTGCAGTTGCAGGGTCTTTTGGTACATCATCTGGAGAATTGGTTTTCAAGTGTTGGGGATCTACCCTTCACTTTGAGATCCATTGGAGGAGATCAATATCTTGTTCATATAATATCATATCTGAATATTTCTGTAGATCTACACATTTAGATCTCAGATCTACTCCTTTTACATAGTGTAATGCTAAAAACCCCAAGGGGATTTTGAAGAGAAGACTATATAGTGTATGGATCTATTATAGATCTAACCTTTCATGCACTTATCTACTCTAGATCTAAAGTGTAATATTCAGCTATTGCAGCCCAATAAAATAACGGTGTAAGGCAATTTCCAATCTTAATATATGGTTACAACACCTCTTTTTGAGGATTTTCTTCTATTGGAGACTTCTATTTCCCTATTATACATCTTATGGACCATCCTGTACATCTATTTTGTTATTGAAAATACAAATGAAAGGTCTCCATATTGGCCTCCTGCTTTTTCTATGATGAATTGTGTTATTTATATAACATTCTGCATTCTATTGTTGCATTCCCCATTTGGGAATATTATAGCGGTATCAGAGCATCATCTTGGCACAACCTGTGCATTCTAAGAAGCCAATATGTCTTTTGAAGAAGAAGGGCCTCCTACTGACAGAGATTAGAGGTATCTAAAGAGAATATAGAAGAAAATTGATTACACCAATGACAATGAAGACAAGGGTAAAGCCCCTTTATCTGGAGGTGAAGATGAAGAAAAGGATTTTCCTAAGATCCTTCTTAGAGCCATGCAAGATCTTGCTAGAGAGATCAAAGAGATGAAAATGGATAGAATCAAAGAATCCCCTGAAGGATTCCATCTCAGAGAAGGCTCTGGCATATCTCATCACTGGAATAATCAACTGGTGCATCAACCACAAGTTTTCCAACTCTACCATGCCTACCTTTTTGGCTGTGGGAAATGAAGGGTTTCAAGAGCATGAATCCCTTAAAGACTATTTTGAAGAATATGAGTCTCAAAATTAGAGATTCAAAGATAACTTGATTTTTCATAATTTTTGTCACATAAAGGACAATAGAAGACCAAGGCATCATCATAGAGGTGGTGGATTCATTTAGAATCATGATCGACACCACACTATGGGCAGATTATTTTTACCCAATTTTGATGGGTCATCCAAGTGTTTTTCCAAATCTTGGGTAGAAAAACTTGACATCTACTTTCAGCTAAATAAGGTTCTAGAGATGGAGGCTATCAAGATTGCAGCATTGCATCTTGAAGGTGAATGACATGATTGGTGGTTCCATGGCTTGTATACATTGGGTCATGCCAATGTGACTTCTTATTCAGAGTTCACTAGAAGGCTGGTGGAAAGATTTGATAAAAGATATCCAAAGGCACCATTCATGAGCCTTGCAAAGTTGAAATAATCAGGTAATACATAAACTTACATCTCTAAATTTTTAAGACTTTTTGCTATGGTTCCTGATTTGTCTGCAGCAAGAAGGGTGTACATGTTCATCGATGGTCTAGATGAACCTCTTCATGGGTTTGTTAAATCTACCAAGCCCACTACCCTAAATGATGCTATTGAAATGGCTAGAGACCTTCAAGATGCCTTGCCAAAAGCAAAGGAAAATTTTAAGTATAAGCCCTCTTTTCCTTCAAAAGGAAAGGAAGAAAAAGTTTCTCCTTCAAAGGAGAGCTCATACACGAAGCCTCTTGATGTTGATGACTGGAGAGATCTAGGAAGAAGGAATATTTGCTTCACTTGCCAAGAATCATGGGAATCTGGACATAGATGTGCTGTTGGAAAAGCACATTACATATAGGTATTCTCAGATGATGAGGAGGAAGAAGAAGATGAACCAAGAAAAGGTCACAACGCTGACACTACAGGAGGAGAACCAACACCATCAGGAGATGGGAATGGAGAATTTTGTACTTTTGGGGGGGCTCTTACATCTTTGAGAGGGGTACCTAATTACTTGACCTTAAGAGTTCAAGGTTCCATCTTGAATTAGAGGGTTTCTGTGTTGATTGAGATTGGGGCTACCCACAATTTCATTGATGCCCAACTAGTGAAAAGGAGGGCAATACCCACTCATGCTTTTGAGGGATTATCTGTTTTGGTCCAAGGAGATAGAAAAATTAAATGCATGCATTATTTCCCATCACTTTCAGTCACTATGGGAACATATACTTTGATTTATCACTTCTTTTTGGTTGACATACCTGACAGCAATGTGATATTGGGTTTTCAACGGTTGATTACATTGGGGAAAGTCACCATTGATTGCGAGGCTTTGCAAATGGAATGGGTGGATAAAAAGAGTGGTGACACTCAAATTATCAAAGGCATGCATACATATCCCTCACATACAACTTCCACACAAAGAACAAAGATGGATTTGTGTAGTTGAAGCAAGGAACTTATAGCCCCATCTATCATGCTCATGATAATGTTGCATGGGACACTATTATCTAGTGGAAAACCACCTAGAAGGCCACCTGATTCATATTTTTTGGGAGATATCTCACAACATGATGCTCCAATCTTAGATCCAGGAGGGATTGGAGCATTGGAAGACAATGATACAGTGTTGGGAGTCTTGGGTAGGCTCAAGGAGGAGGGAGATCTTCTCCCAATATCATCATCCACTCTCATTTCAGATTATGCACTGTGGGAGGAGAAGAATGGAAGGAATGGTCTTAAAACATATACCTCTGGCATGGGAGATTTCAAGGAGGATATCAGCCACATGACATACATTTTAGTTGATAGATCATCATCGCTGTCAGTGTTGGGGAGTCTAGATTCATATTATAAATCCCAACTATTGGTGGATTATTCCAAGGATCTTCACACTTGCATGATACTTGATTACCAGTTGCATGAAGAGGGCTATTCAGTCCAAGAAGGATTCATCTATCATTATGGTAGGATCTTTTTGTCTAGAGCCTCCAAGCTCAAGAAGAAGTTACTACAAAGGGCCTATAAAGAGGTATGTTTCAACCACACATATTCCATGAGGATCTACAACATCATCATGACAAGCTTTACCTGGAAAGGCTTTGAAGGAGAACTATATCAACATTTTCTAAGATGCATGTACCATGTGGAGATGGGGCAGCAACATAACTCTATGAAGGAGTTAATTCAACCATCTCTTTCTCTTTTTGAGGAAGGAAATAGATCTATGCACCACTCCATTTGTTTAACGAGGAATTTTGGTGAAGAATATGCTCATGTAAATAATGTTTCATTTGATTATTGTTTGAATTATTTCACCATGTATATACAGGCCATGACTCCAAGGAGGATTATTGTACCTTATAAACTTCATGGCCAACTTTCGGCCACAAAAATTTCAGAACATGGCCACTCCCTTGGAGGACAAAGGGAGATTTTGTTTCATGATGGGTGCATTCCTAAAGCACCAAATATATCTGACACTTTCAGCCATGGTGATATGACATGGGAAACAAGTAAGTGGTGTGGGAAGCACTTACCACATATTGATATGATGTAGAAAGGAGATGCACTACGTTCATTCCACATGTGGGACTATGACCCACCTCCATATGCACAAATTTATGTTTGTATGTATGTAGTTTTGCTCCCATACATTGATGATGTACTTGTAACTTTTATGGGAATGTATGGAGGGAGGATGGGAGGTATGTATGTGCCCTATGGGATGGATACTCTCCATGTATCTTATGCCACACATTTCAGGGAGAAAATTGGGCAAGCAATGTTTATTTCATTTGAGCTATTGTCTCCTTATGTGATGGATTATTTACATCTCATGAGAACTTTGGATGAGAAATTCATGGAGGGATGGATTGGTGAAAACTTAGCTTATGGAGGAATATTATCACATAATGGTGTCACCAATGGAGGAGGAGAAGAGTTGCAGCGCTCACCTTACCAGTTTCTTGAGGACAAACAACATTTGGGAGGAGAGGACTGTAATATTCCCAATTAACCCTAAGCTAATTGGAATATTCATTTTTGTTTTATTTCTTTGTTTAAAGAATAAAAGTGTAAAGGAGGTCCGTAATAATCCTAAATAATGAATAAATTAATTCCAAATGTAAAAAGGTTGAATATTGGCTGCTAAATCAAGCACCCTTAGGTGTGAAAAGGGGCTGGACATTTTGATTGGGTCAACCTTGACCAAATCTACAGTGTTGTCATGGAGGAGTGGCCATCAATGACGCACAACGCAGCTTTGGATGGAGATTCCTTGTGTGAAAGGAGTGATTTCATTGGATGTGGTTTAGGGTTTGCAAGCTCTTAACTTATAAAAGGAAGAGGATGGTAGCATGAGAAGATTGATGATGATATGATATTTTTCTGAGTATATGGTATGTTTAGACATATCTCATTCTATTGTTGCTTAGTTGAGAATTAATGTTGTTTAGCATTGGGTGTTCTTGGTCGAGAATCCCACCTCTTCCCATTGAGTAGCTCTTGGGAGATTTTTCATTGTATTGTCCACTATCTAGATGAAGGCAAAGCTTCTTCTTTCAACTACAACACAGATCCTGTTGAGCGTTTGGTTGTCTTTGCAAGCTGCAGCAAGTGGAGGCTAGATATTTTCAGATCTTGGTCATTTCAGTGCTCCTTTTCAGTGGAGGAGGATTCTATTCCATTGGGAGGGGTGTATTGGATGATTGGAGCTTCATTTTCAAATCTTGGCATGTGGCAAACCACATTATAAACCCTACAGTGAAGTTTTACTTCCAGATCTACATTATTCCTGTAGGTGCAGTTGTAGGGTCTTTTGGCACATCATCTGGAGAATTGGTTTTCAAGTGTTGGGGATTTTCCCTTCACTTTGAGATCCATTAGTGGAGATCAATCTCTTGTTCATATCAGATCAGATCTGAATATTTCTTAATATCGAAATATTTCTGTAGATCTACAAATTTAGATCTCAGATCTACTCCTTGTACATGGTGTAGTGCTAAACACCCCAAGGGGATTATGAAGAGGAGCCTATATAGTGTATGGATCTATTATATATTTGACCTTTCATGCACTTATCCACTCTAGATCTAAAGTGTAATATTTATCTATTGCAGCCCAATAAAATAATGTTTTAAGGCAATTTCCAGTCTTAATATATGGTTGCAACACCTATTTTTGAGGATTTTCTTCTATTGGATACTTCTATTTCCTGTTATACATCTTATGGGCCATCTTGTACATCTATTTTGTTGTTGAAAATACAAATGAAAGGTCTCCATTTTGGCCTCCTACTTTGTCTATGATGAACTGTGTTATTTATATAACATTATGCATCCTATTGTTGCATTCCCCATTTGGGAATATTACATTTTGGCTTTCAGTCATACTTTCCCCTATCCCCTTCGGCGTCGAGTAAGTAGCTTACTGGTCATCCATGCCCTCTATGCTCTGACAAGGGAAGTCATCAGCCCACTACTCATTTCCCCCCATTTCACCATTATCCAGAGTGTCAGTCTATCAGTCACTCTACTATTTTCTCTCGTGCCTTAGTTGACGATCCCTTATTGCCTCACCTATGGCGGACCTCCTTCTGTCGACATCAACTTATTCATTCTAGAAGATAGGTCTAGAGGATGGTATACCTTGGTTCCAACTTACACTCTTGTTTGGTGCCTCAGATCAAGAAAAGGGACTCTTTATTGCCCTATGAATTCATTTTTTCTCAACTCCAGCTTCTTATGGCATGATCGAGATCCGTATACTTGATGGTTCAGTGATGCAACAGATTGTACTGGTGATTCTCGGGTGTGTGTGAGATTTTTTAGACCTCATGAGGGTGTGGCCCTTCAGGTAGCCCCCCACATACCTGAATGACTTCTCTATTATAGCTAGGGATGCATCTCCATAGATTTGATGATTCCGGCCTTAGCCGCTTGCAACACCTCTTTAGTTTGCATGTATCATTCATATTTTTAGAGCCCTTTCTTGTTTTACAGGGCCTCTTTGGTTGTACTTATATCTCATGTACTCAGACATTATTCTATAAGTTCTGGCTATTGTCCCAGGCACAGTATGTATGTGGGATCCATTATCATGCTCTTATCTAGCCCATGTTTATGCCAGCATGTACTATATAGTACAGTCCCTTGTTTACTGGATGCTTTATTCTATGTACTTTGTTATCTCGGTGAGCATAGGTATGCCTCATTTGCCTCATGTAGAATAGGTAATCCCTCATAAAAGAGACTTGTCACACCAGTAAGTCTTGCCTCCTCAGGGTCTTGTCCTCTCGCACTTTAGTCTACCTTATATTTCTCTTTCTCTGACTCCCCCTTTGGTGTTTAGTGATTGAGTTCTTACAACGTACTTCGGTCATATGATTAGCTCCTAATGCTTGCATGATGGGGGGGGAATTTGTTACACCAATTTTTGGTCATCTAACCTGTTACTATTAGATGGACCATAGGACACCATGTAAGGCCAATTTTACCCTAGTAAAATTACTTTCAATATGAAAAATAAGGTAGTAATCCATAATTTATTAATGTGTTTATGGTCTAAACAGGAAACCCCATGAGGAAATATTGAATAAATCCATATTTGTTTGATTTTCCTCAAGGGATAATTAATTAAAAAGTAGTTTAATTAATATTCCCCATCATATTTAACCCAAAATAGGAAAATTAATTAGAGAAATCAGTATTTATCTTATTATTTTCTAGGAATAATTATTTAAAACATTATTTAAATAATATTCCTTGTTAAATTTGACTAAATAATTTATACATAATTGAATAAATCACTATCTATTTAACTATTACTCAACCATATTATTAAAATACAAAGAAAGGGATTTGACCAAATTCAAATTCGTTTTCCCTCCAACAAAAATAATAAAATATTCCATAAAAGTTGGATCTAGATTTGGTTAATAATATTTTAATTATGCACCAATATCTAGATTAACTTAATGTTTTTTTATAAATAGAAGGGTTTTTCAATTCATTCACTACCTTTTGTTTCCTAAAGATCACTCTTGATCTAACTTTTGGTCTAAATTTGATCCTGCCATCATTGTCATATTTTTCTACTTTTTGCTTGTGAGCTCCCTTTGAGTTCCATTTTTGTCTAGGTTTTTTGCACCATCAAGAGGGAGAGATCTTAGCTCTAAAGCGCTGAGGACATACAAGAACCCATCCTATTGAGGGGGACTGGTAACATCTTTCTATGTTCCCTTCCCAGGTGTCATAATACAAAAAATTCTTTAAAAATTATTTTCTTGTTCATTGGATGCATGGAGAAACTCTTGCGTATTAATTGTTGTTTAATGTCTTTAAGTGCATAGATCTAGATTTTTGTAGAATTTATTCTAATCACTAACAACAGATATAAGGAAATTGATGACCATATTTGATGTTAGGGATGTTTGTTATGCACAGCTAAAGTGAGTTTTTTTCGTATGCTTGCGATTAAAATTCACACTAACACATTATTTCCAGCTCTAAAAGTCAACATTTCACCATTGTAAATACCATATTCATCATTGCTCATATGTCTCCAAGAAATATTTGACTCCATGCCCGAGGTGAATGCACAGATCTGCGGTTCTTAGTGCTTTCGTGGCAAAAAACACTATCCCCATGTGGAGCCAGATGTTGTGGCTCATTTTCATTTAATTTCGTAACATTTTTCAAAACAAAAAAAGGCATATATGTTAGAAAATGGAAAAAATCTAAATTTTCTATATGCCAAAAAATAATTTTTATTTTTATACGTTGGTGTATTAACATTATGTGTGGAAATGTGAAGTTGGGTCCGACCATCAGGTTAACCGTCGTGTAACTCATCGAGCGGGATTTAAAATAAATACAGTTGATCTAGATCAGAGCAAACTTGCGAGCACAAATAGCATGGAGTATAGCGTCGAGGGTGCCTTCACAGTTGACCCTGTCGAGAGCTCGATGACTGTGATCGATGATTCACAATCACTTCCTACCTATGATGATTTTGACGTACCCCAGAGTGCTCTCGTGATGACGTAAGCAACATGCGACATAAGAAATAAATGTCACCAGTAAGCGAGCCAGTCCATCAGTCACGTCATTTGTCCATTGTGCATCAAGTCATGCATTTCATTCGCAATTGTCTCCAAAACCCCGCGACATCTATAAATATGTTTAAAGCCCCGCTCTTTCATTTTTCGCTTTTTAGCCTTAGTTGTCCAATTTCATCTGAGTCATCCAACCTCTAACCTCCAAGTTTTTACAGTCGCCACCCTAAGTAGAATTATGGCCAAAAATTCGTCCCTCTCTGGCTCTTCCAGCCACATTCTACTTATGGATACAGAACAAGATGTCAAGGATTTACTTTGCACAGTTGAGCACCTGCCTTTTTATCAACAAATCTTAATCAATGAGAAAAATTCTTCCGTTTACTTAGCCATGGTCAAGTCTAGTGTTATTTCTGCATGTGTACCAAAAACCCATCTTTTTCGGAATTCATATATTGGCTGGTTTCAGCATTGTACCCTAGAAAATGATTTTTGATGAATCATTTGAGAGAAAGTGTTATTCATGTAACATCTCTGTTAATCCATCAATCCTTCTGTTATCCTGAGTCAGAGTATTATGGCATTCTATGATAGTCTTGGAGGCCAATATTTTACATAGTCGGTATTATTTCTTAAGAAAGAAGCATGACATTTATTTCCAGATGATAAGTAGTTTCCCTTGGAGATTTTCGATGGAGAGGTCAAGCCTGTACTACAATTTTTGTAAAATATACTTGGGAAGGAGGATGTTGCTCGAATTGACAGGTTGGTGCTTGGGTTATTTTCTTTAATGATGAAGCCTAATGTGGTTCTAGACATCCCTTCCTATTGGCAAGAGAACATTAATTCTCAACTTATCATCTTGTCCCTCACTGTGTCTTTCAGGTTTCCCTCACTGATTAATTATTTATTTTTATATCAAAATGTAGAAGAATTTATACATTTGGGGTTGAATATTTTGGATTCAAATAAGAAAAGGAAATTAGTAGTGTTTTGGAAAGATTTAATAAGGAATGAATCTAATGATGGAGGATTGTTTGATTTTGCAACTTACTTTATGCCAATTTCCTATAAGATTTTGAATGGAATCACTCCTCTATATTTTCTGCCGAAGGCCCAGGAGTTTCTTCAGCTTAGTGTTAGTTTAAAATTTGGAGATTGGTTTGTGTATGATGATTATTCAGAGATTAGGTGGTATGGAGCTGGGATTGAGCTATATACATTTCCCACCTTTGTCCCCATGAGGATGTTTGCCTTGGAGTTTATTATGTATATCTTAAAGGTAGATTAGATACATTTTGTTCCAATGAAGAAAGGTCATTTATTTAAGTTACCTATGACTATTGGACCCTTCATAGTAAATATGAGACAAGAAGAAAATGAGGCAAACCAAATGTTAGAAAGAATGCATTTGTTATTAGGTGAGAAATGGGCTTATGATCCACACAAGGTGATTTATAATAGGAGAATTGAAAATGTTTATTCTTCTTTTGTTCATGAAAGTAAACTTGAAATTGAGAAGTTAGCTAACAAGGGTTTTTTAGGCTCTCGTAGTACTAGCATTAAGACTCTAATTATCTCTGAAAAGGTAAGTAAAATAAGGAGGAGGCTGTTGATTATGAGGATGAAGAACAAAGAGCTATGAAAAGAATTAAATTGAGTGAAGATATGCCAAACACATATCCTAGTTTCTCAATTCAATTAGGAGATACTCAAAATGCACCAGCTTCACCATCAATACATGAAGTTGTTCATGATCAAGTACCTTTGATCAAGCAGGTCTTTGCCCAAATTACTGAAAAGAACTAGAAAATCAGTGAAGTGTGGAGGCCAAAGCTGAATATCAGATTACTCTTGATCAGACTGGATTGTTGAGTTCTATGGATTTATAAAGGGATATGTTTAAAATTTCCTTCTCCCACCCATCTGAAATGACAGTAGGGTCATCCAACAATTTCAAAATTGTAAATCTAACTATTGATACTAGAAATATCCCTTTACTTGATAAAGTTAACTTACACATGAAAACTAGTCAATTGATTATTAATGACTTGACTAAAACCAATGCAGCTTCTATTAAAGCTGAGAATATGTTGGGAAAGGTAATCAAGAAACTAATGTTATAGAAAGCTAATTTCAGGGCTCTTTCGACTCAAAATGATGAATTGAAGAAAATAATCGTAAAAATTGGAGTGGATCCCAATGATAGATCAACTGTGCAAAAATTGTTACAAAGTGTAGAATCAGAAATAAATGTGTTGAAAAAAAATTTAAAGCTACCTACTGGAGAACATCCAATGGCAGCAGAGGTAGCAGAAGTAGAAAATGAGAAAGAAAATATTTTGCAACAACTATTGCAGAAAGATGAAGAAATTTCTAGATTAAAGGAGATAGTTGTTAATATGTGGGGTCATATTAATTCAGATGTTTCCACCATAGTATTATCATCTAGAGATGATGACCCAACAACTAGATTATCCCAATTGAACACTGAATTTAAAATGGCAGAAATTGATCTCAAGAAAACCCAGAGTGATCTTGACACATAAATGAAAATAATACATGCCAAATACGGGGAAGTTAACAAATATAAATCTGATTACCAGACAACCTACGAGGAAGTCAAGAGTCTTAAAGAAAAATTAAAGGGAAACATGTCCCTAATTCAAGAAAAGGATATTGTGTGGAATGAAATTATTGAGGTAATGAAAACAATATGGGAATCACTAATTATAGTTTCAGAGGAAAAAATCATAATCAGAGATTTACAAGAGCTCATCCTTGCTGATAATAAGAAGTTACATAACAAAGCTCTTTGCGAAAAAAGGTTTATTGATTTTTTTAATTCCAAGACAGATAGAGAACTAGAGGAGCATGAAATCAAAGATAAAACATTATGTGTTATAGAAACCAATAACTTGATTGTGAAGAATGCTTGTAGGAAATCAGGAGAGAAGAAATTGACAGAGATCAGATAGGCTGTGGATAAATTCAACACCATGTTTGACAAAAGGACCAGAGTTGTACCGCCATCGTACTAGGATCTGAAAGGAAATTTATTATCTTGGGATTCATATGAGACTTTGTTAGTGGGAGAAAAAAGCAAGATTGATAATACTCATGAAAATTTTTTGTCTTAAAAGGAGCCACGATTGTCAATTTTCTACGTAGGGATTTCCAATTATTATGGACTATTAAGACCTTGTTTGTGGAAAGGCCTACTTTTACCAGGATCACTACTTTCAGACTGGAGTATTACAAGTTTCTCAATTCTCCTAAGACCAACATTTAACTCTGGAAGAAATGCAGGGCATGGATTTCTAATCTACCAGGTGACACATCAACACCTCAGGAGACACATTAGCACCTCAAGGAGACACATCAGCACCTCAGAGAGATGCATCAACACCAAATCAGATTCAACAAATAGATTGATATTCCAAGTTTTATTTGTCTTTATTTTTTTAAGATCAAGGTTGTAATGATGCCCTCAATTGAAATATAATAAGTAGTTTAGACAGTTTAAGAAGTTTTGAGTAGTTTCAATAATTTCTAGTAGTTACAAGCTTCTTTTGTATGTATTTAAGATAGATAGAAAGAAAGAGTATGGTTCCGTGTTTTGGACCTATGGAAGACTACAATTTTGATTCATTTTTCCTATGCCATAGTTTGTTCTTTCTTCTTGGAATGAAGTGAAGTAATGTAGTTGTTGGTCTCTTAATTACGTCTATAAGTGAGATTTAAATAACCTTAATATGTGCTCCTTGAATCCAACTTTTCTGCTTTCACAAATTCATTCTAAGACTTAAAGTAATAGATTCTATATTACAACATATTATTTTTGAGTTTCCCCAACAATCCTTCTCTTCATTCAGATATCAACAATAAAAGGCATTGTGAAATATTTTATTACTTCAGATCTTTAAGGGTTTTAAAGAATTAATTTCCAAGGGGTAGAACAAATACCTTATAACATAATCATCTCTGTGACATACTTTTAAAAATTTCTTAAGCATTTATTCCTTTTCACAGCCTGTAGAACCAACAATAACCATCGTACAAACATCAAATATACATCTCATGTAAAATAACTACTATCACATATACATCTATCGGAAAGCACATTAAATGAACATATCTAACATGACCTAACGATATACACATCATGATGAACACCAACATGTAAATTAAGTACATCGACATGAACATAAAATACATGGACCATATACATATACATATACATATACATATAAATATACATATACATATACATATACATATACATATACATATACATATACATATACATATACATATACATATACATATACATATACATATACATATACATATACATATACATATACATATACATATACATATACATATATATATATATATACATATACATATACATATACATATACATATACATATACATATACATATACATATATATATATATATATATATATATATATATATATATATATATATATATATATAATTTCAAAAGTATACAATTCTAATATAACTGCATATAAATGTCAAATATGTGGTGGTACATCAATACTAGTACTAGTCGAGGCCTTCTCAATCGATCGTGCAGTCTGCTCAGGAACTACCTGGTGATGACTTGTAAATGGAGCAACCTACTCAGTGGATGGTGCAGCCTGGTCATATGGACCTGCCTCCTCAAATGGACCTCCCTGCTTAGGATCAAGTGCTTGCTCAAGACTAGGTGTCTGTTGAGATGGTGCAGATTGCTCAGACGATGCCTGCTGATCAATATTGAATGTTGGATGATCATCATGATATCCGATGTTAGCTGAAGGAGGATGAGGTGGAGTACTATAATGATGATCACTCCCCTCATGATCATGATCATCAGATGAGGTTTTTCTCTATTGTACATCTCCACGACGCTTACGCTTCCTAGCAAGGGCTAGTGCTTTGGAATCTCCAACGATATGATGCATGAGGGTCAAAATATCGTGGGGCATGCCTCTCTAGAGCTATGTGAGCCTATGATGAGCCTAGATCTCTTTTATCATAGCTGGCTATACTCCCTCATCAGCTAGGAGTCGACAGATTTGGTCACCCAGCGCCATCCTAAATTGGGTTTCTAGCCTATGCCTCACCCTCGCAGGTATCTACACCCGATCAGGATCAGTTCTGTCACCCTGATCCTCCACCTTTTCCATCTCCTCATCAATATATACATCTTGATCATTCATTGGGGTGGAATTATGTCCCTAAATAATGTCCCAATATCTACAAAATATATATTACACAATAATAATTATACATTTTCATTAAACAATTTAATAAAATAAGTTAAAGAACGTGTTAGAGTAAATTTTATAATTCTAATTAATTAATTAAGACAATAAAATGAAACCATATTAATTTAAATAAAACACTAATATTACCTCTCACATCTGGTAACTCATCTTGTGTGAAGAGGATGTTGGTACACCCTCACCAATCCAAACTGGCATATGGACATGGCACCAGAAAAAACAAGTGATCATCAATACTGGATAGCAATTCTAGTGCATCATGAGATATCCTGGTGGGAAAGTCAAATTGGCCCCTCTTGGGCATCATCTAGCCCCACATATACATCTATACATGCAACATCGACCTACGAGGCTACTGAAAAGAATTACGCCTCATCTCTAGAAACCTCTCAAAAAATAAAAAAAATAACTATGAAGAAAAAGGGAAGGTCAACCTCCCGCATGCCTGAGAGTGACATATATCTAATGCTATACAAAATTTCCACAAAAAAATTGCAGACCATCTCACAAGTCGTGGCACCTGGAATAAAGAATCAACATAAAATAAAAGAAATCGACTAATGTGTTTCCCATCACTAGTATAGTGTGCAATGGTTGCCAGTAGTAGTGAGAGACACCTCACCTCATTTTCACAAAATGAAGCAATATGTAACTGACCACTGGACACCTAAAAATCTATAGGAGAAACTATATCGTCCCTAATGTATCTCTGGGAGAACACCAACTAACTCCCTACTGCATAGCCGATAGGGACATCTGGGAATTGGGATAAATCTTTCCCTCTCCTAGATAGAACAGTAATAAAATATATTTCCTCCTCAGTGGGTGCGAACTACTGGCCAGGACTGATCTGGAAAGCCTGTCAGTGGGCATCCTACCTGAAGATCAGATGTCCCAATAACCCACTAATGCCTTTCAGGGATGTAGCCTCCTCATAGAACTTGAGGAGGACTGCCCCCCTTAGGAGAAACTGGGTGGCTGCGATAATAGGGCCAGGGTACATAAGTCTCTCCCTCTCTTTTTCCTTCCACTGACGAATCACGTTATATTGGTCCTCCAAATGTTCTTGTTGTTCCCTTCGTTCTCTCCATTCACATCATTCAATGATTTGCATAGTAAATAATTTTTTTTATTAAATGAGAAATGTATATATATATATATATATATATATATATATATATATATATATATATATATATATATATATATATATATTTTGAAAAAAAACAGTCAGTACGCCCAAAAAAATAGTCACGCACCGGTACTGGTGCATATGTTTTTATCGTGCACTATGCTCAGTGCACATGGAAAATGTTTGCACACCGCAAAAGATAAAAATGATTTTTCTATCATGCGTTGATGAAAGTATCTGCCCCGGGGTGGATAGTTAGGTCAACGCACCACCCAACAATAATACATGGTCAATGGTGCGGTCTTATAAACGACCACACCGTTGACCATGTACCGCTATTGGGCTGGTGGTGTGCTAACCTAAATATCCTCCCTGGGGTGGATAGTTTGGTCAATGCACCACCCAAAAATAGTACATGGTCAACAGTGTGGTCCTATAAACGACTGCACAGTTGACTATGTAATGTTTTCAGGCAAGTGGTTCACTAACCTAACTATTCGCCCCGGGATAGTTAGCTTGGTCAATGCACCACCCTCCTGAGACTAGTACATAGTCAATAGAGCGGTTGTTTAGATGACCTCACCGACATGTTATTTTTTAAATTAGTCACAGTGCACATTTTTTTATTACCACACCTAAACCCAGTGCGGTTTCCATTAACATCAATCGCGATGTGACCTGTAAATTTACAAGCAGCACTGCGAATGATGTGAGCCGAACGATTTGAGCGCACCATGCATAATTTTTTTTTGTAATGGTTAATTTTAGGTTTTTTTTCAAATTCTAATACACTAAAATGTTTAGTTATTGAGAAACAAGTAGAATACCTATACATTTTCATATTTAGGAGGCATATTTGCTAAGGAATTGAAGAAACCAAATTTTGCCACCATTTTCGAAAATTCGAACTCCATAAGGTGGAAATGGATTACAAAAAGGCGTGCAATGGGAGCACTGATGGCAGGGAGTCTCACACAAGACAAAATCACAACGGTGGTTGAAAGGTCTAGAGCATTGAAGAAGTAAAAATGATGTTTTATGGCCAATAATTTTTTTTATTTAACCCTGTTTCAGTGCCTGGGTTTTTGAGACGCACCAGGCAGTATTAGCGATGGTGCACCACATGTCGTTATGGTGTGTTGAATTAAAACAATGCACCAAGCCTGTTTATACGTAGAGAACCAGTGCGCTATAGTACTTAGACACACCGGGTGGGTTTGTATGGACAACACGGTGTCTTGGTGTGCCAATTTTTAGTACGCACCAGTGCAGTTTATGATGAGAACACACCACACAAAAAAATCTTCAAAAATCTCCACCCACCAACCTCCTCTAAAGACCTCCACTGCAAATGAATATCTAGGCTATTTTTATAAGGGGTTCCTTAAAAACATCTGCTAGATGGTCTTTTCCTTGTAGTGCAACATTGACCCTCAACTCAAAACTCTTGAGTTAACTAAGTCCATCTCACTTAGTTAACTATTACAAGTTTTTATGAGATAAGATTACAATTTATTGTCCAATTTATTTAAGGGATAAATAAATTAGATACCCACATTTAGTTGTAATGTGTCACTGAATTCCTCATCCATGTGTGACTATAATCCCAGAATAGTATGTGGTGCATTTTCTTGTTGAATTTAAACACTCTCTCTCAAAAAGAAAGGGATTATCAGCTACCCTGATCCTGCCTCTGTGGTATTCGTATTTCTCTTTGAAAGCTCCTTCGTCAATATATATACATCCTGATCCTCCGTGGGAATGTAATTCAAGAACATCATCCACCTTTGAACACGATCTCTCAAATGGTGGTACCAGATTTCAATATGCTTGGACCTTTCATGGAATACTAGATTAACCGATTTTTTTATGCAATTCTAGTTATAACAATGTATCACCGTTGGATCTATCTAATGAACAAACAAACCAACAAGTATCTTCCTCATCTAGATGGCCTCACATGCATTCTAACTAGCTACCATGTGCTCTGCCTTGGCTGAACTGAGTGCAATTGATCTCTGTGGTGAGCTTTGGTATTGCACCAAGAGTGTTGCAACTCCCACGAGATGCCCTAATTTAATTTATCAACACGGGATTTGTACAAAATTGGAGGTGAAAATTTTATATACACAGCAGATGCATTCTACTCATAGCATCCTCTTTGACTCTACGAAAGGGTGCTACTTCTAGGGTTTCTTTGTGAAGTTTGTCACACTTTAATGAAAATAAAATAAATTTCAGAAAAGAAATGACAGAAAGGAAACTAAATTAAATTGTTGAAAATAAATGACAGGAAAGGAAACTAATTTAACTTGCTGAAAACAAACGGCAGAAAATAAAATAATTTAAATTGCAAAAAGGAAATGATGGAAAGGAAAATAATTTAACTTGATGAAAGGAAATGGCAGAAAATAAAATAATTTAAATTATAGAAAGGAAATGATGGAAAGGAATTTAATTTAACTAGCTTAAAATAAATGGCAGAAAGGAAACTAATTTAAACCACACTTAAATTTTCCAATCGGCTAAATACACACTACTTATCTTATGCTCTATCTACCATGCTTCTATCCATGCAGCTAAGCTATCCATGACTTAATTCTAATTGAAAAAGTGTTGATCGTAGTCCAGAGGGAAATGGCTAAATATGCTAATGGAAGGCTTAACACACAAAACAAGGCTTAGAGGAGTGAAAAAGGTGTTTGGAATTTGTTGAAGTGCATAATATCACAAATGAAAAGTGTGATGGTGGAATTTTGATGGAGGGACGGAAGTGCAATATGCAATATTCCAATATCACAATATCGCAAGGTTGGCAGAGAAGCGACAGTGAAGTCGGGAGGAAAATGTGAAGTGCGAAATACGATATAGGAAGGAATTGTGATTGTGATGGGTGAAGGAAGGGCGAGATGCGATGTCCGATATCGAAATAAAAAGACCACAAAGCTTGAGAGGTAGTGGAAGTGTTGGGTGGGAACCCGGCCAATAGTCATTTCATAAGCTAGTAACTAAGCAAGTAATGAAAGCAGTAATGATGAAGTTATTGCATCATATATGTTATTATACTAACCGTGCATAATCAACTGACTTCTCTCTCATGTTGCGCCATCATTTGCACTCTACTCCTCTCATTGCATATCAACGTAAGCAGCATTCAAGCCTATCCCATCAATTCTGAATCAAATCAATAGGTCACAAATGAACGTATCAGAACCAACCATGCATGTCTCTCTCATGGCTATTTCTAGTTGTAGCAGCAGGTAGTGAAAATAAAGAGATTTTTCCGTAGCGATAAGGGTTAGCAGAGGTAGGCCAATGTTCTGTGTCACTCTAAACTTATCTTAGCTCTTTCCCCAGGTGGGTAGGTGGGATTGGTACAACTAATACTGAAATAATTTTCCTGTACAAGTGGTATATGGGCGGTAACACGGGTTTGAACTTCCTATGCCTTACTATGCCATGTGCTGTTATATTATTAATCGAAAGGTAGAAATGGCTTAAGGGTAACATGGGGTAATAATCAAATGGGGTTACATAATAAATCGTATTATTCAATGGATCAATTCGATAGCGGGAGTGAAATGTGAAATTCAATGGGAAATAAACTATGAAATGCAAAATTCGATAAGTCAAATGACATGGCGGTAGGACAAGTGGCAGAGCACTTTAATCATATTGCAATCGGTGGAAAGGAGCAGTAAGTATTAACGTAGGCCAACATGAATTGTGAATTGCGATAAAGAGATTGGATTTTCACTAAAATACAAAGACAGAGTAAGGTTCCTTCAAAGGTTTTTAATCATAAAAATGAAGAGCAGAAAAAGAAAGGAGGTGGAAGATATTGTAATCAGCGTTGGGAGTGAGGAAACTTTAATGGAGAGTGGATGGAGACTGCAAAATGTGATTGTGAAAAGTCTTAAAGGGAAAAGGGTAATGTAAATTTCTAAAGTATTTTCGACCGTTTTCATTGATAATCATCAAAGGTAATGTGAAAAATAAAATCGCAGAGATGTTGATCAATGGCAAAGGAAGGAGATGGAGAATCCTGCGAGATGAAAAATGCGATAACAGGAATTTCGAGGAGGAAAGGTGGAGGTCAAATTTTTAATGGTTTTTGTGAATAAAAATGGTGTTGCAGTTGTTAAGGAGAGAAAAAGGAGGGAAATGGAGGCACAAAAATAGTGGTCAGAAGTGTAGCACATCTGCGGATTCATGCACAGAAAACACAAAAAAATGCATGATAAAAATAGTGAAAGAGAGACTTGGACTTGGTAATGTAATTTCTTCCCTAAACTCAAACAAAATGCAATTTTTGGCCTGTGGGAAGGTCTACCCTACTCGAACTCTATTGACAGAGCTGAGAAGGGGAGGCTTGACCACTAATTTTGGAGTTTTTCCTCTATTCTATCATTCTCATAAGCAAATGAAGAACTACAGCAACAGAACTGAAAGAAAAAACTAAACAACAATGAAACTATCAGAAGCGGATCTTACTAAATGAAAACAATCAAAACTAGCTAGATGACAGAAAGGAAAGAATGATAACAGTAGAGAAGCTGAGGCACATGGGTTGGGCCCTAACCCACGAGCCTCACTTTCTGAAACTATATCAGTAAAATAATATCTTACTACTCATTACATTACAAAAATATAGTCTTATTACATCCCAAAGGTCTTAAACAAAAATCCCCTACTAGAATGGCATGGCATGGGATGGAATGAAATTGTAATGGAAAATGGAATCGACCCTAATTAGCTCTTGATCATATTTATTTATCCTCAAGGGCAGCTACCAATAGATCGCTAGAAAATAGTGATTGAGTCCACTATGACTCCAAGTAAACCATATATTGAGTGCATTTCGTCTTCAGTTTTCTTGGTTGCCTTTGATAGTTAAGGAGGGTGGAACAACGCCTTGAATATCTCCAAGATTTCTCCATAATTTCTTGAAATTATGCTCATTTATTCTTCAATATTGATCTTCGAGTGGCACGGATCAAGTCCCTAAATTATATCCTTCTCCAAATCTACATAATCTACCCAATATTCTCACAATATTCTGCAAAAATAACCAATATTAGGAAAAATATGTGATTACCTTTAAACCTTCCTAAGAACATATTAAAGCTTAATAAAACATCATTAAGTGTAGAAGGAGATATTTAATATATATTTTAAGTGCATGGGGAAGGTTAAGTGGGCCTAAGAAAAGTTAGATGGGCCTTATTTATGTCTAATTTATAGGCCCATCATCACCTCTTATTGAAACTGATGCTCATCCTCTGAGTAACCTATCCATCCTCCCTACCTTCTCGTTCTTCCTGCATGCTGGCTTATTTCATTTTCTATTTATTAGCCCATGCATTGCTCCTCATGCTAATATTCTTGATATTCTTCTTGCATTTCTTCTTGTGGGTGTTGCATGGAGGTCCTCATATGCCTTAAGCAAATTTTTATTTTACATGCCAAGAGGTGGTCGGTCCACCTTTTATTTAATTTTTTATATTTTTTGTCTTTCTTTTTTTTTTTAAAATTATTGCAGGAAAAATAAACCTAGAGTTCTTTTTCTATTAACTGAGTTCACCCTTGGTTACCCCTTGGCACTCCTTGTCTTCCATTACAATGAAATGCTTACTACCCACTTTCTTAAGTCTTTTTTACTTTTGTCTTGTTCCTCTTCTTGGTGGAAAAAGTCGGGCTAGTCACTAGATAAGGTTGAGGTTTCTCTGCTACTAATTTTGTTTATATATATATAAAAAATCATTCTCACACTCTTTAATGTTTCCTTAAGCTAAAATAGATTCGAAGAAAGGCTTATATTATTTCATAACTGAGCCTTACCATTTATTTGTTTTTGCAGGTGATATTGAAGCTGGTGCTGAAGCTACTACTGAAGCTACATGTGGTGATCTACTTGAGGTCCTTTTGGAGCATCTGAGCACATGAGGAGGAAGTCCAAGTTTGACTACCTTTGACTTGTTGACCAAATTTTCTTTTTGTGCCAACTTTCTTCTTCCTTCTTTCAAAGGTTGGAAAGCACTTGTATTCATTATAGATAGTTACATGGAGAAATGTATTTTTTTAAAGGCCTAGTAGTTGCCTTAATGAGGTTTTCAACTGGTAGGTCTGCCTAGGCACCTAGAAGGAGGTTTTCACATAGGATATTTTCTTTTTCTCTCTCTTATTTTTTTTTCCAACCCAATGAATGCCTCACATAGTTTTTCAATCAGTGATCCAATCTCAAACACCTCAAAATAGGTTTTCACTTGAGATTTTATTCTTTCCCTTTTTTTTCACTTTCCTACTCTACTTGAAAAAAAAAAACCTTTTTCAAGTATAGGAATACATCCAATGGAGCCATGTACACGTCAAGGTGATAGATAAAATCATTTGCACACTTGGAATACATGCTTTGACATGTACCTGAATATGACAGATGAATTTCTTTGACTGGGATTGTATCAAGTACTGTTGGAGAAGAGTGTGTTGCTGAAACTTAATGACTATTTGGAACCATATGTCAATATAGTTGTGAGGCCCCCAATCCACTTGCTAAGTTGGATCACGTTGGATGTCGTATTCTATTATGAAATTAAAATCTTCCTCTTTTTGCTGATTTTTCTCTTGAACACATGGAGGAAATGCTTGTAAACATGAGGAAACTTTCTCAACATTTGATTTTGATGTTGGCTCTTCATCAAGTGCATCCCTTGATATTTTGATCTCCTCATTTGGATATTCTTCTTCTTGATGTTTTCCTTCAATGCCATTGAGAAAATATGTTCTTTGCAATAAATTTCTTGAACTATGATGAATACCATCTAGATCAATAGGAGATGTTTGGAAGTGTTGTACCTCAACATTGTAAGTGATCTCAGATACTTCATTGTATGGGCTTATGGTAGTACAGGTATTTGAATGGGGGCGGATATATGAGATGGATTTGGTTGAGGCTGTGGTTGCGGTGGAGGTGGATGGTAGGGATAGCATGGAGTTGGGTATGGAGGATATGGAGGGAAATATTGAGGATATTGTGGATTTTTCCAATAAGGTCCTTGCCAACCATGTTGCCAAGATTGGTTTTGGAGTTGAGATGGCTAAGGTTTCCAAGGAGGGAGTGTGTCCCAATTAGTTTGAGATGGATGTGAATAAGCTTGAAATTTTGAAGTGGGTCATTGCATCATATCAAGTTGACTAGGCTGCTAGGGTCTCCTTGGAGCTACATAACATAGCTTCTTTGGTGATTGTCTTGCTCCATTGTTGTTAAACAGTATTTTTTCATCATCCCTGTAATCCCCATCCTGAACATTGGAAGCCTATTTCAGTGGCTTTTGTGTATTTTCATCCCTTGCTATAAGTATCATTGCATCCCTTGGCATGTCAAAAACATCTCCTCTATTAATCATTCCAGAAGCAGACTCTAAAAAACAAGAGATTTTGGGTCGACGTTGGTAGGAAGTTATGGCCTCGCTTTCATGGAGAAATTAACACTGGGCCCCATGCCCATTGGCACTCTGTCTCAGTGGCACACCTGCGCAGATCTATTATTAGAATTTTTTTTTAAATAGATATGAAGTTTCCATTCCTAACAACTTCGTGATCGGAGTCATAATGGTTTTTTCGACTGAATAATGTTGAATTCCTCCCTTTGGCTTCTTGTTTCCTATAATTGTGTAACTCACCAAAGGGATAAGACCTCTCTTCTCCCTTATTATGGATCCAAAATCACTCCCTCCTCTCCTATAAATACTTCCTTCTCACATTGTTTCAGCTAGCTGAACAATCATTACTATAGCTAGTGTGAAGAATAAGGTAGAGAGGAATCCATTGTTGAGAGAGAGTTTAGGACCATTGCCTCATCGAGTCTGATCATGAATGAATGCTTGAGACACACCTGACTGAACCCGTCGAAGGAGGATGCAATGTTAAGGCATTAAGGTTTTAAAATTCTTTTGTTGTGAAACTAGCTCCAAAAATAGAAGAAAAGAGATATCAATGCCTTACAAATAAGCCACTTCGAGGGGGAAACCTCCAATACATTACATGAATGAAAAATTCTTGGATGATACAAATTACAAAACCTCCTTTCTATATATAGGAGTCCATAGCGCCATAATGTAATCCTAGTGGGGCCACAATGTAATCCTAGCCGACCTAACAATAATAATTTAAGGGCACAATAATAACAATATGAGGGTTACAGGGGTACAATAATAACAATAAGGGGGTTACACTAACAACAATAAGGGACTATACTAGTAATATAGGGACCTAACATGCCCCTCTCCTTCAAAAAAGTGTTGTCCTCAATGCTTGAGTAGCTCTAGGTGCTTCTATATAAAATTCTCATCCTCCCATGTAGAATCTTCAGTGGGCAAGTTCTTCCACTTGATGAGATACTCTAAAATTGAATGATTTCGTAGCTACTGAGTTCTTGTTTTTGCGACTGCTTCATGTTCCAATATGATTTTTCCTTCCTCATCCACTTCTGGCAATATTTTTTGAACTGGAAGATTTTCACCTATAACCTTCTTTAAGCATGAAACATGGAAAACTGGATGCACTCGTGAAGAAGCAGGAAGCTCCAATTTGTATGCCATAGTACCAATATTTTGCAACACTTGTAAGGACCATAGTACTTTGGCGATAATTTATTGTATTTCTTAGCTTGCTTGAGGGAAATTTTTTTGTATGGTTGTAGCCGTAAAAATACCCAGTCTCCTACATCTAAACTTCTCTTGCTGCGATGTTGATCTTCCTATTGTTTCATTTGATTTTGTGCCAAATTCAAGTTATCCTTTAAGAGTTGTATAACTTCTTGTTGATACTCGATGTGATCTTCCACTGCTTGAACCTTCAAATTTTCTCTTAAATATGATGTGATGGACGGTGGATGATATCCATAAAGTGCCATAAATGGGGTCATTTTTGCTGAAGTATGGAAGGAAGTGTTATACCAACATTCAGGGAGAGGTAACCACTTGACCCATTTTGTTTGTTTATCAGATACAAAACAACAAATATATCCTTTCAAAAATTTATTTACTATCTTAGTTTGACCATTGGATTGAGGATGATAAGATGAGTTATGAGCTAATTGAGTATTTAAACAAGAAAATAACTCTGTCAAAAAATTTCCAGTAAAAATGGGATCTATGTCGCTCACAATAACCCTTGGGTTTCCATGTAGCTTTTGAATTGTGTCCATAAATGTATTAGCAACTATACTTGCTTTAAATAGATGAGATAATGCACAAAAGTGTGCATACTTAGTAAGTCTATCAACTACCACCATGATGACACTCTTTCCTTCGGACTTAGGTAAACCTGTTATAAAATCCATTGAAATATCCTCCCAAAGTTGACTTGGAATGGATAAAGGTTGTAGAAGACCTGGGTTCTTAATTGTCTCAAATTTATTCTGCTGGAAAACCAAACATTTCACCACAAAATTTTGAATATCAGATTTCAGGCCATCCCAAAAAAATTCTTTCTTCACCCAGTGGTAAGTTTTCAAAAATCCTGAGTGTCCTTCTAAAGGAGAAGTGTGCAATTCCAAAATAATCTTTTGTTTTAGTTGGGAATTCTTACAAAGATATAAGGGATCTTTGTAGCATAAAGAATCCTTTTTCCAACTAAATGTATCAGATGTACTAGGATCTTGCTGTAACTTTCGAATGGGTGTCCACACTTCTTTGTCCTTCTTCCATTCATCCCTTGCTTTAGTTATCCAATCTGGTTGGATAATATATAAGGCACAAAGAAATCCTTCCACCTCTTCATTCTTTCTTGAGAGTGCATCTGCAACGACATTTAACTTCCCTTTTTTGTAGATTATTTCAAAGTCATAACCCAACATCTTTGTCACCCATTTTTGCTGCTCTTCTGAAGATAATATTTGTTCTAAAAAGTGTTTAAGACTATCATGATCAGTTTTTACCTTGAAGTGTATTCCCATTAGGTAAGTTTTCCATTTCTTTAGTGCATGCAGTATTGCTAACATTTCCTTCTCGTAAATAGCTTTCTGTAAATACTTTCCTTTGATTGGACGACTTTCAAAAGGAATGGGTCTTCTTTCTTGCATTAAAAGAACACCAATTCCATTTCCTGAGGCATCACATTCCACAATAGAGGTTTTTGTGAAATCAGGCGTAGCTAAGACCAGTGCTAGGCACATTTCTTCTTTAAGATTTTTGAAGGCCTTAGTTGCTTCACGAGTCCATGAAAATGCATCTTCCTTTAATAATGTTGTTAGACGTATTCTCCCATAATTCTTAACAAACTTGCGATAATACCCTATTAACCCAAGAAGTCCTAGCAACTGCTTTATGGTTGTGGATAGTTTCCATTCCTTAATGGCTTTAATTTTGTTAGGGTCTACCTTAACACCATCATGAGATACAATATGACCCAGGTATTCCACCTCTTGTACTCCAAAGAAAAATTGGGATGTTTTTGCATATAATTGTTTCTCCTACAATAGTTTGAGCACCCTGTCAACCTGTTGAACATGATCCTTCCCAAACCTACTGTAGATTAGTATATCATCAAAAAATACTAGCACATATTTTCTAAGGAAGGGTTTGAAAATGGAATTCATCAACCCTTGAAATTTAGAAGGTGCATTGGTAAGGCCAAAAGGCATGACCAAAAATTCATAATGACCCTCATGATTTTGAAATGTTGTTTTTGAAATATCTTCAGTCTTCATTCTCATTTGATGATATCCTAAACGAAGATCCAACTTGGTAAAATAAATTGCTCCATGTAATTCATCCAATAATTCATCAATCACAGGAATGGGAAATTTATCTTTAATGGTGATCTTATTGAGCTCCCTATAATCCGGACACATGCACGATGATCCATCCTTCTTGTGTACCAAAAATATAGGAGCAGAGAAATAACTTTGAATAGGTTGAATTATACCAGCCTCTAACATTTCTGCAATCATACGTTCAATTTCGCTCTTTTGGACATAAGGATATATATAAGGCCTGATGTTTGGAGGAACACTTCCTGGAATAAAATGAATAGCATGATCATGATCATGAATAGGTGGGAGTCCTTTGGGAGTTTCAAACACCTTGGAATGATTGTCCAAGACTTTTTGGAGATCTGAATAAATAGATGATTTTGATGTTGGAACTTCTAGTGAGCATAATTGTGCAATTACGCCTCGTTGTTATTTCTTTAGAAGCTTTTTCATTACATTAGAGCTTATTATCTTTCCCAGCTTCCCTGCAATACCCCATAATTCGACTTCCATTCATTCTGAAAAAAAATTCAAGAAAAGTTCTTGAAAATTAAAAGCAACCATCCCCAAAGATTGTAACCATTGTACTCCTAATACAACATTAGGACCTCCTGGCATAGGAATGGAAAGCATTGGACTATTCAATAAATACTCCCCCATGGTTAGCTTGATATTATGGCATTTTCCACAGCAATTTATAGTTCCTCCATTTGCAACCATCACTTGACATTCTGGTGCTGGGTATAGGAAATAATTCAATTCCTTGGCTACCTTACAATAAATAAAATTATGGGTACTACCTGAATCAATCGACACTATTACCTTTTTCTTCTTGATATTTCCTTCTATCTTGAGAGTTTGAGGAGTGGTAATTCCTGCCAATGCATTACAGGATATGGTTGGACTCATTTCTTCCTCTTCTAGGGTTGGTTCGTGGTGTATACCCTCTTCTTTTGAAGATTCTTGTTCATTTTCTTCTTCCTCTTCACAATCTATGTAAAATAATTTCTTCTCAGCACACTTATGACCTTTAGTGTATTTTCTATCACAACTGTAGCAAAGCCCTTTTGCTCTTTTTTCTTCTAGTTGTTGTGGTGTCAACCGTGTAGGTTGTGGAAATCTAGGAGTAGCAACACTTCCCTCTTTATAGAAGTGAGTGGTAGGCTTCCTTGTTGCCATAATTTTACATTTAATTTTTCTTGCCAACCTGAATGCCTTCTCCAATGAATCAGGTTCCAAAACGTGAACTTCATGTTTGATGTTATCCTTTAAAGTACCTATGAAGAGATCAATCTTGTGTTCCTCTGGAATATCAGTTACCCTTATATTCAATTTTTGGAAGTCCTCAATGTGCTCCCCCATTAAACCCTTTTGTTTGAGATTTATCAATTGGCTAAAGAAGGTGTTTCTTTTTGTATCCTCATAATGTGCTATCATTTCCTCCGTAAAAATTGACCAAGTGACAATTTTTTTACGGGAGCAAAGCCATCGATACCATACAAATGTATTTTGTTCTAAATGTAAAGTTGCAATGCATACCTTTTTTGTGTTTTTCACATTATGGAGATCAAAATATTGCTCCATCTGTAGTATCCATGTTACAGGATCCTTTCCATCAAACTTCCTCATATCCATTTTGGAATATGGTGGTTCTTCCCGCCAACATTAGAGTTTATGAAATCACGATTAACATTTATTTTGTTCTCATCATGATTTTATCTCTCTTTTCACCTTCAGATACATGTCAACTGCACCAAACCTTATGTCTTTTTGGTCTAATTCTTCGTGTTTTCCATGTTGTCTTTCATTTTTTCATCAATTTTAGCTTCCATGTCATCCATGTTAGCTTCCATGCCCACTTCTATGCCACCCATCTTAGCTTCCAAACCATTCATCTGAGCTTCCATGCCTTTCTTCAAACCATCCATCTTAGTTTCCCTGCCCATCTTCAAAACTTCCATTTCATTTTTTGTTTCTCTTTGCGAGAGCGAAATTTGTTGCACTTGCTCTTGTTATTTTGATATGTCATGTTGCCATTCTTCATCTTCATGAGTCACAGTAAAGCCTTCTAAAGGCTTAATGGGTGTTGAATTATTTTTAGGGGCCATTTTAGAATCCAATACTGATATTTATTGTACAATATGCCCTTGGAATCAATTCAACTTGATTCCTCAAACAAGACTTATGCAATTCGGAAAAAAAAATACACACCTTTTACTTGCTTTTGAGGAGCTCGATATTGAGATTGAATTATCCCTATAATTGCGGATCCTCAATATCTGAAATTTTTCCCTTTAGTAGCCCTCTGAAGCTTATTTGAAATGCCACAGGTTTTGATCTGATTTGGATTATTCAAGACAAAGTTATGTCTAATCTCCCACAATGACCCAATTATGGATTCGTTCAGTAGAGCGAACTTGTACGACTTGCCACGTGTCATTGTTTCCTCCTTTGGCTCTGAAATTGATAGACAGAAAACTACATTCCATGTACTTGTGGTCACTTTTTACAACATTCCAATCTTATGCTCAAAAAGATAGCTGTGAAGATTTTTCCATGGTCACCTCTTTCAGATGAAATTAAAAATCTTGAAAAATCCCTAACTTCCATAGATCATATCTCTGAAACTATTGTGAACCGGGATCTAAAATTTTGAAACAATTTTCCTCAAGATTTCAGCTTCACACTCTATTTAGTTACGCTTCTAAACCTTCGTAGAAACAAATTTATAGCGAAAATTCTATGATGACTTGTTTAGGTTAAATTCAGGAGCCTGCAAAATGACCTACATTCCACAGATTATATCTCCCAAAATGTTGCGAACCAAGCTCTGAAATTTTGCGATGATCTTCCTCAGGCTTTTGGCTTCGCATACTAAAAATTTCAGCTTTTGACCCTTTCTATAAAAAACGTTATTGCGAAAATTCCACGATGACCTATTTGGAGCAGTGAAACCCTAGAATCCAAACCTCTAATACCAAATGTTGTGAAACCAACTCCAAAAATAGAAGAAAAGAGATATCAACGCCTTAGAAATAAGACACTTTGAGGGGGAAACCTCCAATACATTACATGAATGAACAATTATTGGATGATACAAATTACAAAACCTCCTTTCTATATATAGGAGTCCATGAGGCCACAATGTAATCCTAGCCGACATAACAATAATAATTTAAGGGCACAATAATAACAATATGGGGGTTACAAGGGTACAATAATAATAATAAGGGGGTCACACTAACAACAATAAGGGACTATACTAGTAATATAGGGACCTAAAATCTTTTCTCTATCATTAATACATGATGGGTTTTTGGTTCCAATTTTGTTTTCAATCATACACAAAATGTTTGATTCTCCTTGAATGATCGAATAACTATAAATGAAATTATGTTTTCATATGTTTTCATCGTTCAGTTGATCTTTGTGTAGGTACACTAACATTATCACTGAAGGATCACGATGTGTGAAGACAAAGATCGAAGGATTTTTGTTGCAAGCCACGACAAGAGCGTTGGACCAAGGTAGGTTATCTATCCCAACTTTTTTTTTCCTTTATAAGCTAGGAGTCCAAAATTCCAAAATGTTCCCTTGTTTCTAGACCCACCCCAGAGCTAGATGGATTGCCTCTGTCCGCAGAGGGTATTTTCATGTTCAACAAGTTGGCGACCATACTGGAGATCAATGTGTTGTTCGTCTCTCATTGTTTATCTAGTCTTTTGCTTGTCTGATTGTTTCCAGCCATCATACTTAGTCTTAGAGTGTTAAGTCTATCTTTTTCTCAGTGGATTTTTATCCTTTCCATGGTTTTCTAACTCGACGTTGTTGTTTCCTTAACAATCGATCCAATTGGTGCTTGTTGCCTATTTTACAGGTGCGCTTTCCCCTATTCATCATGGATTACAGCTGAACAGATGCATCGAATCCTATAGGTTAGGATTTTGGCCTCTTCCCTAATTTTTGTTAGTGTTTCTTGCCTCTGAATTGGTTTTTCCCTCCTGAATTAGTCCATTTGAATTTCTTTGACTCCCCTATCTCATTCTTCTCAACTCTTTTCCCCTCATATAATTAGTGTGGTTCTAGTATGGTAGAGTTTCTAGTTGTCTTCTGTTGCTTATTTAGCCACCTCCTCACAGAGCCTTCTGAGTTGATTTTGAGTCAGTTTATCCTTTTATCTTTTCAGCTTGTTGACTAACTGTTTGATATTTTCTTTCGATTCTACGTGTTGTTGGGTCATTGAAACATCATCTTGGTGTCCATTTGACCTTCCCTTTGTCGCCTTGAGCATAGATTACATTTCTCACTGAATTGATCTAAAAGTCCTCTTTTTGTGTGAAGGAGTGAATGTTTGTTTTGAGTGTGTTTTACATTCATATTGATTTGGTCTCTTTGTTTATCATTTCATTCGAGTTGCTCAAAAATAGTATTCATTTTGTCTTTTAGTGTAACAGTGCATGATTTCTTCTCATTCATCTAAAAGAAAACAAAATGCATTCTTTCTCTTGGTTTTAAAATGAAAAGAATTCTTTTGCATTAGTAACTTTTAGTGAACAAGGAAAGATCTTTTCATTTTCTTCTTTGGTTGTGTTAGATGCATTAGGAAAATTTATTCTTGCATTCAATTGATTGATACTTCATTGTGAATTAAAATCCCTCTTTTAGCTAGTTATTCATCAAATTGGAGTGATTTTCTTTCGCATGTATTTATGCATTATGGATTCGAGATTACATTCGATAAGGCCTTGAAACTGCAACATTAATTCAAGATCAACTTTAAAATGAACTAAATCAACCTAAGGAATCATTGAAACTTAACACTCATATTTAGAGGTCTAGGCTAGTGACGTGTTTTGGCGTCATTAAACCTAGTAGTTGTCATTCGCCATCTGGCATTAGGCAGTGCTATCATGGACTTGTGCTCCATGTACTATCGAGTATATAAAGGGAGACCCTCATAGGTTGCAATCCTTTATCCATAGGAAGCTGAGTCTGCTGCCCTGTAACCGTGATACACCAAACACAACATTCGGGGAGACTGCCTACACGTACATTAAGTCCTTGGTCATTTCTCTTCCATTTGATCACCAAGGTGTATATTGTAGCTCATGGGATCTTGGTACACCCTCTTATTTATATTTCCAGAGTAGTCACTCCGATCTTTCTTTGATAGTCACTTTGATCTTTCTGTTACTCCCTAAAATTTTAAAAGATCATCGAGCACTTTTCCTTTCAAGCTCGCCCAACCTAAAAGTGACTAGAGTCACCTTTTTCCATTTTCTTGACTCTTATAATATGAAAAGGCAGAGTTTTGTTTCAGTGTCATAAAATTGATTACCTACGATCACATGCCCATTAAAGTTTTTTTCTTGGCTTGTTCTTAAGTAATTCCTTAGTTTTTGATCGTGAAGACTCAAATTGGTCATCTCTTTTCTTTCTTGTTTTTAAGACAAAGTCACAGTGGCGGATCCACTAGTTTCATCGTCCCCTTCATTACCTTGTAGTGGAGATCCTTCTCCTGAAGTTTCTTTAGAGGAATCTCAGCCTAATAGGCCTTTAGGTTACTGCCGTTCTATTATTCTAAGTATTCTACCTCTTGCTACTCGATCTCCTCCTGAGGAACCATTTGATATCAATTGGAAACCTCCAAACATTTGGGCTAGTTTCAAGGAAGAAGAAGATCGTCCTCTTGCCTCAGAACCGCTTGCCCCAGAACCACTTGAATTGCCATTAACACATGCTTTACTTGCAACCCTATGGTCCACAAGGACAACCCTTTCATGGAAAACCTTTCGTCTAATAGGGACAACCCTATGGTCCTGCTAGTCAACCTTATGTTCAACAAGGTGCATCTTATGTTCCCCAGGGGTAGACCTATCCATCTCAAGGACAACCTTTTATGCAAAAGAACCAGCCTTACGTTCAGCAAGGCCCAACTTTTGTACAACAAGGTCAACCCTCTACTACTCAGTCGGCCAAATTTTTTTTCAAGGGCAACCTAGCTTGTCTCAGCCAAGGAAACCTAGTCTTTAGGGGAAACCTGGTCTTTAGGGGAAACCTGTTTCATCCCAACCATCAGGCCAACCTATTCCAAAGGGGAAGCCCAGTGGCTCTCAGCGTCTAAGCCAACCTGAATTGCAGGGACAACCTATCCCACCCCAACATCTAGGCCAGACTTCACCCCAAGGACAACTTGTTCAATTGTAGCATCATGGTCAATCTCCACACCAGGGGAAACTTGTGTAGCCTCACGGCCCACCTTTTATTCCTCAAGGTCAATCTGAGATTTTACAAGGTCCGCCCCAAGGCACTGCTTACATTCCATAACAAAATCCATATGTTGTTCAGACAGGACCTCAGTGGTTCACTCAGAATCAATATCCTAGTCCTCAACCAGTGTATGGGAAGAATTATCAGGCTTATAACCCCTATGGAAAAAAAAATCTTGGACAGAACATATGGGATTAGAATTTCTCCCAACCTGGTTGGAATCGTAATACTGGTCTCTATCAAAGGCCTACAATGCCTTTCAATCTGCAATTTCCATTTCTTGCTACGTTGGAACTGCCTGATGTGTCGAATTTGACGAATGATCCTATCCGTCATAATCCATATTGGTCTCCAGTTCCGACTAAAATCCCTGGCGATTGTCCCAAATTTGAAGGCAAGTCTGAAGAAGACCCCCAAGTGCATGTTATGACATACCATCTATGGTGCTCCTCTAACTCTTGGGTTGATGATTTGTAATGTTCCCAAATTAGCATGCAACTAGTTGGAACATTAATTTTTGCTTTTATCACCTAGGAGTTGAATAATTGGGTAAGGAGGCCCATACATAATAAAAACATAAATAAAATCCCTCATAGTATGAAAGGGGATCATCATAGGAGCTGGATTTCACACCCTCATGTGTGAACATGATCATTTGCATGTGGACAAGGTCAAGTTTGACCAAGTCAACAACGCTGGGATAGGAGGTGGAGAACACTTAGAGAAACAACGTAGTATGAATGGGAAGAGGTTTATTTGGTGAAGGAAACCCTAATAAGTGGTACCCATGGTGATAGGGCTTCCATTTTTTTAAAAGGAGGGCAAGGCATCCATTGCTATTCATGTTGATGATTATTGATTTCTTGGTTTGTTTAGACTTTATGCATTCTCCTGTTGTTTAGCAGAGTTGCAGTGCTGCTTAGCACAAGGATTTCCTGTTTAGGAATTCATTCTCCTTTCAAGAGAGGCCCCTTGGAGGAGCTTTCTCTTCATTTCTCTGCATTCATGCTTGAGGCCAAGCATCCTCCTTCAGCTACAACATTATTCCTGTAGCAGGAACACTGTGTTGCAGGGTGTTACAGTGGAGGGTTCCACAACACCACTTCTAGAGCTTATCTTTCAGAGGAGGGAGCTTCTATTCCTCTGGGAGGTCAGTGAGGAAGATTCAGGAGCATATTTCGCCATCTTTCGCATCAGACCAACCATTTCCATGAGCTACAACACAGTCCCTCTCTTAGACTGCGTTATTTTCAGTGTGTATCTGTAGTGAGGGTTTGCAATATTGTTTGGAGGGTGAAATATTCAGTGTTAAGATCAGCCTTTCACTTGGAAGATCCATTGGAGGAGGTCTATTCAACTTGTGCATCATCTACAACCATATCCATCCAGTTCTTGAGTTGCAGCTGCTACTCAGCCCTACTACTTTGGCATTTTTTCCATTTTGTATATTTCAGGAAATCCTTCTAGGATTGTCTTGAGATTGTTTCCAGGGGTTTAGAGCTTTTCTCCCCCACTTGTTTGAGCCATAAATTTACATATATATGTATTTAAATTATTTATGTAGTAGTGCCTCCTATAAACTGTGCAGTCATAGCTTAGGGCTTTCTATATGTAGCAGTGTTCTTCATTTTCTTGTACATGTTCTATTGAGGCTTGCATTGGCTAGCTTGAGTGATTGTTTCCTCAAGGATTTGTACTCTTTTGCTACTATAAGATCAATATGATGTCTATTTGGATCTTCTCATGTTTTATGCATTGATATAATGTTGTTACTCCATTATGTGTTCTTACATTACTGCATATCCAACTTTGGAACATCTTAAGGTGTTCTTATTGTTGTGGAATTTACCTATTTTGGGATATTACATTGGTATCAAAGCATAATATTGGCTCAGCTTGTGATTTTTAGCCAAAGAAGATTGAAGAAGATTAGAATATTGGACAGGATGGGTTTTGTCTCATCATTCTTCAGATCTATGAAGAACCTCCCCAAGGAGGATGGGCTAATAGAAAAGGAAGGACCATGCACTTCCTATTCTCATCAAGAAGAAGACAATGAGAATGGGAGATACTTGGATCATCTGATTATAAGTAAGTACCTTTTTGAGTTCAAATCTCAACCTAGAGACTTCAAGGAGACTCTAGCTCTTCCACAGTTCATTCAGTTGAAGGAAGAGAGGAGGTCCTATAATAAGAGAGGAATCAAAGGTAATAGGTTTCTATTACCTACATATGATGGATCTTCTACAGTAAGAGCTTGGGCAAGGAAGCTTGAGGCATTATTCCTACTACATCCAATGGTAGAGAGGGAGGCAGTAGAAGTTGCAGCACTGCACTTGGAGGGTGAAGCCAATATTTGGTGGTTCAGCCACTTGAGTCATGCAAGGGTGAATACTTTTTCAGAGTTCACTCAAAGGTTGATTAGAACCTTTAATGGAGAAAGATCAAAGGAGAAAAATCCCACATCACCATGGGAGGAGACTTGTACCAGCGCTGTCACATACTTGGAAGAGCAACCTTCTACATCTACAAATGGGGCAGCCATTTCATTGGAGGAAAGAACTATTGTAGCCATACAAGGAGATCCAAAGTTCCATCAAGGTATGAATGAAGTTCCACTTTATATTTCAGAAAATTCTTTTGAGGATTGTGGAAACTCATATTTAAATGACCAAGAATCAACATACATTGCTAACATAGAGCAGCAAGATTGCTCTACATTGTGCAACATGGAAACATTCAAGGAGGAAATAAACCATCATCCTCATGAGCCATTGTTGGACTGCATATTACACTTGAGGTTGGGATTTGAAGACTTGAAGGGAAGGATGAAATATAGTAGACATATTGAAGTGAGAAACCCTTTCTCCCTTCTAGATGACCCTTTCTCAATGAGCTCCTCTCAGCTCAAAGAGAAACTTCTACTTTCAACAAATCCAAGACCTCATTGGTTATGGAGGACTATTATTGAGAGGGAGATCTCATGGAGAGATTTCATTAGAGGTGCACTTCAACATATCATGGAGTGAAAGGTTTTTCTTCCCTTATCACACTTGGATCTTCATGGATTCAAGGAGGAGAAGATAGATGATGGAGGACATCTTAGGATGGATAACATCTCTCATGCTTGTGTTGGACATTTCTTGAGCCATACACATCATGATGGGAGGTTTTTTCCTACCACCTATTTGGGTCCTTATGGGATCAAATTGATCCTTGAGAATATTTCATTTCAAAATCCCATGAAATGCAAAGACATGAATCTGATTTGGGATGATGGTAGCTCTCATGGGAGGAGTACCAAGATGAAGGATGGAAGGAGACATCCAAAATTGGTTGAGTGGATGTGGATGGAGAGCAAGAGGTTGGTGAGCCACTTGCAAATTTATGATACCGGGCAACAGGAGGGTTGGCTGCGCTGGTTACTCTTGAAAAAGTTTGGTCATCATCCTCTTTCTAAGTGTATGTGGCAGGTTACTTGCATCCTTGAGCAGCAAAGAGTATGAACGCATGGTGTTGATGTGATATTCATATCATTCATTATGGTTTCATCACATGATTTGTATGATGAAAGTATGAGGAGGCAGCAAAATTTTTTGTTGCTTTGGTTGTTCCTCGGAGAGCAAGGGCAGATTTTCTCTCACACTTTCCATGATGTTGGAGGAGTAGGAGATGGCACTATCATGGTGCAAAGGGGCTACTCCTTGGCCTTAGATGATCAATAGGTACTTCCACCTTTGGAGGAACTTATTATGTATATAAACGTTATGGGAGATGTCTTTGACAAGGAGCATGTCAAAGTATGGGGCTATGAGTTGGCAAGAGATTATTTGCATGGGCCAACAACGCTGTCACTTGGGAGCTTGGGGTTATTGATGGAGTGTCCCCAGGATCACTTCACATTTGATGCACTTGGTGGACAAGGAGGAGGTGAGAATGATGGAGTAGTGGATGGAAACATCTATTACATTAGTATGATCTTACTTGCTATGGTATTCCTGACTTGGATTTCCAAGTATAAGGAGGGTGATATTTGTGCAGCATATGTTTCATTCCTCTTCATGGGAGTGTGTCATACCACTATGGAGGAGTCATTCATATACATATGCATCATCTTACTCTCAACACATGGTAAGAATATTGTTTTTGCATCCATGGATTATCTAACACCATATTTGGATACTCTTACATTCATATTCAGTGCATTGCTCCACAAGAGGGCAAGCTTTTCATTGAGCTCCATGGTCAACATTGGGCCAAATTGTACAATGGAGACAGCCATCTCTTATATGGCCTTGGGCATGTGTTTTCTTTCATGTATTTTCAGTTTATGTACCCAGCCATTTGCTATGTATCAGTAGATGTCATGACATACATAATTAACCATGTAACAGGAAACAACTTGCCATATAATTTTCTGAAGCACCAATTTGAGAAACTGCGCTATCACTATTGGGAGAACTGTTGGTACCTTCTTGCATCACATGATACCTTCAAAAAATTTCTCATTTTCTTGCTGATCATGATTTCATTTGCTAATGTGGATCTGATTTGTATTGGAAGCATGATTGGGAGAGAGACACAGGAGTTGGATGTGTCCTTTGGGGGAAAGTATTCCCACACTTTTTTCATTGCATGTTCTCATGGGAGCATGAGAGGAGATATGGCCACCATAGCCAAACACTTGTTTCCTTTTTTTGAGGTGGGTCGTATGTTTGATGGGATGCCATATGGTGATGATTTCCTATCCATCACATATGGGTTGATCTGGGTCAGCTTGATTCACAGCGTTGGAGAGGAGATCATTGGAGATATAGTCTTCATCTTGCCACTTGAGGGAAATTATTTTGTAGCCCAGGATCAGAATCTGCTCTACACTTATCATAAGTGGAGAGGAGGAAAGCGTGGGGTAGGCTCCTATGTCTACCATGTTCATATTTTCATCCCACCTACATTGCATGAGTTCAGGGTGGAGGAGCATTTTCTAGAGTTGCCATGTTGGGAGGTGACTCATTTTGTATGGATGATTATTTGGAGATGGAGGAACCACTTGGGAAAGATGTTTTCCCAATACATTTTCAGTCTCCATGCCTTGGGAGGCAACTTCTCAGTTCTATACTTGCAGTTGCTTGAGGACAAGAAACATTTGGGAGGGGAGGACTGTAATGTTCCCAAATTAGCATGCAGCTAGTTGGAACATTAATTTTTTCCTTTATCACCTAGGAGTTGAATAATTGGGCAAGGAGGCCCATACATAATAAAAACATAAATAAAATCCCTCATAATATGAAAGGGGATCATCAGAGGAGCAGGATTTCACACCCTCATGTGTGAACAGGATCATTTGCATGTGGAAAAGGTCAAGTTTGACCAAGTCAACAACACTGGGATAGGAGGTGGAGAACACTTAGAGAAACATCGTAGTATGAATGGGAAGAGGTTTCTTTGGTGAAGGAAACCCTAATGAGTGGGAATCATGGTGAGAGGGCTTCCATTTGTTTAAAAGGATGGCAAGACAACCATTGCTATTCATGTTGGTGATTATTGATTTCTTGGTCTATTTAGACTTTGTGCATTCTCCTGATGTTTAGCAGAGTTGCAGTGCTGCTTAGCACAAGGATTTCCTATTTAGGAATTCCTTCTCCTTTTGAGAGAGGCCTCTTGGAGGAGCTTTCTCTTCATTTCTCCACATTCAGGCTTGAGGCTAAGCATCCTCCTTCAGCTACTATTCATGTAGCAGGAACGTTGTGTTCTAGTGGAGGGTTCCACAACACCACTTCTAGAGCTTATCTTTCAGAGGAGGGAGCTTCCATTCCTCTGGGAGGTCAGTGAGGAAGATTCAGGAGCATATTTCACCATCTTTGGCATCGGGCCAACCATTTCCATGAGCTACAATGCAGTCCCTCTCTTAGACTGCGTTATTTTCAGTGAGGGTTTGCAGTGTTGTTTGGAGGGTGAGATCATCAGTGTTAGGATCAGAATTTCACTTGGAAGATCCACTAGAGGAGGTCTATTAAGCTTGTGCATCATCTACATCCATCTCCATCCAGTTCTTGAGTTGCAGCTGCTACTCAGCCCTGCTACTTTGGTATTTTTTCCATTTTGTATATTTTAGGAAATCCTTCTAGGATTGTCTTGAGATTGTTTCCAGGGGTTTAGAGCTTCGCTCCCCCACTTATTTGAGCCATACATTTCCATATCTATGTATTGAAATTATTTTTGTAGCATTTACTCCTATAAACTACCCAGTCATAGCCTGGGGCTTTCTATATGTAGCAGTGTTCTTCATTTTCTTGTACATGTTCTATTGAGGCTTGCATTGGCTAGCTTGAGTGATTTTTTCCTCAAGGATTTGTACTCTTTTGCTGCTATAAGATCAATATGATGGCTATTTGGATCTTCTCATGTTTTATGCATTGATATAACTTTTCTACTCCATTATGTGTTCTTACATTGCTGCATCTCCAACTTTGGAACATCTTAAGGTGTTCTTATTGTTGTAGAATTTCACTATTTTGGGATATTACATGATTCAATTCGACTACATGTTTTCCAAAGGAATCTCACTGTTGCATCGGTATGATTGCTAAGGACATCACTATGGGGGCATCTGTCACTAAGGAACAAGCCATTTCTCGTGCCCAGTACCTCGATCTCGTGTATTCTCAGTCTGACACATTGTATGAACACTTGCCTGATTCTCCACGACATGGAACTACCAAAGCGCCGACGACGCCATCTGTCGACGGTATCATCGGTTTCGTGTCTCAGAATTCTCGAAAGTCTTCTCCAAATTCTTCAAAGAAAAAATCTAATTTTTCCACTAGTACTGCTTCTCAGCCACCTCTGAATCTTGGTAAGACTATGGAAGTGAATGCCGTCCAGTAAAATTTGGTGGATAAAGCTTCCAAGGGTAAGAAAAAGGGTAAAGGTAAGGTCAAAGCCAATACCCTGAAATAGGATTCTCTGAAACCTAATGTTGATGATGGTTCAAAATGCAAACCGAAGTACCCTTGTCTGATTTGTGATGAAGAGCATTACACTAAGGACTGTCGACGACAGGCCGAGGTGAGTCGATTGATAAAAGGCAATCAAGACACTCCAGCTGTTCTTAAAGAACTGTTCCCATCACAACAAACTTATATGGTGGAGAAACCTCAGTCCTCAGCCCCATTTGACTCTCATGTCTTCATGATGAACGACCCTGCACCCATCTCTATTGCTACCCGATCAAAATATTATTCCTAACCACGTCAGGCAGCAGGGAAAGATATCGTTGATGGTCCTCCTCCCTCACCTGCTTCTAGCCCTCTTCAAATTGAATGGCCCAGTCCTGAGCCCGTTGTATGGCCACCTTATAAAGGCATCCTCTGAAAGTCTTCCTATAACCCAAATGCCCATGCAGCTGAACATTAAAGTATTGTTGAGGATTTGGCTCAGGGGTCATCCGCTATTTCTGCGTTGGAAGTACTTCAGAGTTGTCTGTCACAACGTAAGTCTTTGCTATCTTCCATCGGAGGGGTTGACCCCACCAATTCTAGCCTTATCAGTTTCAATTTGGAAAATTTTCTCTCACCTCTCACTCACTAGCTTGCACTGATTATCCAAGTTGGTAATAATGGAAATAATATCCATCGAGTGGTCGTGGACGAGGGTGCATCTACTTGTATCATGTCTCCTTCCTATTAGAAATCCATTGGTTCTCTAGCCCTCAATCAACCTCCAAACACTTTAGAAGCTTTTAACGGAAGGGAATCTCACCCTCTTGGTGTTCTCACTAGTTTATATATTACGTTAGAAGGGAAAATGGTTCTTGTTGAGGTTGAAGTCATTGATGCCAAACTCATTTATAATATTCTCCTCAGTCGTAGTTGGACTCACACCATGCTATGCGTTTCTTCCACTCTCTTTCATGTTATTCTATTTCTGCAAGAAGGAAAAATAATTATTGTCAATCAGTTGTCCTTTTTCACTTCCAAGTATTCCGAGAGCAAGGTTCCATATGTAGATCATATTCCTATGCCTTATGAGAGCATAGGACCGAGTCTTTTCAAACATCCTACCCTCATGTGTCTTTTTTCTCTTCCTCTGCCTAACACTGCTCAGGTCAACATGATCTCCACGTCTTCTGACCCATGGATCCTCCCTTCAGATGATCAAGTTGATTCGTTTGGTGATGTTATGTCGTTAAGCCCAATAGAAATTGATTATAGTGAAATTATCTCTACTTTGGCTCCTCTGCCCTCTGATCATACTCCTTTGAGTGCGTCTCTTAACACGTATTCTAAATCCCCTTGGCTCGGCGCTTCAGATTCTCTTGACCCCTTAAATGAGATATTTACCACTGATGCAACCATCATGGAAACAATGTCTCTTGAGGATCCTCCTTGGGATGATAGTCATCATCGTTCCTCCTTTATGCTTGGCCTTGGGGCCATGTCTACTTATCTTGAGAATTTTGCTTCCCAAGCTCCTTCGCATCTGCTTCAAGCTCCCATCTTGACACATGAAGTCTTTTCGGAAGGTAACCTGGGAAACATTATGCAAACGATGCCTATCAACATCTCTGTCAAACTAGGGTTGTGGATAACATCCACATTAGAGTGATATGTTCTCCTGATGAGATCGAGGTCTATACTAGTCTCTTACGAGAGATCTGAGATGTTTTTGCTTGGTCCTACGAATAAATGCCCGACTTCGATCCGAGTATAATTGTGCACGAGATTCCTACTTATCCTGAAGCCAAGCCTGTTCGCAAGCGTCTTCGTCCTGTGCACCCTAGAAATGCAGTTGCCATCAAGGGAGAAGTTGAAAAAATTCTTAAATCTAGCTTCATTATTTCGATTCCCTTGAAAGAATGGGTTTCTAATATCGTTCCTGTGGATAAAAAACAGAGTACTTCGTTTCTATGTGGATTATCATGATATCAAATGTGCTTGTCCTAAGGATAATTATCCCACTCCTTTTATTGACTGGATCATTGACGAATGTATTGGGATTGAGATATTTTCCCTTATGGATGGGTTCTTTAGTTACAACGAGATCAATATTCTTCCGGTTGATCAACACAAGACCGCCTTTATCTATCCATGGGGCACTTTCGCATATAAGAAGATCCCTTTTGGCCTTAATAATGCTAGGGCCAAACATAAAAGAGCAATATCATACGCTTTCCATGATATCAAGCACATTGTTCAACCTTACCTGGATGACCTTCCGGCTCATTCTGCTAAGCGTAAGGACCACCTGAATCACCTCCATCAGATATTTCTTTGATGTATATGCTATAACATTCGACTCAATATACATAAGAGTGTCTTATGCGTTGATTCCGATATAATCCTAGGGTTTATCGTCTCTAAGGACTGAATTCATATCGACCCTCTTAAGGTCGAAGCTATTGTCAATCTCCCCTCTCCTTCCTCTTTACATCAGTTGCAATGTCTGCAAAGGAAAGCTAATTTCCTATGCCATTTTTTACTGAATTATACTGAAGTAGCCAAAGGCTTCATGCGATTTCTTAAGCAAGGTGTCTCGTTCCTCTGGGATGAGATTGCCCAAAAATATTTCGATGCACTAAAGATAATTCTGTCAATTCTCCTCCCTTGCGTCCACCCAATTATCATCGCGACTACTCCCTCTACTTGGTTGCCGCATTTAGCACTATTTCCATGGTTCTGGTACAGGATGATGACGATGGTGATGAGGACATCATTTATTATTTGAGCTGAAATATTCTCGATACCAAAACACGTTACGCACATGTCGAGAAATTAGCATTAGCTATTATTCAAGCCATCCAACGTTTTCACCATTATATTCTACTTTGCACAGTAACCATGATTTTTTATTGTAACCCGATGACCTATATATTGAATCAAAAATTGCTCAGGGGAAAATAATCAAAGTGGATTTTTATCCTCCAAGAGTTTTATTTGGAGTTCACTACCGCCAAATCGAAGAAATCATTAGTTTTTGCTGATTTGATTTTCTCTTTACAACATGCTTCTGCTCCCTCTGGTTCTAAGGAATGCATTCCAAATGACACCCTTTTTCTCATTAGCACCCTCGATCCATGGTATGGTGATATCATCGTCTATCTCTAGACTTCCACTTTTCGATATGAGCTGACGAAGGATGCTCGTAGATGCATCCGCCATCAATCACAACCTTATCACATAGTTGGAGATACTCTATACCACATTGGAGTTGATTTTGTTCTCTGCCAGTGTTCAACCTTTGAGGAAGCTGAAAAAGTTCTTAATGACTACCATTCTAGCGCATGTGGCGGTCACATGTCTGGATATTCTATCGCACAAAACATTCTTCCTGTTGGATTTTTTTGGCCTAAAATTTTTAAAGACTGTGTTGTTGTTGTTCGTAAGTGTCACAATTGCTGGATTTACCAGCACAAGATCCGCGCGCCACCTGCTCACCTCCATCTTGTCATTATTTTCAGTCCCTTTAAAATGTGGGGCATCGATTTTATGATGTGTAACCCTCACTCCGTTGGGGGGCATGCTTATATTATCATAGCCATGGACTACTTCACTAAATGGGCCAAGGAAATGCCTACACTCACAGCTGATGGTAAGACGGCTGCACAATTTATGTTCAATCATGTCATTACCAGGTTTCGTGTCCCTCAAGCTATTTTCACCAATAATGGCTCTCATTTTCATCATTACATGATGGCTAAGTTGACTTCTAAGTTTGTTCTGTGTCAAGACAGCTCAACGTCGTACTATCCTCAGGCCAATGGCCAGGTTGAAGTTGTGAACAAGGTTCTAGTCACCATGCTTAAGCATACAATTGGGATGAACAAGTCCAACTAGCATCTTATGTTGTTTTCAGCTCTCTGGGCTTACCGAACCTCGGTGAAGGATGTGACCAGATTCACTCCATTCCAACCTGTTTATGGTCTGGAAGCTACCCTTCTGATTGAATGTGAAATCCCTTCTCTCAAGATAGTTGTTGAATTACTACCTAATACCTCATGAGAGGAATAAATTCTTCTATATTTGGAGTGGCTTGATGAAACTCGCTGCTTTGCTGCCCTAGTCATAGAAGCACAAAAAAAGTGAGTTAAAGCTCATTTTGATCAGAAAATTTCCCCTCGTACCTTTGTAGAAGGAGACCTAGTCCTCTTGTATGACCAAGATCATGATAAGTTGGGGGTAGGAAAATTCGAACGCATGTGGCATGGGCCTTATATTGTTAAGCACATTTTGTAGAATGTGGCTTATTAGCTCATTTATTATGAACATTATCCTTTGAATCAACCTAGAAATGGGTTATATCTCAAAAAATACTATGCATGAGTTTCTCATGCATGTTATTTTGTACATAAGTGATTTTTTCATTTTTTGTACATTTTTTGGCTTGGTGTGCTTTGTGAGTATTTTTTCCTGCTTATTATGTCATTTCTTGCTGTGTAGATGTCTGCCAATCCTTATGTTGGTTTCACAGATGGTGCCTCCTGCAGTACCTGAAATATGTCTTCCGCAGCCCAGGTGATTTATAATCCTAATGGTGAGTTGATAGACCTTCAAGGTATTTTTCTAGGATGAACAACAAACAATATCATTGAATACAGTGCCCTCATTGAAATCTTCATTGAGGCCATTTCTCTCGACATTCGTGCATTAATTTTGAACCTAGACTCTCAGCTTTTTCTTCTTCAACTTAATCAGCATTAATCTGTTAGAAATCCTCAAATTTTAAGGTTGTATTTACGTGTTCGTTTAGTAGAAAGGAATTTTGATTATATCGTATATCAACATATTCCTAGAAGAATGAATGAGTTAACTGATGCAATAGCCAATATTATATTAGATAGAGATTTGCATAATTTGTAAAAGCATCATCATCACATAATAAAATTTAAACAAGAATATATATATATATATATATATATATATATATATATATATATTCTTTTAAACAAGAAAATAGGCATATATATATATATATATATATATATGCCTGTTTCACGGATGGTGCCTCCTGCAGTACCTGAAATATGTCTTCCGCAGCCCAGGTGATTTATAATCCTAATGGTGAGTTGATAGACCTTCAAGGAATTTTTCTAGGATGAACAACAAACAATATCATTGAATACAATGCCCTCATTGAACTCTTAATTGAGGCCATTTCTCTCGACATTCGTGCATTAATTTTGAACCTAGACTCTCAGCTTGTTCTTCTTCAACTTAATCGGCATTAATCTGTTAGAAATCCTCAAATTTTAAGGTTTTATTTGCGTGTTCGTTTAGTAGAAAGGAATTTTGATTATATCATATATCAACATATTCATAGAAGAATGAATGAGTTAACTGATTCAGTAGCCAATATTATATTAGATAGAGATTTGCATAATTTGTAAAAGCATCATCATCACATAATAAAATTTAAACAAGAAAATAGGCATATATATATATATATGTATTGAGTTTTTGCATCCACGTGCATCATAAGTTCAAAAAATATGTGTGTTTTGGTTACATCTTGAGACATCATGTCTCTCAAAAAATATGCAGAAATAAAAGCCTAGGCATCTAATCAACATGATTCTAATGATAGCATGTCACTGAACGCACAAGCCGCCTCAATAAATGGTGGACGCGGTTAGACACCCCCGCAGTGTGCCTCTGGTATGCACGAGGAACATTGCCAAATCTCGTGTAAGATAGGATTCTGCTGGTGAGTCCCTCTAGGTTGCGCACGATCTCCTCTTCCTCCCTTCCCTCACCATGAGGGGCCGCCTCGAAATCATGTGGGACCCTCCGTGCTATTGGATACATCCCTGCAGGTATCTCTAGGCCAACATCTGTGATACATCGATAAACATCAGAACACATATAATACAAAAAATCATAATACTCATCGAAATCAAAAAATATGTCTTACCCAATGCTTCATCCTAATCCTCTCCTTCTGGGAGTGGAAGGTCAAGATATCCCATGAAGCCAATGCCAGTATAGGACCATTCTTCCAAATGATGAGTTGTCAGTGGAGCAAGTCAAATAATTTTTACCTCCATGACATATGTTTACCGCCTCCAGATCGAGGCATAAACGCCACCCAACAGACCATCTGTGGCTCTCATGTTGGTGGTGCAGATACTATTACCTCCTAGCATTTAAATATTGGCAACCATTCTAGGATAAATGGTACCAAGATGGACCCATAACCAAATTGTTTCATCTTGCCATTTTTGGACTTTGTCAATTGGCGCTTCAGGTTGATTCTTACGGCCTTCGCCCAGTTGAAAATGGTTGGAGTCATGCAGTCCATGGCAAGTTGAAGTTGTGTTTTTTTAGCTTTGTGAGGGGCTTGCGATCCAAAAACTCATGTTATAGTATGTAGCACTACTTTTAGTGCCAAATCGGGTATTATGTGGATGTCTACTTTTCTGCTCTTCGATCATTTCTTTTCTCTGCGACAAACTCTATCTATGAGCATGCTCATGTTTTCCATCATAGGACGGGTACCTATCAGGATTGGTGTTGACCCCCTTCGTGATAATATAGTGATGAAATATATGTCAGAGACTTCAATCTCCAACTCTTGATCATGAATCATGAACCTCTCCCGATCAGTGTCCCACAAACTGACCACATACTATAATAACTCCAGCTGAGCTCAGAGACAAGATGCCATGAAGAATTTTAAGAGCCCATATTCTCTTAGGGCATCTATGCATCTCTTGTTTCCCATGGCTAGCTTATCTTCCTCCCTGTGTTCTCTTTCCTTCCATTCAATCACCATTTTTTCTTTCAAACACCTGCAAAACCATCATTGGGGATTTCATTAGTCAAATAATCAACTTTTGAATCGTTTAAAATGGGTTATTTATCAAAATTATTGAGAAAAATCAGTTTTGGTGATTGGAACGACTATTTTAAAAATAGCAGTGCCAATTGGTGCCTCCCCATTAAAATTGAAGGCAGATTGGCGCGACTCCGTGCCCAGAACCCACACCGACCGTCATTCCCAACTTTGAAAAAAATCTCCCCAAAAACATAAAAATTTGAGAATGCAGGCAATAAAATCTAGCTTAAAATACAGCCAAGGATAACATCTCTTACCTGAAGAAAATGGATTCGCAATTGGTCTCCTGGATTGTCCACTGCCAACTCCACAAAATCATAGTTAAAAATGGAAAAATGCTCACAAGAGGTGAAAAGGTGAAAAGTAATTTATTTTTACTCTTTCTGTCATTTTATATCCTTTTTGGAACCCTAATTAGGTTTTTTGCGCTTATTTTCGAGTATTTTAATAAGTTATCTCAAAAAAGGGGTTTTACATGCATTTCTTGTGTAGCAGCAGGGTCTAAACATGGGGATGATGAAGTGACAAGTTGTATCTTATTACTTTTTCAGACTCAGTAAAAACACGAAAAATTCACCCCATAGAGTCATCTTTCAGCTCTTTTCTGGCTCTCAGAAATTGAAAATATTGCCGAGACTCTTATTGTTTTGAATTCGTTAAAGGCTGTGAAACATCATCTGCCTAATATATGTTTACCCCTTTTTTGGGTTGGGACAAATTATTTACGAAAAAGGAATACCTTAGCCAATCACGACTAAGAGGTTCTCCCAGATATTGTTTTCTACCTTTTCAAATCTATGAGACTACCTACAAAAAGGGACCTGCTGGAGTTTTATTTTCCACTTCTTGTCAAACTCTCTAAACATGAAAAGATGTGGAGTTCTTCCTTTGTTAGACTCGTTAAAACTTAAATGACAATGTAAATCGTCACCATGACATCACTAAGTTCCTCCTTCCTAGGGTTCGTAAGATGTACTAGGATGGATTTTTCTGAAGGAAAAACTTATATGACAAGGATATGCTATCCACTTCAAGCTTGTTTCCAAAAATAATTGGGGTACTCACCAGAAATGGTGGGGGAAAATGGAACCAGGTCTCAATCGTGTCGGCAATATGTCACTCTTGAACATGACACTTCTCTATAATTTGTGTCAGGCTGGGGACATCTCATTTCGTCATTTTTGCCTCCATGGGTTTGGGTTATCTATTTTTGCCTCTCATATGCTCTTTGCCACGTCATCATGACATCATAACCCTTGATGTCAAATACTGCCAAATTCTGGAGTCGTGTCGCAAATATGTTCAAGATAAGTTTCCTTCTACATTTTTCAACCTCTGATCCTCTGTTTTGTCCTAATTCACTATCATCTTGTTCCTCTGTCTCATGTCGATGATGTGGGAAACATTATGGCCCTCCTTTGACAAGTCACTTCGTGTTGACTTTAGCTCATTATCAAGGAAGTTAATCTAGAGATTCCCTTTCGGTACCTTGGAGCTTGCATGCCTCAATGGCAAGTTCTTCGCATTTGACGATAGGTCCTCATCATTGGCCTTCGATCGAGTGATTTCGCGGGTGTTCGACTCCAGCTCACTATTCACATTCCGTAGGTTGTACTAGTTGTACCTTGAGAGCCATTGTCATTATTGATGGTTTCTCTCGCGCTTGTTAACAACTTTCATCATTGGCTGGTAATCAGGTGACTTTCTAGCATGTTTGACTTCAACTAACTCATTCACATGCTTGAATTTGTACTTGTTCGAGTTGAGATGGAGCGCAAGACCCTGGGTTTTTTCTGATTAAATCTAGGCTGTGAGACAATTTGGTTTATCGTGACTATATACATGACTCTTTTGATTGAATGGTTGCGACCATACCTGGGTCTATTTCATGATCCTTCTTACTGGATGGATGCATCCATACCTCAGATCATATTATTGTATGTACTCCATTATGGATGGTTGCGCCCATACCACATATTCATGTATCATAGATATCAGTTATACTTGTCCTTGTAGGTCTCCAAAGGTGGCATTTTGGTTTGGGCATGTTCTCGTAAAAAATTTCACCCCTCCCTCTCTCTCAGACCTCATGCTTTAGGGTTACACAATATTTTGTCACTGTGCCTACAATCCCCATCCCGAACATTGGAAGACCATTTCAATGACTTTTTTGTATTTTCATCCATTGCTATAAGTATTATTGCATCCCTTGGCATGTCAAGAACATTTCCTCTGTTGATCATTCCTCAAGAAGACTCTAAAAAACAAGTGATTTTGGGTCGACACTGGTAGGCAGTTATGGCTTCGCTTCCATGGAGAAATTAAAACTGGGCCCTGCACCCATTGACACTCTGTTTCAATGGGGCACCCATGCCGAGATGTTTTTGGAAATTTTTTTAAAAGAAAAATGAAGTTTCCATTCCTAACAACTTCGTGAGCGGAGTCATCATGGTATTTTAGACTGAATAACATCGAATTCCCCCCTTTGGCTTCTTCTTTCCTACAATTTTGCAAATCCCCAAAGGGATAAGACCTCTCTTCCACCTTATGAGGGATCCCAAACCACTCCCTCCTCTCCTATAAATAATTTCTTCTCACATTGTTTTAGGTAGCTGAACAGTCATTACTATAGCTAGTGTGCATAATAAGGTAGAGATGAATCCATTGTTGAGAGAGAGTTTAGGCCCATTGCCTCATCGAGTTCGATACTGAATGAATGCTTAAGATGTGCCCGACTGAACCCATCGAAGGAGGTTGCAACATCGAGGCATTATGTTAGAAATATTTTCATTGATGGCAAAGGATGTGGCAAAGACAGGAGCAGCACCTAAACTATCCATAAGGCAAAAGAGATAGAGAGGTAGCAGAGGCAGCAGATGAAACAAAGGAATTAGAGACAGAGCAGTAGAGTTAGCAGTAGAGTTGAATTAGGGGTTTAATACAGTTTGCAAAGGAGATGGCAAAAGGGAGAGCTGCTAGGAAGAGACAAGGTAATAGATTGAAGGACAAATTGAATATCTAGCCAAGATCTGTATATGTTGATAAATAACTGTGGAATTGTGTTAAGTATTGTGTTAAGTATGGTTGAGTAAATCTGGAATATATATGACTTGTGTGATCAATTTCATAATGGGCAGATGATACCTACGGTGCCCGGAGAGGAATGAAATCATTGTTGCAGAGTTAGGGATATGTGTATTGACTGATGTAATTCTTGTGTGGAATCCCCTGAACCTCTGTGTAAATAATCTCTGTAATGGAGTCGAATGATGTCCTATGTAATTGGAAGGCTTGAATGATACTCTGTATCTGATGAGGGAGTTGATGGGAGATGGCGCAGATTAATGGAGCAGCGGAACACTTGGTGACGACGGAACGTGAATTTGGACAGAACCAGGCGTAATAAAAGGCAAAAACTTAAAGCGCAACTTAATTATAATAATACATTGAAAAGGCGACAGAACCCTGCGTGGAAGAGCGGAACCACAAAGGAGGAATAGTACAAGCGGTTTCTGGTTTTCATCGCATCGCTTTTGCGGGACAAGCGGTATTTCCTGGTTGAGGAGCGATTCCATAGAGTGCTTGACATGCGTCCCTATACGACTTCACAAAAGAACTTTTAATTGTGCGCCATCGCGCGTTATAGTTCAACCCAGGATGCCCAACGATATCGTTGAGCGCCGTTGATCTGGGAAGGGGTCATCGGACGGTCATCATTTGTTGAATGTGCGTGAAGATTAACACAGGTACGGTGGGCCATCGCACGTTAACATTTGGCATCGAACGTCGAGCGATATGCATATACGCCGTTGATCTGGGAAGGGGTCATCAGACGGTCATCATTTGTTGAAGGTGCGCGAAGATTAACACAGGTACGGTGGACCATCGCACATTAACGTTCGGCATCGGAGGTCAAGCGATATGCATATACGTCGTTGATCTGGAAGCTTGCTAATCTAACGGTGATCGGACGCTGGACTTGCGCGAAGTTTACTGTGGTATGATGGGCGTATTGGCTTGGCTATTGACTATATATGTGGGCCCGGGGTCAAAGGTTTATCGTAAGATTAATTTATTTGGAAGCATTGGATTCTTCTATAAAGTCCGAAGGGTTAAACTTTAGATATAAGGCTTGGGAATTCAAAAGTTGTAAATATATTTATTTGTCAATTTCTTTAAAATTGATAAATAAATTAAAAAGAGATCAAAAAGCCCCATGGGATAAAATAAAAGGAATACTGACAGAGGAATACCATTAGCGGTTCGTGGTTTTGACTCATGGTTTTAATAAAGGAAAAAATATATAAGGAGAAGAAAAATAGAGAACGAGGTGTGCATCGTAAGGGTTGTGAATGAAAAATTTCTCCAAGGAATATCTGTATGGGCGAGCTCTGTTCTTAACTGATAAATCTGAAACTACGATGCACCCATGGATATAATGATCTGACGATGATGAATCTCTTGTTTGAATAATAGACGAATTCATGAAGAATTGGTGTGAGTATACTGAATGAATAAATCTAGTGGCTTGCAAGGTATGTCGTGTGGAAACCAGTGGATCCAGTATGAAAATTGATGAAACGTGGTCCGCAGTAGTGCTGAGGGTCGAAGCCTTTAGTGAGGGGGTTGTAGCTCCCTTCCAATGGTAGCTGGTAAACGAGAGCAGGGGGTAGTAGCTCCCTTCCAGGAGAGGCTGGTAAACGAGAACAGGGGGTTGTAGCTCCCTTCCAAGAAAGGCTGGTAAACGAGAGAAGGTTGTAGCCTTCTGCAAGTGGGTGCCTACGTGCTGGTATGAGTCTACACTAGCACAAAATTGTAAGAATTTTTCTCTATAATAAATATTGAAGACTGAGATTACAGCAGCGGTGGTTTTCTCCCGAATTGGGTTTCCACCTTAAATCCTGGTGTTCATATGTGTTGTTTATGTTTTATGGTTTGTTCTGTTATTTCTATTCATGCTTAATGCTTATCTGATGCAATGCTCCAAGTAAAGACATAATAAGATATCTGGACATACATGTTGGATGCAGTACTGTAACATATGGTTTTAAGAGAAAGAAAAGAAAAATTGTTCAGCCCTAAATACTGATTCACCCCCCCTCTCAGTATTTTTCCCAACAATTGGAATCAGATCAGGTCCTTCTGAAAAAGCTTAGCTGCTTGAAGGAAGGTCAAGCAAGATGAGAAATCAAGATGGAACAGCATGTATCAGGCCTCCGCTCTTTAACGGAAACAATTTAATCTTCTGGAAAACAAGGATGAGATCCTATCTTCAGTATTTGGGAGCAGAGGTATGGGCAATTGTTGAAGGAGGATATCAATATCCAGTTGCAGTACTAACAGATCCGACAGAAAGAAAGAATTATGAAACAAATGCAAAAGCGGTCAATGCTCTATTGGGAAGTCTAACTGAATCAGAATTTGTAAAAGTCATGCAGCTGAATACATCAAAGGTAATATGGGACAAAATCATTCTAAGTTATGAAGGTGATGCAAAGGTAAAAGGTGCTAAACTCCAAACTCTTAGAATTCAATATGAGAATCTAAAAATGGATAATGAGCAGAGCATTGCCAATTTATTTTTACATCTTGATGATATTGTAAATCTTATGAGAAATATGGGAGAAACTATAACCGAATCTACTTTGGTTGAGAAAGTCTTAAGATCACTAACAACAAAATTTGAGTCAAAAGTTTCTACTCTTGAAGAAAAGCAGGATCTTCAAAATCTTACTGTGGTGCAACTTCATGGCATACTAACTGCATATGAAATGAGAAGAGGAGGACCATCTGAAGTCAAAGAAGTAGTCTTTAGAACTTCTACAAAAGGGAAGAAAGTACAAAAAACAGAAGGATCAGGATATATCTCAGAAGAAGATGAGATAAACTTTGTAAAGAAACTTCAACTTGGCATAGGACGGTTCAGAGGTAAGCTTCCTTTCAAATGTTTTGATTGTCGAAGAGTTGGTCATTATGCTGCTAAGTGTCCTTATAAAGAAACACATAAAAAGGGGAAGGAAGTAGAAAGAATGAATAAGAATTGTTTTAGCACTAGAAACAGTTACTATACTCATGAAGACAGTGATGGGTTATCTGATAGTGAGGAAGAATGTGAAAAAGATCTTAGAATTCTCATGGAATTTGAAAAAGATTCTGGAGAAGAAAAGGATACTTTTGTGCATGCTCTAGAAGACAGAGATTTTCTTGATGAAAACAATAAAATCAAAATTTGCTTAGAAGAGAGTAAAATGACCATAGAAACTCTGAAAAATTAGCTTGAAGAAAAAGAGAAACACAATGAGAAATTAGAGTGTGAAGTAGTAAGTTTAAGAAAAGAACTTGAGAAAGTAAAGACTCTGAATCTTAGATTTGCTAAAGGATCTGAAACCTTAGATGAGATTATCAAGGTACAAAGTTCTCCTCTTATAATGACAGGTCTTGGATATATTGGAGAAACTTCTCAGGCTTCAGCACCAAATTATCTAAAAGCATTTACAACTGGTTTGCAACATGCTGCCACTCAGCAAGGGAATAAATAATATTTACAGGTAAAGCATGATCATCTCAATTCAAAGAACACTAACAGGAATGTCTTTCAAAGAAACACCAATCAACAGGTAAATTCATGTAGAAGATTTTATGATCGCAGAAACTTCTTCTTCAATGGACAATGTTTCTCATGTCACAATTTTGGTCATAAAGTTGTTCAATGTGTAGCATATAAAACTATCATGACAAGAGAAGCAAGAAATAAAAGGATTGATATTGAAACAAAGAAGAATACCTATAGCAACTTTTCTCCTCCTCAAAATGAAGTTGAATGTGCTTATTGCAATAACTTTGGCCATGAATAATCTGAATGCAAGAGCAAAGTTCAGCCAAAAGAACATGTTCCTTCAAGCTTCAAAGTATGGAAAAAGAAGGAATTACAGGTTGAAAATTGTGGCATAGTGTTGTTTGCAGAAGATGAAGAAAACGAATGGTACATTGATAGTGGATGCTCAAGACACATGACAGGTGATAAAACCAAACTTCTTGCATATAGTGCTCTAGAAAAAGAAAAGAATGTTACATTTGGAAATGATACTCCTGCAGTCATTAAGGAAAAAGGGTCTGTTTTTCTAAAAGAAAAGGTGAAAGCTAATGAAGTCATGTATGTGGATGGATTAAAGCATAACTTGATAAGTGTAAGTCAAATGTGTGATCAAGGAACTGAAGTTGTCTTTAGTTCAAAAGAATGTGTGGTACGTGATCTTGATACAGGTAAAACAATTATAAAAGGAAAAAGAACTCCAAGCAACCTGTATGTATTAAATAACTGCAAAGAATAATGTTATTTGAGTAAATCTTCAGAAAATTGGCTATGGCATAGAAGGTTGGGGCATCTGAGCTTCTTTCAAATCAACAAATCAACATACTTAAAGCTGTTCATGATCTTCCCAATATTACTCTACCTGAAAATCATATGAAAATCTTGCCAATTCGGTAAGCAAACCAGAGTACAATTTAATTCCAAGGAAGGATCATCAAGTAAGCCTCTTGAACTCATTCATACTGAAATATGTGGACCTATGAGGAAAAATTCACCACGTGGTGAAGAATACTATATCTTATTCATTGATGATTTCTCTAGAATGTGTTGGATTGGGCTGCTTAAACAAAAAGATGAAGCATTTGAGAAATTTCAGATCTTCAAAGCACTAGTTGAGAATGAATTAGATCTAAAAATCAAGTGTCTTAGATCTGATTGAGGAGGAGAATATAAATCCAATGAATTCCTTGATTTTTTTGAACAACATGGCATAAAAAGATAGTTTTTTGTAGCTAGCACTCCACAACAGAATGGCGTTGTAGAAAGAATGAACAGAACAGTTCAACAAATGGCTAGAGCTATGCTTGATGATTCCGGAACACCTGACACATTTTGGGGAGAAGCAGCACATACAGCAGTAAACATTCACAACAAGGCACATGTTCGTGTAAATAGTGATAAAACTCCATATGAACTATGGTATGGTAATCCTCCCACTATAAAGCATTTTAGAATTTTTGGAAGCAAATGATTTATCAAGAATAATGATGAAAAACTTGGAAAGTTTGAACCCAGAGCAGATGAAGGAATATTTCTTGGTTACTCCTCTAGGAGTAGGGCATATAAATGTTACAATAAAAGACTTCGGAAGTTGTTGAATGTATTGATGTTGTTATTGATGAGTCTCCTGCAGCTCCAAAAGAAGAAAATCAAACAATATATGAGGATGATGATGACACATATCCTTCTACATCAAATAGTAATGATACAAAAAGTGAACCCAGTGAAGAACCCGAAGATGATTTTTCTGAAAAGGCTCCATCCAGATATGTTCAAAAGAATCATCTAGAATCTCAAATTTTGGGAGAAAAGGGATCAGGTGTACAAACAAGAAGGACTCTTGTGGGATCTTCTAGCAATCTGGCATTTCTGTCCACTATTGAACCTCACAGTGTTAGTCAAGCGAGCAAAGATGAATTTTGGATTCAAGCCATGGATGAAGAGCTTTATCAAATTGAAAAGAATCACACTTGGGAATTAGTACCAAGACCTCATGACAAAAATGTCATTGGAACTAAATGGATATTCAAAAACAAGTTAAATGAGAATGGGGATGTTATAAGAAATAAAGCTAGACTTGTTTGCAAGGGGTATGCTCAACAAGAAGGTATAGAATTTGAAGAAACCTTTGCTCATGTATCCATACTTGAAGCCATAAGAATGTTTCTTGCTTTTTCAAGCTTCCAACAAATCAAAGTTTATCAAATGGATGTTAAATTTGCTTTTCTCAATGGTGATCTAGAAGAAGAAGTTTATATAGAACAACCAGAAGGATTCATTTTGGGAAATGATGAAAAACTTGTTTGTAGACTTAAAAAGTCTCTATATGGTCTCAAACAAGCTCCAAGGGCATGGTATTATCGTCTTGACAAATATCTTCATCAACAAGGATTTTCAAAGGGGTCTGCTGATAGCAACTTATACACAAAAACTAAAAATGACAAACTATTGATTGTGGTTGTATATGTTGATGATATCATTTTTGGAAGTAATGAAGAGTCTATGAGTCAGAAATTTTCTTCTGATATGCAGCAAGAATTTGAAATGTCTTTACTTGGGGAACTAACATTATTTCTTGGATTGCAAGTGCAACAAGCAACAGATGGAATTTTCTTATCACAAGAAAAATACCTCAAGCAAATCCTGAAGAAGTATGGCATGGAAGATTGCAAACCTGTAAGTACACCAATGATAACCGGATGTAATCTCAGTTCTAGTGATGATTCCCCCACGGTGAATCAACCAAAATATAGATCTATGATAGGAAGTCTACTTTATCTCACTGGGACAAGACCATACATCATGCATGCAATTGGGATTGTTGGAAGATTCCAAGCTAATCCAAAGGAGTCTCATCTTCAAGCTGTGAAAATAATATTCAAATATCTACAAGGAACTCAAGACTTTGGACTATGGTATCCAAAGAATGATGATCTTACTCTTCATGCATACACTGATGCAGATTGGGCTGGAAGTGTTGATGATCGGAAAAGCACTAGTGGTGGTGCATTCTATATGGGGCCCCGGTTAGTATCTTGGTTTAGCAAGAAGAAAAGCTCTATTGCCTTATCTACAACAAAAGCAGAATATGTGGCTGCCGCATCATGTTGCACTCAACTTCTCTGGATGATGCAAACCTTACAACACTTTCAAATCAAATGTTCACCTCCTATCTCCATTATGTGTGATAATACAAGTGCCATCAGTATCTCAAAGAATCATGTTATGCATTCCAAGACCAAGCACATTCCCATCAAATATCACTTCTTACGTGAATAAGTGCTTGAAAAAAAAGTGAAATTGGAGTATGTTTCCTCCAAAGAACAAGTTGCTGATATATTTACCAAACCTCTACCCAAAGAAGCATTCGAATATCTCAGACAGAAACTGGGAGTAGTCTCTACCATGCAGAGGATCAGGTCTACTTAAATACAGAAGATTAAATTGGTTGTGAGGTGCTGTTAGGCATCTCTGATTGCAAAGGATAAGGGGGAGCATTGGTCATATAAAAAGGATGAATTGTTGGTCATATTATGTTTGAAGATGCAGCATGATCTCAGGGGGAGCATGGCATTTTCGGTTCAAAGGATCTTGATCAAACTCTTTGCCATTGATGTCAAAGGGGGAGGAAAAGCAACAAAGGGCTTCTATAAGGCCATTAGAGGAAGAGTATTGCCATTAATGCCAAAGGGGGAGATTGTTGGAAATATTGTCATTGATGGAAAAGGATGTGGCAAAGGAATTGGCAAAGACAGGAGTAGCACCTAAACTATTCATAAGGCAAAAGAGACAGAGAGGTAGCAGATGAAACAGAGGAATTAGAGACAGAGTAGTAGATTTAGTAGTAGAGTTGAATTAGGGGTTTAATACAGTTTGCAAAGGAGATGGAAAAAGGGAGAGTTCATAGGAAGAGACAAGGTAATAAATTGAAGGACAAATTGAATATCTAGCCAAGATCTGTATATGTTGATGAAGAACTGTGGAATTTTGTTAAGTATTGTGTTAAGTATGGTTGAGTAAATCTGGAATATATATGACTTGTGTGATCAATTTCATAATGGGCAGAGGATACCTACGGTGCCCGAAGAGGAATTAAATCATTGTTGCAGAGTTAGGGATATGTGTATTGACTAATGTAATTCTTGTGTGGAATCCCCTGAACCTCTGTGTAAATAATCTCTGTAATGGAGTCGAATGATGTCCTATGTAATTGGAAGGCTTGAATGATACTCTGTATCTGATGAGGGAGTTGATGGGAGATGGCGCAGATTAATGGAGTAGCGGAACACTTGGTGACGACGGAACCAGGAGTAATAAAAGGCAAAAACTTAAAGCGCAACTTAATTATAATAATACATTGAAAAGGCGATGGAACCCTGCGTGGAAGAGCGGAACCACAAAGGAGGAATAGTACAAGCGGTTTCCGGTTTTCATCGCACCGCTTTTGCGGGACAAGTGGTATTTCCTTGTTGAGGAGCGATTCCATAGAGTGCTCGACACGCGTCCCTATACGACTTCACAAAACCACTTTTCACTATGCACCATCGCGCGTTATAGTTCGACCCAGGATGCCCAACGATATTGTTGAGTGTCGTTGATCTGAGAAGGGGTCATCGGGCGGTCATCATTTGTTGAAGGTGCGTGAAGATTAACACAGGTACGGCAGACCATCGCACGTTAATGTTCGGCATCGGAGGTCGAGCGATATGCATATACGTCGTTGATCTAGGAAGGGGTCATCGGATGGTCATCATTTGTTGAAGGTGCGCGAAGATTAACACAGGTACGGTGGACCATCGCACGTTAACGTTCGGCATCGGAGGTCGAGTGATATGCATATATGCCGTTGATCTGGAAGCTTGCTAATCTAACAGTGATCGGACGCTGGACTTGCGTGAAGTTTACCTATGGTACCATGCGCATATTTGATTGGATATTGACTATATTTGTGGGCCCGAGGTCAAAGGTTTACCATATTGTTTGAAAGCGTTAAAATGCGAAGGGTTAACTTTAATCCTAAAGTTCTGTTCAAAGTTGTAAATATATTTATTTATCAATTTCTTCAAATTGATAAATAAATTAAAAAGAAATAAAAGAGGTACGTAAGGGTGGTAAATGAAAATACTGTCAAAGGAATACCATTAGCAATTGAATGGTTTTGACCCAAGGTTTTAAAGAGGCGAAAACTGTATAAGGGGATGAGAATCATGAAGAACGGTGTGCATGTGAAAGGGTTGATAATAAACGAATCTCTTTTAGAGATATCTGTATGAATAAACCCTGATATATCTGAATCTATGGTGCACCTGTGAATATGATGATCAGATGATGATTAATTCCTGGTTTAATCGACTAACGAAATCATGAAGAACATGTGCATACATAAGGGTGGTGAATGAATAAAGTTCTCGAAGGAATATCTATATGGGCGAACTCTGTTCTTAACTGAAAAATCTGAAACTACGATGCACCCATGGATATAATGATCTGACGATGATGAATCTCTGGTGTTGAACGACGGACAAAGTCATGAAGAACTGGTGTGAGTGTATTGAATGAATAAATCTGGTGGCTAGCAAGGTATTTTGAGTGGAAATTGGTGGATCCATTATGAAAATTGATGAAACATGGTCTGTAGTGGTGCTGAGGGTTGAAGCCTTCAGAGAGGGGGTTGTAGCTCCCTTCCAGTGATAGCTGGTAAACGAGAGTAGGGGGTAGTAGCTCCCTTCCAGGAGGAGAAGTGGTAAACGGAGAGCGAGGGGTAGTAGCTCCCTTCCGGGAAGAAATGGAGTAAACGAGAGAAGGTTGTAGCCTTCTGTAGGTGGGTGCCTACGTGCCGGTATAAGTCTGCACCAGCATATATTGTAAAAGGTTTTCTCTATAATAAATATTGAAGACTGAGATTACAACAGTGGTGGTTTTCTACTGAATTGGGTTTCCACCTTAAATCCTGGTGTTCATATGCGTTGTTTATGTTTGATGGTTTGTTTTGTTATTTTTGTTCAGCTTAATAATGCAATTCTCTAAGTAATGAAATAATAAGATATATGGACATACATGTTGGATGCTGTACTATAACATATGGTTTTAAGAAGTTTAGTACAATTGTTCAACCTAAATATTTGATTCGTCTTAGTATTTTTTCCCAGCATGAATCAATATTTAGAGCTCATATCTATAAATTTAACTTTTTGTTTTTCAGAATTGCATACATGGATTTTATGAACCGAACTCGTGTATACACATGGATATGCTGAAAGAAACTCGCGTATACTGATATAAATTTCTAGTTTATAAAGTATCTCAGAAACAGACTTTAAAATAGATTTACCAGTTATGCATCAGGTTAGATAATCAATAAATATGTGCAGTAAAAAAAGTATAAAACATCACACAAGTGGAACACACATGAACACCAATATTTAAGGTGGAAACCCAATTCGGGAGAAAACCACCGCTGTTTTCGTCTCTGTCTTCAATATTTATTATATGGAAAAATGTTTACAACATTGTACTGATGTAGACTCATATCAATACGTAGGA